>RJWH01001403.1:0-76063 GCA_004363575.1 Solenodon paradoxus
GCAATAAAATTATCTTGTCCTCCCATGAAATATCTTTTTCTCGGATTACCATAAAGAGCAAAGATGCTTGTGAGATTTCATCTTCTAAAATACTCACAGAACTGAACCAAAATATTCAGGATGGATATTCTCCAATGTTCACTACAGATATGGTCCCACAGGAAGTTATTTCTAGATATCTAAATGCAACAGTGGACAAAGAGTTTTTTTCCAAGAAAACAAAATCAAAACTTCTGAATGGGCTAAGTAAAACTGAATTCAGCTTGATTATTTGACAATTCTTGCCTAGGATAGTTTGATAATTCTTTGGGACCAATGACTGCTGCATTCTTCCCATTCTCTTGTTTAAATGGGTAATTTAGCTTTCTTTTCCTACTCTGCCATTGTGTATAGGATGACCATAGATGAATGATATTTTTATTATCTGATTTCTAGAATAGTCACATCTAAGTCTGTTGGAGGACACTGCACCCAAGTACCTTGGACTGAAAATTTTCTTTCTTGAAGGAAATTATACCACATAGAAACTTAATTCTAGAGAAGAAATGGAGACTACCAGGAAAAAGTACATATGTTTATAGGTGGACATTGAGGTTATTATGCCAAGTAAAATTAAGTCAGAGAAAGGGGAAAAAAACCACACATGCTGCATTTCATATGTGGTATATAAGTAAAATAAAACACACAAAACAACCTCATAACTTCATAAGAGAACACAATGATGATTATCAGACGGAGAGGATGTTACATGGGAGGGAAAAATGGTTAAATAGGGTCAAAATGGACTATTGTGTTGAATGGAAACTATACTTGGTAGTGAACAAGCTGCAGTGCATATATGTCAAATTAAAATGCTGTGCACCTGAAATGTTATAAACCAATGTTAATTCAATTGAAAAAAAAAGGGAATCTAAATCTCCTTAAAAACATGCTTAACCATTTAAAGTAAAAATATTAACACTGTAATATGGAATTCATACTGCATATATGAGCAAAAAATATGCCCACAGTACAAAAACAAAAGAAGGTAGTATCTCTTTAAGTAAAACAGTATAACAATGTATCTTATTTTTTCAGCTTGTCATAGATTAGTTCATTATACTCTGAACTTGTACTGTTAGTGTCAGGTACAATTAAAATCAGATAAAACAATCTATTAAACACATATTTATATACATATGTACTTTCTTCATTCCTTCTATCCAAATTTTGTACATACTTTGATTCAAATTAGTCTCTATCATTTAAACTTGCTACCACAATTGACTTTCAATCACCAAATATGATATTCACTATTACAGAGCTAATTTTGGCCATTCACTCAATTCATTTTTCTTAGTGAATAAGATAGTTATCAGTTGAGAAACAGATGACAAAAGAGGTTGTGAGTTATTTAGAAAACTGCAGAATGTATGAAACAGTGACATAGTCTATTACCTTACAATATTATGGGTCCATCTAAGTTCATTGGTCATGAATTCAAAGAGATTCAATTAATCCTGTTTGTGTGTTTTTCCCCAATCCAGTCTAGGAACAGAGAAAATAGAAACACTGGATTTTTATCAATACTCCTCTATGTGTGTAGTATGTTTAAAATGGTGGTTTTGAACAGTAAGTGATAACAGGAAAATTCTTAGAACATAATCAGACACTTTAAATACAACAAGGTAAAATATCATTGATATTAGAAGGTCGGTGATATGGTGATTAGTTCATTTATTTCCACTGCTCTCTACATTTTTAATTTCCCAAGTTAATTTTATAATAAAAACTTTAAAATATATATTGTAACTTCTTGAGAACAATTTCATGTGTTTAGTTGAAAGTCTGATTGTTATTCCTCTGGCTTTTCAGCACAGTCCTACCAAGTCCCTTTACATTAAAGTCATACTCATCTGACCCTCCTCCACAATCTGATCTCATGACACTCTTCCTCTTGTGACTTTACTCCAACTACCTTTGAACACATTTTTTTGCTGTCCTTTAGTCATTTCTGTTATACCTCTGAGAAGCATACTTCTAACCACCCTATCAAATTAAGGTTTTTGCATTCTAATTGCTGCCACAGTTTCTTTGGTTCTTATTACTTGACATATATAATTATATAACTTTTTGTTTACTCATCATCCACCTTCTCAGATGGAGTGTAAGTAAATTTCTGAGATCAGAGATCATCTTTACTGTTCACAAATGTCTATGTCAAGCAGGGATGGTATAAAAAACGAAATTTAATGAATATATGAGTAAATTATTATAGCTATCTTTAATTTCCAAGCACTTTAATTATAAAGTATAGGTTCATTCCATCCAAGACAATTATTTTAAAATGCTTTAAATCAATAATACTCCAAAACTATCTAAAATAAAACACACCTTTGATTCCTAATAACAGATCTGCTTCCTGGTCTCGTTTCCAATATCCCAATGCAATACAATTTCATGCATGCCTTTTGTGCTAAGCCTTCTATCTGATTATATAGATAAAAGGATATATTCTTTAGTCAACAAAAAGTAAAAAGTTAAGAAAAAATTCTTAATCAATTATAACATTTTGCTCTAGAGTAGACTCCAAATATTTGAGAATGTAAACAATAGCTGTTTCAACACATATGTTTATCCTGTAGCCACAAGAAACTGGTATCCACAACCAAGTATATTTTCTAAAGATAGACATGGCATTAAATTCTATATATTCATTTTTCTTTAGTGTTTTATGATCTTTTATTGTGTTTTCTTAGTAATAGCTATTATTTTTCATTCTTGAGCATTCTTTCCCCTTATCTCAGATACCTATAATTCCCAATTTGAGTCTGAATTATCTCTTATTTCCAGAACTTAGTGACAAGCAGAACTTGACATGCCCCACCCACTCCCAGCTTATTCCGAAGATATGGAGCCAATGGTTGAAAGTCTAAGAAAGAACTGTAGTGGGAAATGAAACAGTGGCAGTCAAATAGATGTTGCATTCCCATATAGCTCTCTCTCCTTTCCTGACTCAAACCCTTTCTCCTAAAACTATACTGGGATTATAATCCCATACAAAAGTAGAACACAGACTTACTCTTAGGCTCTTTTCTGTCAAACCTAAGAATTTATTTCATTGCTTCTGGTAAAAGTGCTCCAGTTCTCTTAGCGAATTATCATACGGTTTAGTTGTATTATCTATAAGGTGCTCTACATTTTCCTTTCTAAAGAATATGCATATGACTGAAACCAGGTATCTAAATTGATATGTATATACTGTCCATTTAAATCTATATTTATTCCATTGTCCTTTATTTAATTTGGTCAAGGAATCCTCTTTCCTTACTTCTATTCCTTTCTTCCATGCTTAATTACCATTTTTAGATCTAGTATGTTCAAAATACTGTGCTAGGTACTCAAGGTAAAAAGATAAATAAACAGATGTTCAGGAGTTTTGTGGGGATGAAAGGAAGAGGAGAATAATAAGTTACTTTAAAAGGGGGAAAGTAAACATTTCAAAATTATGGAAAAAGTTGAAATAAATGTCTCAAATAAAAGAGAAAGCTTAACAGTACAAGCAATTCCTCAGTGGCATTTTAGCGAAGGAGCAAGAGTCTGTCAACTACACGAGCAGGAAATAACATTCCAGGAAAAGAGACCAGCTTGTAGAACAACATAGATAAGAGAGCGTGTTATATATTTAATACACAAGTAGATTAAAAAGACTGGAGTTGAAGATAAATAGATTATATTACTTGAAATTGACTGCCCATTCTAAGCTGTTAATATTTTATTGAGGTTGTTAAATATCACTGAAAAGTTCAAGTTAATGAAAATTAAAGTTCTAACATGAATTTCAGAAAGATCAAAATAAATGAATAACCTGAGGGGTTTTAGACAAAATATACAAACCATACCATTTGGTACCACTACTGTGAAAATAATGCAGGAATTCAGGATATAAATCAAAAAAGCATAGGTATATGAGACAGTAAGAGGCAGAATTATTTTATCTGAAAGGTAGAAATAACACTATAACTAAATGGATATAACATATATGAAAGAATGGTTTGATCACCTGAGAGGATATAGCGGTATAATTATCTAGCATATGGGCAAAAAAATAAATGTTTTGAAGGAAAGATAAAGATACCAATTTGAGAAATGGGAAATTTAGGACGTCTATGAGACATCCAGGCAAAGATATTAAGAAGTAGTCAAAATGTATAGGCTAATATTTTTATAAGACCCCTGGGAGGCTAGAACTGAAATTTAATTACTAGGAAAGAAGGTGCTTATATTAATCATATTACCACCATCAGGTAAAATAAAAAGATAGAAATTTAATTAAGAAACAATTAATAAATAATGAAAGTCTTGCATACATACACAAAAATATAGCTAAAACAATGGTCAATAAAAAAATAACCTACAGATCATGTTCATCAAAAGATAAGGTAGTTACGGACAGAAAAATCAAGAAAAACAAAAATTTGAAAACAAAATTGAAGAATGGTTAGAAGGACAAAATCAGGATACAAAAGAATCAAGGAATATACCACCTCTTTCTTCAGTATTTTCAAGAGAATCCAAAGCACCAAATGCTTATCAATTAAGCTTTTAAAAACATTAAATCTTGCATCTAGCAACAATCTTCCTAACTGAGGTTTACCTCTGTTGATTTTTTCCCTCCAAATTGGGTTTTGTCATTTGCAGGTAAACACTTATGATGGATACAAAAAGGTTCAAAGTTAAAATCTTCTTACTTGGAAACAAAATGGTCGCTTTCCTTTCCCAATAATTTCAACATGAATCTTAGAAATAAATCTCCCTGAACTTGTGTGGTTCATATAATTATCCCTGAACCAACAACTTTAAATAAAGGAACAAAATATGATTTCCCAGGCATGGTTCATATATACTCAATCCTAGAACTACCCTGTGAAATCAACTCTACTTGAATCATATGATTTAGAGCTATTATCAGGTAAGAAGGAAACAAATGAACAAATTTCACATTTTACACCTAAAATTTTGTACAGCAACTGATTATAATATTATGATTTTTTCAAGTTTAATAAAATTCCAAACTCCAAAGTTACAAAACAGTGCAAGGAATACCAAAATACCCTTCATACAAATCTCCCAATTATCTAAATTTAGACCTAACTGTTTTATAAACACAGCATTCATCTCATTCTGCGTGTGTGTGTGTGTGTGTGTGTGTGTGTGTGTGTGTGTGTGTTTGTGGAACTCTGTCTGTGCATGTGTGAATCTTTTATTGATCGATCTGAGGGAAAATTGGATATATGGTGCCCACTTAGCTTTAAATATGTCAGTCTGTATTTACTAAGGACAAGAACATGTTCTTATATAAACGCTGGTTCTGAACAAGGGCTTCAAATAATTCTAAAATCTTTCCTAATATTGAAAGCTCCTTAATTAAAAAAAAAAAAAAAAAAGCAAGAAAGTTGGTCTCATAGTCTCTAATATTCCTGGAAAAAAGACATATTTCCATTACAAATAAAGAGAAAATGCAACTTCACTAAAACAAAGTAAGTATTCCTCGGTCCATTTCTTTTAAAACATGTGATTTTCATCACTGAGAAATTTTCAGTTCTTGCCAGTAGTCACAGAAGAGATTCAGATTTCATTTAGAAAGTCCTCCACTCCCAGGTGAATAATAATCAATGTCCACAAACTCTGACAAAGTAAACCAATTGGTGAGACCTCTTTTCCCTCACTCCTCCAGAGTCTTCCAAGTCTAGTCAGTGACTTGCCAAAGCACAAATGTTTAATATCCAGGATAGATGGTACAGGGAAGAATGACATGAATTCCCTCACAGGAAATTCAGCAGAGTTCATCTTAATTTGGCACACTTTATTCACATTTTCTCCATTTAAAATATTATAAAGAAATATTCAGAGGCTAAGATACAATGATATAACCAAAGATACCCTCCCATGTAAAGAAACCATAATGTTGGGGGGCGGGGGGAAATATAAAACAAAGGTATCCAAAACATTGGGTATCAGGCAACAGAGGACTATGGACAAAAACATATAAAAAACAAATGATAGAGCCCTACACCTGCCCCAGCTTACTGCTCTAAGTAAACTTCCAGGGTATGGTACAGAAAGAGAAACTCAAGCAAAGTCTGACACTCTCACCAGGTAGAGGAAACAGAGCTGAGAGTACATAGAGCTCAGAGTGGCTAGAGTTCTTAGGAAAGAAAAGGTAAGAGAACTTCTCAAAATGGTCTCCTCAAGTATTAAACAGCAGAAAGAGAAGGATCATAGATACAAATGGCCAATAAAGTACATGAGAAGATGCTCAAAATCTTTAACCATTAGGAAAAAGCAAATCAAAACCACAAAGCCCCACCCTCAACATTCACTAGGATGACTACATACAAAAGAAAACTCAGAAAATAAAAAATATTGGCAAGAATGTGGAAAAACGGGAACCTCAGTCCATTGCTGTAGAAATACAGTATGGTTCAGCTGCTGCGGAGTGCCCTGCTAGAACAGTGGTTGGGTTCCAGGGAAGCAAAATTCACTTGCATTCCAAGGGCCAGAGTTAAAGTCCCTGGAGCATCCCAGGACTAAATAAAAGTGAAATGAAATGCTTCTTCCTGCCTGCTTGTCTACTCTCCTTCATTCCTGCCTGTACCTTTCCTTCTAAAAAAAGGTTAAAAATAAGACTTGACACGCAACCCAATGACTCCTCTCCCAGATACAGCCACTAAAGATACGAAAATTGCTATGCAAATATCACACACAGTCATAGCACTATTCACAATTAAAGATGGAAACAATTCAAATATCCATGAAATATGAATGAATTAAAAAAAATGGTGGTAGTTACATACAAAGGAACATTACTTGGCCACAAAAAGGAATAATGATCTATGCCACAATGTGGATGAGTCTTGAAAACATTATGCTTAGTAAAGGAAGTCAGACCAAAAAAATTATGTATTTCAAGTAGGAAACAAACAGGAATCAGACAGTAAGATACACTCAGAGAATAGGAGAAAAAATTAAGAGAAAAAGCAAAAAGAACAAAATATTTCATGAAAGATGGAGTATTCAACTTTGTTAAACACTGCTGCCAAGTTAGATAAAATGCAAACTAATGAACTGCCAGTGCTAAATGAATATAATAATGTGTCTAGTAATTTGAACAAGAGCAATTTTAATGGAGTAGAGGAGCAAAAGTCCAATGGAGAGTGAATTCAGAAACGGTGAAGAAATGGAGATAGTGAGTATAGAAATTTTTCTGAGAATTTTTACTGCAGAAAGAGCTAAGAAATGCAATGGTGAGGGTCCAAGGAAAGTTTGTTTCAATTTTTTAAACTGAAGGAAAAACTATATGACTGAAGAGAATGAGTACAGATTTACTGGCATGATATCCTTAAGTAAGAAAAAGAAGTGAGATCTAGTGAAAATAGTATTCCATCTATAGAAACAATAAGAAAAGCAGAATGCAGATAAAGATACTGAAAGGTAATGAAAGGTGATTGTTTCTATGAGACTCTTCAGAAAAGTTGGAGAAGTAATCACTGATGAAATAGGTTTAAGGAGCTGAGAATTATGGATGAGGAAGGTTTACAGAGAGAATAAATTAAGAAATAGGGTTAGAACAATATTTCTCAAACTAAATATGTGTATGAACCACCTGGGGATTTTAGTAAAACGTAGATTGTGATTTATGGATGCTGTGTAGTCTGAGATTGTGCATTTCTAACAAACTCCCAGATGATACTAATATGCTGCTCCAAAGTGACCACACTGCAAGCAGCACAGGTATCAGAGAATAGAGAACAAATGCACTAGCAGGAAGGACAATTGACAAGAAGCAGTAAGAGCCTGCCTTTTCAGAAAGTAGTCATGAAATTACAGTGAGATAGGTCAACATGACTTTATTTTTTAATCTCAATGAGTTATTTCCTGACAATGATGGATCCGAATTAAATGGTTATGTTGTTGTCGCTTGTTATATCTAAATGAAAAAAAAAAAAAAAAGCAAATAGCCTGTGGTTTATGAACTTCTTATAGGTTGCAAAATAAAATAGCACTTTTCCTGTGCTAGGAACCTGTCTAAACACTTCTTAGACATTTATGCCATTTATTTTAATAACGCAGGGAAGTAGGATACACATTAAACTATTTTATAAATGTTAAAACTGAGCCCTAGAAAAATGAAATAATACATTCAAGATCATAAAAAGCACACAATCTGAGGATAGGATTCAAAGCCAGGTCTAGGCATGTTCTGGTGGAGCAGTGGTTAAATCAATTGCCTCTGAAGGACACAAGCCTTATACCCCTGGATTCGAGTCTCGGGTCCGGTGGGAATCAATCAGTATAAACAACTAAATGGAAATTAAATTAAAATGCTTCACGTACAACCTTTGCTCCATAATACCTCTCAAAGTTCTCTCTCTTCTAGTATCCACTAATGACTTTTTATAAAATATATAATTCAAGCAAATATTCTGTTCTCATGCCTCTTAAGTTCTAAGTCTTACTAGCTCTTCCATATATTCATAATTTTACTGGGAGCTCTTTTAATTCTTTTGTCTTTTTTTAACTTTATCTCTACTTACGTTCTTTTCCATTCTCCAATGCTATGCAGTAGGCCAAGATTAGATGTTTACTAGTTATAAAAAATATTTTTAAAAGTGATAGGCCTTTACCTATTTTTAATCATAAAAGGTATATAGCTTAAGCATAATTTGTATATAGAGCAATGATATCAAATACATCATGAGTAGTACATTTTAAGGTCATCCTGACAATGATACTGATTATAACTGTCAAAGAAGATTTAAGTATTAAGCATTAAGATGCAAGTACTTTCACTGAAGTCGTTCTTATTTTTCTTAGCAGTCTGCTTTCAAGGGTAATCATTTCTAATCATTTTTTCTGTAAGCCCTATTACTTCCATGTGTGAAAAGAAAGGTGTCTGAGAAGTACATGTACCCCATTATGAGAGAACCGCTTTCACTGTATAATGACCCACACAGTCCCAAACACACATGATGTGTGTACCATTCAAAATCTCTCCTCCAAAAGTTTCAATAAATTCCAGTTTCAATCATAATAATCTATTAAGAGTGAATTATTTGTAATAGTAAATATATGCATACATATATAAATGTGCATGTATACACACAAACATACAGGGAGGGAGAAAAGGAGGAAGACAGACAGAGAAAAGAGGAGAGAGGAAGAGAAAGAGAGAGAGAATAAGAGAACACTAGACCTGACCATGACTCACCTACCTTAGAAAGGTATAATAATAAAAAAAAAAACCTAAATGGATGGTCAGATAAAAATGATAGTCAATTTAATATTATTCAACTATTAAAAAAGATGAAATTTTGCTATTTGAGACAACATGGATCGGCCCTGAAGATCCTATACTGAGATAAGTCAGCTGATAAAAAGACAAATACCATATAATTTCACTTCCTATGTGAAGAAATAAAACAAATGAACAAACAATATAAAAAAAATCAAACAAACTCAGACCGTAAGAACAAGGTGATTTCAAGGAACTGAGAAGGGACGGTTGGGCAAACTGGGTAAAAGAGGTCAAGGTGAAGGACAGAAACTGACTGTGGGAGATAAACTAACATAACACAGATGGTGATTTACAATGATATACACCTTAAAACTTAAATGTTCCTTCACCAAAATATATCTGAATCTGGCACTGACACCAAATGCTAGATGCCCTTTATCGTATCACTTTACCTCCAATTTCCTAAATGTAAAATGAGACTAAAACACAGAACTAAAGGATTGTTATGAAGATTGAATGAGATATTTATAAAAAGTGGTAACTTTATAATCATCATTATCATACCATAAGGATAAAATTAGATTAAGAACTAAGAAAATTCTGTCCTTTGCTTTCCTAAAAGTTTCATTTACTAGCAGCAAAAGCTTTTAAATTAACTGGCTAAAGTAATCAATTCTACAAAATGGTCTTTAAGAAATAGATAAAAGAGAAGAAAGACTCAGCATCCTATGGAGGAGAAAATGGAGTGCTCTCATAGTCACATTCAAAAAAAGAAATTCTAATTGGATCAAAATGATAGATAATAGTGAGATGTGCCTTAATCAAACACTCTTTGTAGGAGGTGCTTGAGGACACTAACTTCGTATATATGCCTAAGGAGAGTCAAACAAAATTAGCATACCATTTTTTCCATTTACATGTATCTTCAAGATAAATTACAGAGACATATTCCATGTCTTAACTTGTTATCTGTGTAGAATAATTAAGCACCCAGTGAACAAAACTAATGTAATTCTTAACCAAACCAAGCAACACTGAATCCTGGATGATATTTTTCTCTAAAAGCTATTTTAATTAGGATCGAAGTGCTTCCTAGTTTCCCCAGAAACACAACTACACGACTATCCTACTTTCCAGTCTCTACTCTGAGAGTCAGCTAATTATAGCCTGCAAGTCAAAACCTACCTACCATCTGTTTTTGTACAGAGTGCAAGCAAAGAAGGGTTACATAAATGCTTTTAATTTTTAAATAGTTGAGAAATATCAAAAGAAAAATATTACATGATATGAAAATTATGTGAAATAAAAACTTCAATGTCTGTAAGTAAAGCTTTATTAGAACATACCTACTTTCCTGCTACATCAGAGATAAACAGTTGAAACACATGAATAATCTGAAAAATCTAAAATATTTATTATCTGGTCTTTTATAAAACAATGTAAGATAACAATGTATGAGAGAAAGGCACTGAATGTCAATCAGTTCCTTAATAATAAAATAAGTGTCTGATGGATTTTTCAATTAAATTCTATCTCTATTTGGTAAGATCACTCTGAATTCCTCTTCTGGTAACACCAGGCAATAATACCAGTGATTATTTGTTAAGCATTTATTACTATATCAAGAATTATCTTCATTTTACAGAGGAGGAAAGTAATGAGCTCTCTCAAGAGGTAATACTTTTCCACAGTGATATGGACAGTCACAAAATAAAAACATTCCATAGAAACTAAAATCAGTATCATTCAGAGGAAGGAATAGTAGATCCAAGGAAACTATCTTTAAGTGACTAATAATATACACAGTAAAATTGGCTACCGCTATTAATTCTCTTGTTTCTATCAGTGGTACCACAATTTTCTCAACTTTGCAAGTTATGGAATAGACTAAATACACTACCTTTTGATCTTACAGTAAATTATAGCCAAATAGACATAAATAAATGAAAAAATATATAATTAGAAAGCAACATCTTAATGTTAAAAGTATGGCCTTTCTATTTTTAAATTGTTAAGTGGCTGTTGTTTTATGATTCTGTTATAAAGTTTTTTAAATGTTCCTTATTTGACAAAATAAAGTTGTTATTTAAAAATACATACAATTACATTAAGCCAGCATTGTTTTAATTATAATGAATGCCTTACAACATGTTTTGAAAGAAAAAGTAGTGATTTTCCTTTGCAATCAAATAATACTGATGCCTGGCTTTGACTGTACACTGACTCATAATCTAATGACCAGGCTTTTCTACTAGAATGAACACAAGACTACTACATAAAACCTATGTGCTTAAGTGACCTCCAATTATATTACATATATTCAAGTTTAAGTAATATAGCCAACTCCGGAAATTTACATTTTAAACATAATTTTCCATTTTTATTACATGAAGGGCACAGAATATCTAGTATACTTTCCTTTATATCTAAAATACAAAATATCTACTTTTACCATGTATATTACTATGCTTCCTATTCTTTATATTCAACCATCATCAATATTTAAAAAATTTAGAAATACACAGAATCCAGAATCCTGAACTATAACTAAGATATTTTGCTTGCCAGGCAAACTTAAAATATATAAAAATATCCTAATAGACAATAACATTAAAAAACCAACTATTCAAAATATAAAGATATAAAATAACTCACTGGACCAAAATTAATATTCTGACTTTTATGAAACGGTAATATTTTTATGACAATGTTACCTTAAAAATCAATGTTAACTTATGACTGCAAATTTTTGTTCAAGAAAACTTAGTAATGCATCTTAAGGTTATCTGTAATGAATTATGTTTTTAAATTAATTTATATTCTGTTATGATAGCAATCAAGACAAAATTCAACAAACACCACAGAAAAATATTAATTTCTAAAACAACCTTAAGTTATTAAAGAACTTACATAACTCAGAGAAAAGTGAATTAACATCTATCAGAATAGTCTCAAATATTAATTCTATACTCTTAAAGCTATATTGGTACATATGTCTAAGAATCTGAAGTACTTAATCAATTGTTACAACAATAGACAAGACTTGAAACAATTGTTAAGGGTTAAAAAGTAAGAAATGTCCATTGATCAAAACTTGCATATGCCTTAGAAAGATAATTACCAAATTGCTGTCTTTGTTACTTTCCTTTCCTGATTATTAACAGCTGTAAAATAATGATAGGGCACTAAAAGTAAATCGCAGGGTATAGCAGGTACCACAAGGTGGTGCTAATATCCTCTCATAACTGGTTAGATAGACCACTATTACTAGTCCAAAGAGGTGGCTGAAGGTGACTCTCCAACTCACAGAGTGAATACCAACTATAACATACTATGGTGTTTGAGAAAAAGCAAAACATTAACAAGTTTTGTAAGTTTCTACCAACAAGTAAGAAAACATTGAATTTATAATCCTCTAGAATTACAGGTTTTTCATCAATGTTGTTTCATAGTTACATATTTTACATGAAAAGGAGGTAAATATAAGATTTACAATAATGTCAGACGTCTTTACACTACCGTCAGAGGACATGACCAACTAACACCCAATGGATAACCTACCATCATGAACAAATCGGGACTTCTTTAACAAAAATGTTCTTACACAAGACATTGGTACAAAAGAAAATAATCATCCAGTATTATATAATGCATACTCATACTGCCAAATCTGTTTCCAGATTAGAAATTTTAATCATTTAATTATGGGCTCTTAGAAAAACAATAGGATTTCACATAATATAAGTTCTAATGGAAGTAAATGAACTGTTGCAGTCATCATTCCTTGAATTGCTTTAGTCAATGTCAGAAAAACACAAGCATGAATGGTGAGGGAAAAGGAAGATGATAAGAGGAAGGAGGTGATAAGAAGGAAGAAAGGGAAGGAAGTAGCAGAAATACAACAGCAATTCCAAATAAAGGAAAAGAACTTCTAGAAAGAGTTGATATTTTCATATTGTGCCCATATAATCCACATTTTACCAATGCCTGAAATGGGTTCTGCAGAGTAAAGAAAATTGCCAGGGTCACAATGAGCCACGACAACCTATTTTTAAACACTCTTTTCTCTGTATATGTCATAAAATAATCATATGCTAATAATGATGAGAGCTGGTAAATAATGAATGGCAACCATGTGTCAAGCCATGTATTAAGCATTTTATATTTATTTTCTCAGTTAATTCACTTAACAACCTTAGAAGGTATTCTTTTCTTCATTATAGATGAGAAAACTGAGGCACAGAGAAGATAAATGACTTTCCCAAGATCCCAAGTGGTAAAGCAGGAATTCAAATCTAGAATAAGTCTGATACTTAGCTATTTCACAATATTGCCTCTTGGAACAGAATAGTTCTTTTTCAGTGAGGAATTAAAAAGCTAAAAATATCTTATTAAATACAGAAAATGTATGAAAATGTTATGGCAGACACTATGGAAAGGGACCTCAAAGAGTTATGAAACACACAGCTCATTAACTTAAAAGCTTATGAATATTAAAAACAAAAAATAAGATAGCAGAAAAAGTATAAATTAATAAAGAAAACAAAGATTTTAAATGGCAAAATATGATTAATTATATCAAATAACTGACCAAACTTTAAAAAAAAAAAAAAAAAAAAAAAAAAATTAAAAAAAAAAAAAAAAAAAAAAAAAAAAAAAAAAAAAAAAAAAAAAAAAGCAATCACTTCAGATAAATCAAGTTGAGAAAATCTACACAGAACAGGTAGATTTTAATTCAATATTTATGAAAAGATATCTTTGAATATGTGGGTAAATAGATTATGAGCATCTTAATATATGAATGAAAATATGAATGCAGGTGTTATGTTCAATAGCTGATCAGTGTGATTAAACAGAGTATTCTTTCACACAGAAAAATTAAAATAGAAAAGCTTTAATGGGCTTTATTCTCCCATCATCCCTAAAGCCTAGTGATAAACAAATATATCCATGTTTCTAGCTAATGTTCTATTACTCATCTTTTAAAACTACTTTATCACTACAATATTAAGTAAATAGATTTTATTTCTTAGGAGAGGGACTTAAAGGAAAATGCAAAATAATCACGTAAAATTCCCAAATATAATATTTCATTTAAACCTCAGAACAACTCTATAAAAAGTCACTTAACAGAAGTATGTGACTAAACCTAATTTACATCTGAAAGTGCTGAGATTCAAAACAAATTTTCCAGTCTTCAACCTAAAAATTACTTCTGCTGTTACTATTAAACCTCTATTTTCAGTACAATAAAACATACAGTGAAAACAAGCTAAGTTTCTCAAAAATATAGACAGTGTTACGTCTATCAGATAGACTATTATCACATGGGCAATACTCTCGAAATATTCATTCAACAAATATTTATTAGGTACTGACTATAAGGTAGTCATTCTGTTTGGTACTAATGATACAGTAGTTAACAGGAAACAAGGAACAACACACTCACACACACAATTCAGATAGTGATAGAGATAATTCAAGGACTATAAAATAGCAATAGGGAAAAAAGATTAAAGGACTCCTTAACTCTGGGTCATGAAGCCCTCTGTGAAGCTGAAATGTAAGCTTCCATTGAGCCAGGCAAGTGCAAAGAATTAACACAACTGTTCCAAAAAGAATGCACAGCAGAACAGCCACCCTAAACAAAAACGTAAAGACAATGTAGACACAACATAATGGGAAAGGGGCACAGTAATAGATTAAGTCAGAGAGGCAAGTGGGAAATTTATAAATTAAGAAAAGTAGTTGAAATCTTAGGTTTTCATTGTAAAAGAGATGGTAATGCTGTAACATAAGCTTACTTACATTAAAAGGAAAAAATCAGTCAGAGTGTGATGTAAAGAATATAACATAACAAGCCTGGAAAGAGACGTCCGTTAGAACTAAAGCGGTCTATTTTTAAGAGACCAAATAATAGAAAAGAAGAGGAAGTTCTTATATAAGCTTTGCCCTCTTTCAGAGGTTCAGTTTTTAAAAGATAACAGGTGGCGTTCTTCCACTGCTCCCTTTTCAGCTTCCCTTCTCCTATGAAAAAAAACTGTTTTCCTTTCTTCAGTTCTTTATCCTTTTCTTCTGCTTAAGTTCAAAGTTCACATTGGGCACTACTCAGTTGAATTTCTATCTCAAGACTACTGACATTGCCTGCATTAAACAGTCTTGATAGACAGAACAAGAAGAAACTCTGCACAGATTGCCAAATAATAGAATATACCTGATACAAAAATTCTAAATATATTATTTATACTACAGTAGGCAATTTCTATTTTAAAAAATCCAACTTTGAGATGCTTTCTGAGTGAAAGCAAAATTGTATGCAGTTTGAGGAAAAATAAATTTCTAGCATGTGAACATACAAAAGACATGTAGGGAATAATAAAACCATTGTCAGGAATCTGATGAAATATCCATTTTTATTTTAAGAATTACATGACATTTTTCTCTATTGTTAGAAAGCACAGACTTTGAAATACAAAAAAGGATTTGGAAAAGAGACCTGGAGTGGCAAGCTCATAGAAATTTTCGCCAGAAAATGTTGTTTTAATTATTGAGTGAAAATTAAAACTAATTTCTCAGCCAAATGTTTCCTAGCAGCATTTCTCAGAAAGTATCTGTGTGGCTATTTTTATTCTCTAAACAAGAATTATTCATACTTATGTAAAATAAGGAAATAAAATCATGGCTGAAAATAACAAGTCAAATCTTATTTTCTCATAAAACAATAGTAATATAGCAAGTTAATTTCTTATTCATGGATCTGATACTTATGGAAACCAACACAATCAAATAATTATAAGGGATCACCTATATACTAAAAAGCTTTTTTAAAAGGAAAAAAGTCACATAAAATTATAGACAACATTGAATACACAGCGTACTCTTGAAAGTTCATATTCTGTTTTTCACAAATGTTTTAACTTTAACAAATAATTAAAGAGTTTTCGTCAAGACATGGAATCCAAGATTTATTTGGAAATATATTCAATTACTTGTTTTAGAAAGAGACTTTGGGGGAGGTCAAGTAAATGCAATAACAAGAAACAAAACAGGAATGTCTCTAGTGCCTACCTTTTCTTAAAACTGATAAAATTAGTAAACAGGTTTTGTGTATTTTGTTGGTGTTTTTGAAAGACAATTTTCTCAAAACATCCATTTCAATGTATATCTGAGATGTACCTGCCTTTAAAATCAATGAACCAATCTTAATTTTTCCTAATATTAATCATATTTTAACACCTCACTACAGACTACAACATCAAAGGAGAACTGAGGTATTTCTTCTAACGTATATGATTAAATATTTTACTTAAAAATTTCTGTCATGCAATTTTGTATTAGATTAGTCATGTTCTAGAACTGCTTTCCCCCTTTAGTCTATTATTTACCAGGTATCATTACCATGTGTGACTATCAATAACAGAAGTCTTTAGTTCTAGGTTTGCTTATTTATTTGCTTTCAGTAGAACTTAGCATCAGGAAAACAAAACACTTAACCAAATTATTCCCTTATTGCATGAAATTTTTAGAATTTGCCTTTTAAATTTTCATAAAACTTCAATCACTTAAAAAGTTATTCTTTTTTGTTACTCGAAGCTTATGCTTTCTCAGTTTTATACAGTTTTTCTTCTATGTTAAAAATTGAGTTTCTTTCTTAATATTATTCTCCATTTCCTGGTATAAACTCCACGAATCTATTTATGAACCTATCTTTATCTGATGGAGAAGGCAAAGAAACAGACTGGGAATAAGATAACAGAACTCTTCAGAAAACAAAACGGATTAGATCATTTCATTTGTGTAAATCTTGTCTCCTACCAATAATAGGAACAATGACAGTATAGCATCATCAGAGTTAATATATTTGAAATTATAAGAAACAAAATTAAGGAGAAAACTACTTATAATCTATCAGTGTAACTTTGAAATCAGAAATTTTTGAACTCTAGAAGTAGAACCATTTTAGTAGTTTTTCACACTGATTTCTTTATAGATGTATAAGGATGCTGAGATTCCACAGGAAGAAGGCAAAAGAAAATAATCTGATTTAACACATGATGGATTATAACCTTATATTAAAAGTGGTTAAGATAAACTGAGCTCCTCTATAAAGATGAACTGATTCCCTAGATAGAATAACTATTCCCTCAAGAACATTTATATCCCTTATAATTCTACTATCCTAATTTGCAGTAAGGTATGTGTATTTTTCTTTTCCCTCTAGATATTAAGATATTCGATTATTTTCATCACTTCCATTATAACAGGTCTTATAATGATGATTTACTGAACAACCATTATACTCATTTTCTTGAAATCTCACATTTAATTGGAGTAAAAATTAATAAGCAGTTAAAGTACAGGAAATTAGCAAGCAGTTAATGTACAGGTAATGCTATTTAAAATATGTAGAAATAAGATGTTATACAAATTTATATAAGTCTTACAGAGGAGCAGTCATATTTTGAGAGAAATAATGTCTTATCTGAGTCTACAAAGTTCAGCCCATATTTTCCAAAACAAAAAGAAATTCCAGGAAGAAAAGTGAGTATACTCAAAGATACCAAGGCATTAAAAAAAATACAAAAATACCCCCCCACCCCCGGCCCCCCAACCTCCCTCCACCTGCCCCATACATACACCAAGAATAAAAAAACTAGTCAAGAAGGTCACAGTAAATAGCTGGTATTATGCTTATGCTAAACTTAAGTTCAGACTTAAGTCTTGCAAGCAATATTGATCCATAGAAGGTTTTAAAGCAAATCTGCATAGGAAGATAAATAAGAAAAGGACAAATTAACCAGGGAGAGAGAAACCTAGCAACAGGCTACAAACACTAAAGAATAAACTTTAGCATAAACAAGAGCATGAATATATTTAGGAAGCAATTATCTGGTAAATGATCTTAGAATATAATAGTATTTTTTATTTTATTATTTAAGGAAAGCTGTAGGCAGGAAGACAGAGAAAGAAGAAGCATTTTATTATTTAGCTGCTAACACTGGTTGTTTCTCCTTTGGGACCTAAAATTTGAACCAAGAGGGTACATGGCCTGCATTCCTTCAAAAGCAACTGACCTGACTGCTACCCCACTAGGATCCACCATAATGGTATTTTCATTTCAAGAATCTATTTTTAAATAGGATAAATAACAAAAATATGAAATGCCTCCCCGGGAAAAGTTGTAAAAAGGAATTTGTACTCCCCACTTCACCCCCAACTACCCTATCTTGAACCCAGGTCTGCAGGCTTTATTACCTGGCCTGCACCTTAACTGCCTGAGCCACAGGGCTATACCAATAAAACTTCTACTTTTTGTTTTACGTTTACCATGATCATATTTCTGTTTTTCCCCAAAACACTATAATATTTTATAACTTTAAAAACAAATTTAAAATTATGTCTATTTGAACATGAAGAGAACTAATAAAATTAATAACCATTTAAATAATTATTTTTAAAAAGGTTCATATTACAATCTGCTGATTCACCCACCGCCCACCACCATATACAGTTTCACTTTGAGAAAAATCTCCAAGTGATTTCATTTTAGTTACCAACCTGTCTCTCTAGATAATCACTTTCAAAAATTATTTTTGGTTTGCTATTATTTTTAATTGTATCTAATGTACAAGTGTCAGAAACCTAAATGTGATCCTTATTTTTCTCTTAGAAACTTCCACCTATCAAAACTAAATACTGAGAAATTTACCACCTAAGTAATCCTCAAATGCTCTACTCCTCACCAAAATAAAACTCTTATTTATTTCTTAGAGGAACTACCACCACATGCCCTCTAATGGTCTACCAACATCCATTCTCATGTCAACATCTGCACTGCAGTTGACCACACTGCAGCCGAAATGATCTTCTCAAAAACAATCTGTTCTGTTCACCACCAGTATCAAATCCTTCATGGCTTCTCATTGCTGTAAGGATGAATATAGGACTCATTACCTCTTGAAGTATTCCCCTCTGGCTCTTTCAAAATCATGCTGTAAGAAACTTACCCTCTTCACCTAGTTAATGCCTACACTACTTCACATCTACAGAGTTCACTTTTCAAGAAAACTTTCTTGACACAGTCTCAAAGTCTGGTACTAAGTCAATAGCTGGGGTGTAGACCATGTAAAGTCGGAGGAACTGGGTTTGTGACCTGGGAATAGGGGCGATGGGAGAACAAATAAAAATAAATAAAAATGGTTCTTTCTTCTCTTGCACACTTTCAACCTACCTTCCTTCCTCTCAAAAAAAAAAAAAAGAAAAAATTCTCTGATATTTCAAACCAAGTCAAATTATCCTATCACATAATTTTGAAAACTCAATTTTCTATGATATTACTGTATGTTCCAATTTTATATTTATTTGTATACCTATTTGTCATCCCACCTGTTAACTCTATGAGGGTGAAGAGTAGATATTTTTCACAAGTCACTGGATCTTTACCACACCAACACAAACTTGTTAAACAAATGTAAAAATTATAAAAATAATACACATGATACATATTAAAACAAAATAGAGTATTAAAGGAAGATTCCAAAATCTTTCCTCCTACCCTCCAGAATTACAGAAAACTAAGTATCTGCAACTATATTTTTTATAAATATTTAATCATATTTAGGGTTGCAGGTGTAGCAAAAAAAAAAAAAACAGAGGCTGAACTAAATTCAAATTGAAGATAATGCAAACTTCTTTTATATAAGTGTGTACCAGACAGCAATTGTTGTTTATTAGAAATTAAAATTTAACTAGGTATCCTATATTGTATCTAGCAATGCTAATGATAAAATACATATTGATTTGGATATTATTTTCTTCATCACAAATTCCAGATTTTTTGTTACATATACTAAGAAGAGACATTGAGTTATACCTCCAATAAAGAACTAAAGTCTAAGCAGTAAGAGGAAGTAATTTATATGGTATTATCAAATATGGAAACTCTCATATCTCTAAAAATTAAGCTTTCCTTTTCATGATGTAGAAAATAATGTTTTAAGTATGAAAAACTAGAAACCATCTGAGAGTTGCAAATCTTATCAAAATAACATTTAGAGATAGGTATCCAGCAGATTGTTTTCATGCTCTGAAAAAATTCTCATTCAGCTGCCATGGTACTCAAAATATTTAAAATATATTAATATTTTATCATTAATATAAAAGGAGAAAAAAAATAATTTATACTCAACAAAATATTACAGAAATAACTGAAAATTAAAGGTATATTTAGGAGCTTCCTCACTACAAGTTGTGGATCCTGGTGATTAAACTTTATTATTCTACAAAGATAAAATGAATAATAATCTTACAGCATTTTAAAAATATTTCAAATGATAATGTCAAGCCTAGTTCTCTAGCCACAATCACCTAGTCTAACTTTAAGAATAACGAGCTGCTTAATGGTTCAGCAGGAAAAATAGCATCATCTGACTTATGTTTATGGTGGTTAGCACTGCAGAGGTAAAACAAGTAACTCTTGCAGGTCATCTGAAATAACTTATTTTCAGTTTGCTTGAGTTAGCAATCTAGATTTCATCTACAACCAGAAATGTGATGTGCTAAACATGAACTAGACATAGTTTATTTTGTTAGAAACTTAAAAATAAAAGGTCTATTTTTTTGTAAATTATTCCTCAAGAAAGCTGAGGCACACAAGGGGGAAGAACATATAAAACTGTGAGATTATTCTTAGTACCAAAAAGAAATCTTATAACATGCAACTTAGAACTACGGTTCAAGTTTTACCATAATCAGACTAGCAGATTATAATAGAAAAATAATACTATCTGGTTTAGGCAACAGCATCAATTTAGTCAATACGAACTTGCGGGCAAATTATATCAAGATGAACAAAATTTCCTAACATAAAGTTGAGGGGGTTTTTTAATTAAGACTTAAAGTTTAAAAATTATTGTAATTCTTGCACATGTGTATAAAGAGATTTATGAAACAATGCTTATGAAAGCATTATTTGTCATAAATTTTAAGTAAAATAATTAGTAAAGGTAAAACTATTGTAGTGAATTTATATAATGAAGTAATATAACCAGGGAAATGCATGAGCCAATTACATAACTATGAGATGTTTAACAAATTGAATAAGACAACAAAGTCGGAGAAAATGTGCAGATAGCCCCATGTCTACAACAGTTAACTCCTCTGATTTAATACACTTCCCAAAAACTCAGTGACTAAAAACAACTTAACATTTATTTAGTTTACTATATTCCACAGGTTCCACCGGGGGTGATCCCAAATGGAAGACCTTCTAGTAGTGTTGGTTAATCTTAGCTGAGGGTTATATCTGTAGAAAACTGCCAGATTAGCTGGCTAATTGCCTATGAGCTAAGGCAACCTTAACTCAACATGGGTTTCTTATATTCTAGCTCAAACTTGTTGAAATGATGGTCTAAGCCTTCCATATGAACATAAAAAGTAAACTCCAAAATGCAACCACTTTTCAAACCTGTTTGTCGTATCTACTTATGTTCTCTTGGCTGCAGAAGTCACATGCTCTTACCAAATTAAAGTGATGGAAAAATAGTCTACATTTTATGAAAGGATCAACAATGTTACATTGTAATAGTCACAGGAAGGAGAGAAATTTGTGGCAATTTTCATTATCTACCAAAAATCACTTATCCCATGCAGAAGAACACTATACATATTTTTGAGTGAAGCATAAACACAAACATACCAAATGCATGAAAATACGCATAGTAGTGATAAATGCCAGGTTTAACAGAATGACCAAATCTTGTTTTTGACAAGAAAAAATGAAATAGAAAATTATAAAGGGAGCTTTAACTACATTTGCAATTTTTATTTCACTGGCTACGAGAAGGGTTCATGGGTATTCTTGAAAAATTTTACACCTTTTACAATACCTAATTTTATAGAAAAACAAAAGGAATTAAAAGGCAATTTCTATTAAATAAGTTGTTATAAAGGAACCTCAACATATATTACTAAACATAGACTTCAAAATAAAATCTCACATATTTTGAAAGCCCAGTGAATAAGAGAATTGATTTTACACTAATGCATAACCAGAAAAAGCACAGACATTAAAATAAAAGTCAATGGAATTGGTAAAAGCTAGCATCCAACAGAAAAATTAAAAAATGTTAAATGATACACATGCTCAATATATGTTACAAAATACTCGTTTAAATACAGTCAATATGATACCATATATTTGCATGAGTAAAGAGTTAGACATATGTAGTAGAAATAACAAAACAAATAAAATAAAATGAAAAGGAATAAAAGAATTTAATGGATCCCTTTTCTTCTACTGGATATTGCTGTCCTGTGAGTGATCATTGGATCTTTGGCAGTCATCAGGAAGCTAGCCAAAAGCAGCAGACATACCGAGGATGACAAGAGTAGGAAGATGAAGAGGACAGGAGTTGTGCTGATACAGAATACCTGCTGTCCTTTCTATATAGACCATCACGTGACAACTCTGAGTTTTATACTTATCTAGATTCTAAATTCTTAAGACTCAACACTGAGAAAAGAAGGGAGCAAGCCAACGTGATACAGTGTTCATGAACTCTGATTGTGAAGTCAAAATTATAGTTGTTTATGTGGAAATTACTTAATCACTCATCTCTGAAATAGCAATACAAAACTAGCTTTTGGAAAGGTTGTGAACAGTGCATTAGATAACATCTGTAAAGTTTCTATGACAATGCCTGACACACAAGACATTCAGAAAATCACCGTGAAATATCTGAGTGGATCAGAAGAAATACTGAACATGCCACTGGGTGGGAAAAAAATAAGCATAAATACAGTGTCAAAGGGGTGTAATAATTCAAACTCAAAAATATGAGGAAATAAACCGTCATAATCTATGATCAAAACAGCCAAAATCCAACAGACAGAACTTTTACATTGTTAAATGTAAAATGCAATTAATCATGCTTGAATTAAAGAACTAAAAGATGTAATGAAAAACTTAAGACTAGAATAGCATTAAAAAAAATCTAGAGAACTGCAGGTTCCAAATGAACTTTCTTATAAATACACTCACGAAAAATATAAACACCATGGATAAATAGCAGATTGTACAAAGAAAGAATTAGTGAACCTTAAAAGATAACAGAAGAAACAACTCAGAATATAATAAAAAATATTATCTTTATGAAATGGGGATACAAAGTCAAGAATGACGGAATTATTATTCCACGTTTCAGAAGAAGAAAAAATGGTGGAGGGAGCAATATTTTAGAAAGTAAGAGAGAAGATTTTTCCAGAATTGATAAAACAGAAATCTTCAGAATCAGGCAGTAAAATGATTCCCAAGTAAGACAAATAAAATGAAAACCACAGCTAGATTAACTGGAGTTGAATTATATAAAATATCTTCAAATTAAAAGGTATAAAAGCAAGCATAGAAAATGAACATAAAAGGGATGGCAATTAGATATGATATAGCTAAATGTCATATAAGGAATGACAATAATACTAACAGCAAACTTCTCAAATGAAAAAAGAAAATAACTATCAAGTCAGAATTTTATTACCAAATAAATCACTGTTCAAGTCTGAAATAACGGTAAGTCAAAATAAGACAAAACTTTCTAGATAGCTACAAATTATAAAATTATAAATTCAAAAAGGAGGAGGAAGGTAGGAAGGTATGAGGAAATTGCAATGGTGGAAGGAGGAAGCAGAAAGATTTTTCTTTAAGGGAAGAAAAGTAAGAAGCATGTGAAGAAAAAAGGAGGAGCAACACTAAATAAATGTAAAAATAATTCCATAAAACTCTTAAAGACCATTCAATCTTTCACAAACTGAGTTTTTTGTTTCATAAATCTACATTAGACTAGCAAAGCGCTGATACTAAATCAAGTATAGTGTGAGAATAAAAACTAAAGAGCAAATTCACTAAGAAAATGGCCAAAGAGGCATAAATGTGTGTGCATTCATCATTACTACTTACATAATTATTTGAGCGAGTAAATTAACTTTCAAGCTTTCACAACCTTTTATATCAAATATTTTGTTAACATTTGGAAATATAAAAATAAATCATGACCAAGATTAAGCTTGTTGTAGAACTACAAATAGTTTAAGAATAGAAATTCTTCAACCTGATGTAGATAATCAGCTAGACATGTGCTTATCACGTCATCATATTTATCCTATTTAATATAATTAAATATCATACTTAATGGGGAAACATTAGGAATTTTTAAGTCAAGGGATATAAGATGCTGACTATTACTACTTTCAGTGCTAAAATTCCTAGCAAGTGAGTTAAAACACATCGAACAAGAAGAAAAAGAGTAAAGCTATATACATGGGGTATGATTATTAAAATAAACATACCAGACAGATACGATGCACATGAGAGAAAATGCAGACGAGTTCAATAATTTCAATTACCATCCAAACATATTTTCATGTAACCTGAAAACATTTTTAATTGTATAAGATACCATCTTTGTCAGTCTACAAAATGATGCCTTACAGTCTATTAGTATCTAGATGCAGAAAGACAAGGATGTACAACAATGTCATGTGGCATAAGACCTGAACAATGATCCAAGAGGCCATGAAGCAATTTGAGCCCAATGAGTATATTCACTCTGATCTACCAGAGAAGAATAGTATCATTATTTGCAAATGAGTGAATCAGCTCCTGATTCTGTAGAAGATTGTATATGGAAACTTGATAACCATAGCCAAGCAACAAATTGAGTAGGGCTATATATAACCACAGTTATAGCCTGTCTGTATAACTATGCAGAATGTCATGGTCCAGATGATCACAGTGTAATTTATCAGCAATGAGGTTCCCAAAGTGGTTATGATATCCACCACCTTCTGTGATTACCTCATCGAGGTTCAGCTCAGAGGCAAGCAAAGATCTATATCAGAATGAAAACATAAACCAGGAAGTGTATAAACTCTCAGAAAAGGCAGTTTCCAACTGACACCTTCACCAGCCAGACTTCATACACAGATTCTGAAGGTAGCAGGCATCCTCACAGTGAAAGGTGGCAGGGACATTGTTGTGCACTATCGTGGATCTGGTGTTCCCTTCAATTCCCATACTGAGATCTCCAACACTGGCAAAGAGATTTGGGCCCTCAATATTCTCTTACAAGAACAGAATGAAGAGATAATTGAATAGATCAGAATTGGGAGACATGAAAAATCTAGCATATACGATACCTGATCATAGCTGCCATTATACCCACTGATTAAAAAAAAAAACTCAACAAACTGAAGCATCATTTTAATGAGTTATTTACCTTAATATGGTCCACTCTGTGGCAGAAACAGGTACTGAGATAAATTAGGAAGAATGGCCTCTTGACACTGAATTGTGTCTGATTGGCAGCTGCACCAACTCAAGCTATGAGAACTTTCTAACAGGCAAGGATGGCAAGATATTCCAGCTAAAAGCTACAGATGCAAAGACCATCCCTAAGCAGGGCTCTGAAGCCAGACACCTGTTATCACCCTCTCTCCACGAACAGCAATGGACAGGGAATAAGTGTCAGATACCATCAGCCAGTACATGCAACACCTACAGCCTTTTGATAAGTAGGATAGCAAAGACTTGGCTGACATACAGACCCCTATAAAGATTAAAAGAGAGTATACACTGACCATATCTTGACTGCTGGCACCTGGTTCAAGCCCCAGGGTTACGGAAACATTTCTAACAGTCTGCTTACTGGTACTGTGAATATCAAAAATGGCCAGACTAACTCCATGTACAATGTTGTTAACCTAGAGACTGGTAGTAACCATAACATTGCCCAACGCCAAAAAACACAGTATCACAGGAACAGGAACAGTGATGCTAATTTCAGAACAGTAGCCAACTCTGATATTATAACAACGGAAAAGAATATGGAAGAAAAGGAAAAAAATGAAGGCTCAAAATGAAATGACTTATACTAATTTTCTTTTAAAGATGGGATATTTATTATATTATTCTCTAAAAGATGGGATGTTTATTATATTATTCTCTATTTTTATGTTTGATGTGTTTCAAAAGAAAAAGAAAAAGGAATAATCATCAAACTACTATATACAGAGTAGGATAATATGTCTTCTCTCATGGGTGTCGTTATTAATTAAAGATTTTAAAATGTTATCATGGTGACAATCTTCATCAACTATCACAAAATGTTGGAATGCCTGGAGCTTTAATTAGAACAGAATCCTGGAACACATAGATTTGAACAGCCACCACAAATTTGGCATGATATTGTTTTCACTAACTAGCTTTACAACTGACTTCATTTTTTTTTTTAAATTTGTGTAGCTTACAACAATCTGAATGGAACTGACTAATACAAAATAGTTGCTTAAATAATATTTATTGAAATCAATAATGCTTAGAAGAGTATGCCAAAACTAAAGAACTTCCAAGAGAATTAAAATTTCATTCAATATGTTTCACAAAAAAGAATGGTAAGAGAATACTTCACAAATAGAAACTTTGTGCAATTTAAGAATAGCCCAAATGAATTAACTGTTAGAAGATATCCTGAGCTAAACTTCACATGTGGGTACTTATACTCCTAGGTATATATGATGGTAATCCAAGGAGTATTCAAAGTGTTAAAATAAGCACAAAGTCTTGATTGAGAAGCAACCTAATAATCATGAAACGGCAACCAATTAAACACAATGGGAATGGTACTAAATCTTTTGCAGTAACTAATGTCCCTCCAGTGCTATTTCACTAGGTTGTTTAGTTTGGACCCTCTTCATCACTCAAAGGTTCTATATTACCTAAAAATAATCATTCAGTTTACTTGGCAGAATGCTATGCCAATTCATCCTCACTTCTTTGCCCCTCCATTGTTGGGGTTTATATCTGATAAAACCACATATACGGTGATTATAAACTTCCCAAGATTAAACTTTTCTTTTCCCATTAACTGGCTAGCTACAACCTTACTTTGGGTAAATTAATTAAACTCTATGTGCCATGGTTTTCTCACACAGGGTGGGAGAGAGGAAGGAGAGAGGGAAAGAGGTCAGGGGAGCACATGAGATCCCCTCATAGGATAGTTGTGACATTTAAATAGTCTACTATATATAAAGAGCATGGAATAGTATATGGCACATAGTAAGAGCTCAATGAAAATTACTTGCTATTCAAAGAAAAATGTAGAAAACTTTCATTTCAAATAAACCATATATGGTAGATTTTTATGTGTCAACCTAAGCTAAAACAGTATTTCTTAAAATTCTCTTCTTAGATAGCTCAAAGTTAGCATGGGTTACAAAAGATGTTTCCAGGTATATCTGGAAGGGGAAAGTGAAGTAGCAGTGATGTCCTTTTTTCCCCACACAGAATGCCAGCAGGGCATGAGGTGATAATGCTGTTCATGCCTGTTGCTGCTTATCTGTTGGCTCACCTAATTGGCAAAGGTAGTGAAAGGGTCCCCATAGCTCCAGTCTTGTCCAAGTCTCCTCCTTCAACTTATCTGACTTCTGGTCTACAGGTACTTTTCATTGCTAGCTGTGTGAGGAAGAAGCCTATATTTTCTCCAAGAGAGTTACGTCATCACAGTGGAAAACAGTGAGAGACCAGGTTCCACTAATCTTTATGGGCTCCCACTTGTTTTTGCTTCCCCTTAATTCACGTCTATCTTTCCTTCTTCATTTTCTGCTTTGCTGACTTCTGGGAACAGAACCAAACATAGAAGAAATAACTTCCACAGACTGTTTAAAGAGCTTCCACAATTTATTATGGAGAAATTCTTATATTAAATTATAAAGACAAAGCTGTAGATGTAGATATACAAATACATTTACACATACATGTATCTTAGTTGTCTACTCCTCTGCTTAAACCTTGACTGGTATCAAATATCATACGTACATTTTATATATTAAGAACATTCTTTGAGATGCTTCATAATATTCAATACACTATAAATCAAGAAAAATGAATGAGCAAAATTCTTCAAAAATTTTAACCAAAGAGTTAATTATCACATATGATATATAGGTAGAACTCATAAAATGTGCAAACAAGCAACCTAAGAAACAGGTAGAATTCATGAGTTGTTAAATATATAGAAAATTAATATATACAAGTGTTAAATAGAGTCATCTGTAAAGGTGAGGGAAGAGAAACAGAACACAAAAACAATGCATTCTGCAGGATGCAAGTATTATATCTGTCTCACGTGCATCTGATCCTAAATGGGTTGACCACTCTCAAACATACTTAAGTTTTGACTAATCTTGATTGTGCTCTGATATAATCTTCTTACATTTATCTGAAATGCAAACCGTTTTGTAGAGTTAGTAATTTATAGTATGTTTTGAAAGTAAGTCTTTGTCAGGCAGTATTTTAAGGTGAAATTGCTGTGTGGAGATTTTGTTAATACGACATTCTGTGAAAAGATTAAGTATGCATTATAAGATGCTACTTAAAACAGTCTAACAAAGTTTGAAATGTCAATATGACACCTTCATTTTTAAATAGAGGAAATCTGAAATTAACACAGCCCTGACATTTGTGTTCCTCCAGAAGTCTATTACTATTATATTAGATATAAATTTACCTGTCTATTTTAAAACATATTTATCTCAATTCCCTACTACTGAATAGTATGTAAAGTCAAACATATATTAGGATCAATAAAGTCAAAGTAGAAAGGTTCAATACTGATATATGCCATATCAGGAGACATAATTTTAAAAATCCGTATTAACTAAGAACATTAAATATAACCTGAATGATGATAAATTTCTTTAAAGAAACTTAAAGGGGGTGAAACTCAAAAGGGTTGTAGAAATATTAAAATCTATGGGAGATCCTGCTGGCTCCTAAAAGTCACTTTTCTCCCCTTCCTTATAAATAGAATCCCAATACATTCAGAAATACAGAAGCTTAGTGCAACCTCTACTCTAGATCCAAGCTTATCATGAAATTCCATCTCCTCTGGTTTAAGAACCAGAACTAAAGCCAATTAACACACATGGCATTTTCCATATTATTTCATAGGTGAACATGTGTCCTAAGTTGATCCTTTCACAATAAATGAAAGAAGTTTTTATTCTGAGAATGAAAAAAGCATATTTCTGACCATTTCACATAACAGCAGTTTCTTAGAGTCAAGAAATGATTCTTAAATTTATTTAAAAGAGGGCTTTGTAAGAAAACTATTAGTTACAAAAGAGAAAACTGGATAATATGAGCTATTTCAAATATATGAGAAAATTTAACTTTTTTACAACTATAGGAATAGTTAATATATTAAGGTTAAATACTGCACTAACGTAATTTCCACCTTGAAAGAGACATCCTAAGTAAAAATCACTGTTCTTTTAATAATACTAGCATTTTAGCTATTGATACATGTAAATATTCAAACCGAACTAAACTGAGTCAATTTTACAGCTCCTCTTTTACCCAATTATGCTGATTATACTGTATTTCCTCTTATCTAAGACACCATCAATTATGACACACTGTTATTTTATGTGTTCATAGAACTGGAACATCCCAGGAGTACAACTTTGCATAAATTTAAAGAAAAAAACCTGTCTCGTTGATAGAAATAGTGACAAAGCTCATGAACCAAACTTCGCACTAGGTGAAGAGAGGAAGACAAAATCTCCAGAGAATTTAAACCATACACTCGCACAGCTGAGGATCTAAATTCATACTACCACTGAAACCCAAAAATGACCTAGAAAATTAAGTCACAGTGGTCTCAGGTTGCTAGGACAGAAGCAAACACAAACTCCCACTTTAAGAATTAAATTTCAACTAAGGTCAGCAGTAAAATAAAAGACAATTTATTTTAAGATGCAGCCTAATTTCATTAATTTTAAAATTGGGGGAAATATGCACCCTCATAATTGATGAAGTAGGGTATAAGTTAATTATGATCAATTGCATATCTATATAAGAGCCAAATTATTAAATGTAACTATGTATATAGGAAGAACTCATGAAAATACTTTTTAATCACAGTAGCATGTAGTTTAAAATCCAGCAGATGATAAAATCAGTACCTCCAAACAACTTCTCAAAATCAATACTTTTGAAGTATATAAATTTCTAATGTGTAGCCACTGAGTCTACTTTTTAACTATCTTAACCCTTTAACACAAGGCTAAAACTAGTTTAGCACTATCCTAATGATTCTTTTCTTTTCAACCATATATTCTGATGAAGAGAATAAACCCTAGGTATTTGCTTACATGCAATTTAACTGTACTATACTTAACTAAATATAAACTAATCCAAATTCATTCCATATTAGAAATCTGTTATTTCTTTAGTTCCTTTTCAATTCATACAACATCTGCAGCACTTGTCAGTCTATCAATTTCCATTTTGAGAAAAATTACACTCAGATTAATTTGCTTTTAACCACGTAGAAAAAAACTGCCTTATTCTGAATAATTTAAGTTCTCATACAAATTTTAAAAATTAAACAAAAAAATTCACATACCAGAAGAATACACTGTTAGTGCTAATGAAGCTTAGAAGATCTACCTCTCAAACATTAAATACAAATAACACAAATTTAACATATACTGAGTACCTGTTGTATATACTCGGGACCAAGTAATCTTTTGCAGAGTTCCTTATCTTAACCACACAACCCAGGAAATGATTTACATGATTATTTTCTCACTTTTCCTGGGAAGGGGTCATAATTATTATTCTAGATGCACAAGATAGAAGGAAATTCAGCAGAGAAAGAATGAGAAGGAAAAGATGTTTTACTTTCAATAAATGAGTGGCAATGATAAACAAGTAAATTAACCATTACGGTACAACTAAGGGAACACTGAGGAATCTCCAAAAGTGTGTTCCTATAGGAAATGAATAAACTATTTAAAGAGGGCATAATATCTAAAGAAAGAAAATATTTGTGATACTAAAATCTCTGAAAAGAATACATAATTTAAATATTTGGAAGAATGATACAGAGAGAAAATATAAAAAGTAATGTGAGAGTCAATAGGCATGTGTATAAGACTCAACCAGAAAATTAGCTGATGACTGAAAGTTGATAGTTAGCTATTTCCTATCAAAACTGGTATTTCCTCTATGAGAAACAAACATCTTGATTAGGTCACTGCCAATTATGTAAAATAATACTGTTAAGAGAATTCAATCACAACTATTCCAGAGATACCAAATTTATGTTGACTGAAGCTTTAACCCGTGCCACATATACACAGAGTTCAGAATTTCGCTGCTAATGCTACTCTTAGTAATGAATTTTTACAAAACTGCCTTTGAGAGTTAGGCTAAAGTGCCAATACCTCTCAGTATAGAAGATAATATTGTGAAAAACAAATTAAGTATAAATTAAACTGGTTTCATTATATTGGATAATATATGAGTAGTTGTAGAGGTTGAAACATTTGGAAGCCATCTGATAGAAAGACAGGGAATCACTGTGGGGTCAAATGATAAAATCAACTGGCTGTACGGACTGAATGAAAGAAGACAAAAAACATTCAAACTACCCAAACCATTCTGTAAGTAATGCTGACAACTGAGTCTAGACTATGGGAAGTGGGAATAAAAAGCATCAGGCAAATTTAAAAGAATCTGAAGACAAAAAAATTAAGACCTGCTGAATTACTGAGTAAGAAGCAAAAGAGTATAGATTAAAATATGCCATTGGTTGTCTAGGAATAACAATAATAGTTTGTAAGTCAGAACTTAAACAAAAACAGAATGTTAATAAAAAGTGTTTAAGATTTTATTTAAACTTCTAATAGCTCAATAAGGGCGAAAGCCATTTAAAAGTAAAATATAAAAATTATTTTTTAAATCATTTATAATTTTGCAATACAAATAATCTTACAAAATTGATTATTTTATGATAAAAGTCTTAAAAGTTCCCTCAACAACAAATACTCGTTTTCTTCTTTAGGAAAAAAAAAAAAAAAGATCCAACGTATTCTGCATTCTTGTACTTTGTAACTTGAAATATGTGACAACAAAATCTTTGAAAATATGTTTTGAAACTAATGTCCTTTTAAATAGTAATTTTTAAACTTTTAAGAACAGAATCCTTCAGACAAAATTATACAGGGTAGTCAAACAAATAAATCAGAGATAAAAATCAAAGTTTCTTTATAGAACTGGAAGTAAAGGTCAGTAATTCACCCCCAAAAGAAACTTTAAGAAAGCTTTGGATTCTGAATAGCAGTTCTAAAACAAAGTTAAATGGGAAAGAGAACATCATATTTCACTTTGCTCCAGTGGAATAAAATCAACTAATACTAAAATTAAATTAGTCATCTTATTGACAGACAAATATACAAGTGAAATAGGCAGTACCTGAAAGCTAAATGGAATTAAACAGCTAATATTTGGTTAGAGGAAATAGGTACTCGATAATTATTTACTTGAACAGCTTGAGAAAGTGAAAATTATCATGCGAGAGTGCACTTCCCTTAACTTTTAATTACTTTCCCATGTTCATGCCACTGCTTGGCTTCCAAGTCTCAATCTCAGCAAAAGAGTTTAATGAACTGCTGAGTTAAAAAGATCTTCTACTACTTTTATCTTTTAGTAAAGCTACTGTCTACAAAGACCTCCCCCAAGAATCATGAAGTATGAACTATAGGATAGCTCATGTCTGTTGCTTATATCCCAGCCTGCATTCATTACTTCACCCCATTAACATTCCACGCTGGGAGTCCTTAGCCAGTTTTATGAGGCGAAACCACATAATGTCAGGTTAACAAAATCCTCACACAGCAATTTCACCTTAAAATACTGCCTGTCAAAGACTTATTTCCAAGATATTCAGTAAATCACTAACTCAATAAAGCAGGTTGCAAGTCAAATAAATGCAAAATTTTGTATTAGTGCACAATCAAGATTAATCAGCACACAAGCTGATTATTTAGAAATACAATCTTATGTGAATAGAGCAGTATGATTTCAAGTGTACTTGGTAACCTATCACAATGTTTAACTGTGTTTATAATAAACAATTATACGTAACTTCATTAGAACCATTTACAGTCATTCAGATATCTGATTTGAGACCACATATATGTAGTAGAGAGTTTCAGAGATAGGAACACATTCGTTCAATTCCTGGTGCTGCCACTTATTAACTATATCTTTGAGATGGTTGAATCTGTTTTTTCAATGTAAAAATAAAGCAGATAATTCTTTGCCTGGCTATTTTGATTTTTAAGAGAAAAAAGCACCAAACACAGCTCCTGAAAATTATAATAAATGTTCAATAACAGTAACAACAGTAAATGCTCAATAATGGTTCATTTCCCTCTTTCTATCCTTTATGGACATGAAAAACTGCAAACTTTTGTAAGTTACTATTTGAACTCTCTAAGGAGATCATTTAGCATCTCACCTCTGCATGTATTATGATGGAGTTAAAAGTCTGAGTGAGCATGAAAGAGAAAAAGAAAGTGAAAGGGAAGGTTGATGGTGGACAAATGATAAAAAAAAAAAATACCTACTAACGCATACAATACCACTCAATTTTTCCTTGTTCAACAGACACAAAACATGAATTAAAGTCTCTGCTGCCATTCCTAGTATTTGACGCATGATAATTATTAAATAATGCTAAATAACTATATTTTAAGCAAGTCTTTTTTTAGCAATTTATTGCAGTAACTTTGTTTTACAAATTAAAATAAACTCAGATGTGTGGTTCCCATATGTGTAATTTTCCCTATTCCTTAGATATATGTCAACACACCCTGTCCTCCACCAAATCACCAAGTGTTCTTCACCATTGTCCAGTGGGCTCTGCCACCATAAGCAAGTATCTTTAAATGAAATAGCTGATGCTTCAATATATCTCTACACACTTTTGTTGACTATTCTTCAGATCTTCTGAAGAAGATTCACTGTGGAACTGCTCTTAAGATAATCAAAATGGACAGTAATTAACCCTAGCAAAATCTGAAACCTACATTCTACTCAGGGCTGGAGTCAGCTACCTAAGACACTACATATTTATTTGGTAAGTATTAAATACCAGGTAATAAGTCTTTCTCAGAACTATCATAAGTGCCTGGAGAGAATAATCACTTTTCAGAAGCTATCTCTACCAGAAAAATGGGTAGTAAAGATGAGACCCCCCCAACCCAAATAATGTGTAGAGTTTTAGAGGACTGACATAACATCTGGTCCAAATACACAATATTCAACATTGGTTTGCAAAATAAATAATTCATAACTGAAACTGATCTATTTATCAGATAAAAAATTTATACTGGGTATATTTATACTACTGACCTTTGTGACTCAGTAAAGGGTATAGAGGACAGTATATATTACCATGGACCTAAGACAAAAATTTTTATGAACCAATACTATATATTTTTCATGTATTCTCACTTCCATTCTAGTAATTATTATTCTTTTTCTTTGATTAAATTTACAATTTCTCCAAATTTCTTTGTAAATACAAAAATGCAAAACAGAACAGGTAAGAACTAGGACTCTTGCAAAAGCTAAGTCCATATTTATGATTTCCACCACCAGTGAAAAATACACAAATCTTTTATATAAACATATGGATTCATTCCTATTAAATTCCTGATTCAACAATTAAATGAGCATAATGCTCCCAACATCATAAGCAAACAAATCTAAAAGGAACTGATTAATATTAAAAAATCAAATAAAACACTATAATTATTGTTCACATTAGACTAATATGAACAATAACCATGACAAAACCTCAAATTAAAAATTTACTTTTATTTCCTTCTGTTTTCTTAAGTAAAGATTTAGACAGGTTTTTCAATATGCAAAATTACATGCGTACATCCAAAGCAACATATAAAGTCACAGCAAAGTCATGGTCCTCCAGATCCCAGAAAATCAAATCTCTACTCATGAATAAACTCTTCTCTTTAATTAAAGACAATAGTAATCCAGTAAAATCTTAAATAAAATTATTCAATTTGATCTTACTCACAAAATTAATTTTTATAGAGCACCTAAACATATTACTGACAGAGATCTCAATTTATCTCATAAAAAAGATGGCTATTTTACTCTATACTAATGTAAAGAGGCCACTCAGAAAAACAGTGAAGTCACATAAAGAGAAAACAAGGACACCAGCAACTAGGGCACACGTCAGAGAAACACAGCTGAAGAGACAGTCTTAAAACACAGGCAAACAGTTCCTGAGTTTAACGTGCTCTTTAACATTTGAGAACGATCTGTTGGCTTACTACAGTAATTGTGACAAAAGGTCAAAAGAACCTTCCTAAAAATTCATACTTTGGTCACTGAATAAAAGAACACGAAGTTTTGCCTTCTTTCCTGCTTGTATGAAAGCGGTCCGAGCAGTCTAGAAACCACTTGTATTGCAAAGATATAGAACAAACTGAATAAAATTAACTATGTATTAATGGCTAAATCTTAATCCCCTATATTTTCTGTGTCATATTTCTTAATATGGAAGGAATTTAAAAATGGTTCATAAGCTTACTAGGAAAAAATGCTATCAGTAAGTAACATTCTAAACTAATGAAATACAAATTTTGAATTTGCTATCTCAGTGCTAGAAATGAACATAAAAGTTTATCTGATACTATGGTAATAATCATTAGAGAATAGGTTTAAAAATATTTTTTTTAAATGTTATAGGAAAATATGTTCATTATCAAATATTGTTATATTAAGTAAGTAGATTCATAAAAGAATCTTAAGTTTTAAAAACAGTCTAAAACCACCTGAAGTAATCTGAAATATAATCAGATTTTCAGTAATTTTACAGAACACTACAGAATTAAGACGTTGGTAAATAGAATCTGCAAATGACAATAGCTATTTTTCTTGTAGAGATGACTGAAAGTTTATTTAAAGGACCCAATTGGTTAGATTAAATTTGATGAATGCTAAACATTTCTTTAGTTTAAAGATTCGGGCAATCACTAAAAACTTAAAACTTTGAATAACAGAAAGGTCAAGGCAAGCAGATTTGCAAAACCAAAGATGCCTAACCCAAAGATCTGGAGGAATAAAAAAGGAAAAAATAATAGCTTTTTCACCCTGTAAATATCAAAGCAAAATAACTTCCATGAAAACTTTAGTTCATAATAGTCATTATATATTTATGTGAACAAAATTTAATAAACATTTAAGGAAAGTCTTGATATTTTGCAAGATTCATTATTCTATAAAATGTAGAGCAGTGTTCACAGATTAAATGCTTCCTGTGTAAAATATACTGGATAGAAATTTTAAAAAGAAAACTAAGGATTTCTTCCAACAGTGAATTTCAAAGCAATTTGTCGCATTAAATTCAGCAGAACTATTCCATCTTAGTCTCCCAGCAAATGGTTTGAAATGACTAAAGAAATTCAAGCAAGTCAAATGACACGAGACAAATAGCAAATATTTCTGGAAGACAAAATACATAAACTTTAGTTGGTCAACACCACAGGAAAAGATAAATGGAGGCTATAGAAAAGAAACGATGGTATATTTTAAAAATTGGTATAATAAATATCAAAATGAACAAGGGAAGGAAGTTCTTTAATGCTCTATCTCCCCCTCATGCTAACAAAACATAATAAATAAATTAGAAAAAATGGTAGGATTCCGGGATAAGCTTATTGAGTAAACCCTGGCTCTTTCAAACAGAAACCAAGCCATTGCATTGCTAATATATTACTCTCTTGGACACAGGAGGCTATAATCCCAAAGAGATAGCATTCTCAACTATAATTCAGAAGCTCCAAAGCAGGAGAGGAAAGACAAGAGATGATAGCCCTAAATACCTAATTTAAGCAATTACTTCTTCATGTGCTGTTAATACTGGAACCATAGTGTGGCACATGTAGTTAAATAGTAAGAAGTAAGCAAGTATTCTAGTGCCTTCTAGGATTGGAAAACACGTTGGTGAATAAAAGAAACATAGTCCCACCCAACATGAAACACCTAAAATATAGTCTTTTATTAGGCTGACCACATACCATTTTATCGAACAGTATCATTTATTTTCGTACTTCTCAATCATCCCACTGTTTCAACATGTCAATTTTATTCCATTTTTAATAAACCTGGGTCATTTTTAATGCTGTGTAAAAGGGGCAGTTGAGTCGCCCCAGGTCAAGTATATTGAGGAGATCCCAAAACAGCTGTTCTATTAGACCCCAGTAAAAGAAGGCCCTTTCCAGAACTGACTGCTGCAGGGCTGCTATTGCTATGAAACACAAGCCATGTGAGAAGAGCATCCCCCCACCATCAAGTGTGTACCTGTTTCTTTGAAGGGAGAGAAACACCCCAGCATGGTTCAGCTGTAGATAAGTATTGCGGCATTGTAGGGGTTAGTGGGCATTTCTGGAATGTTTAAAGAGGCATGTGTTGATGCACCCTGGTGGAATAGTGGTTAGGTAAACCACCTCCAAAGAAGCACAGCCCATATACCATTGGGTTCCAGTTCTGAGTGGATGGGGGTGTTGGGGGTGGTAACCGGTGTGAACAACTGAATAAAAATAAAAAATAAAATGCTTCCTCCTCCTCTTTCTTCCTGCCTGTTCCTTTCCTTTAAAAAATAAAAAGCAGCAGGTGTTTTAAGCAAGATATTTAGAGCATGGCTTATAGGAGTAGCACATTTGGTTTTTGCCTAAGGTGCCAAAATTCCTTGCCTCGCCCCAAGAGGTTATACGAAGTCTCAAGGGATCACATGTCACTACTCTTCCATCATATAGTACTTACTTGCTGGGCTGGCTGCCCTGCTACTGCTCGGCTTGCTCCACCTCCTCCCCCTCCCTTTAGTTGCCAGCGCATAACCCCTTATGCGAAAACGTTTGCCATCCCAGCGTCCTGTTTTTGTCTCAGGAAATATGGTCAGCCTATATTTTATCCATTTAATTCTATAAGATATTGTCTTCCTAGTTTTTCAGAAAGGAATCTAATGCTTGAAAGGTTAGTTAACTTTCCTCTTACGAAAGTCAGTAAGAAGTCAATAAACAGAAGAAATTCTAATCAAATCCAAGAATGTGACTTTTGCCCATAGCTTACATTCTTTGTTCTACAACCTGTGGATTCTTTATGATTCTACTGTACCATCCTCTACAGGGAATTACTAAAAATTAGTGTTTCTGATTGTCAAATGATTAGGTACTGATAACAGGCATGAACCAAGAATACTGAAAGTTATTCAATGCTCAAAACAGTCCCTGCACAATAAAGAATGGTCTTGCATGTTATACAATTTTCAACTAATGCCAGACATTCATGTGAATAAAAACTCTGTTGAGAATTACTTCAGTCTAGAATCTAACTCCATTTTATATCTAAACATAATGGCTTTGATCCACTTTTAATAAATTTTAAGTGTTCTAAACATTTAATTACCAGGAGTGGTGAAAATTATGAACCACTGAAAATTTAACCAAGAAATACAACTTCAGAAAATCACAGCACTCACAGTTATTCTAGTTAAATTTTTCATTGAAAATCTACCACTAGTATAGACAGGCAAGATTTGTAACTGTCCTGATACAACACATGTGTCAAGTTAAATATCTTACCTGGGCACTTCATTGTGTTTTCTAGTTTAGTTATATGTTAAATATTAAAATATATATTTAGAGTATAAATTGTTTTCCTCTTACTTCTCTTATAATATGATTATGGCATTACATTGATTTTTCCATAAGTTATCAGCATGAAAGTTGCATTAACTTGGAGTTTTATATCAAAAATAACAAAGGGCAACTAGAAAACACATGTTATAGGAAGGGGCATTAGATTTTATAGGACTGAAAATCACTGCACTATATTATTGTGTCTGTGAATGTGACATTAAGAAGGTTCTAGATCCTTGGACTTAAAATAGCACAATTGAATCACTCCACATTATAAGACCCAAGACTACTCATGATGACTGTTATATAAGTTACTCAATGGCTGCACATTTCTTTATATTGAACTAAGGTTCCTTGATTCTATAATGTAAATTTACTTATTCTTTTCTTTACCCTAAAAGGAGATCTTCAGTGCAAGACAGAAATAGCTAAACCAGAGTACTGTATAGAGATTGTATTTTATGACTGGAATTTATCTACATCTCTCTTTACGTAACGTATTTCCCAGTGAATGTTCAATGAATGTTTCTTTATAGAATAGTTTATTCCTCAGCATTCTTAAATATCACTATGTTCATGAACTGAGAATCATTCATCTTATAAATGCTTTTAACTCATAATTTTATTGTGTCTATAGACTCAAATATTAATCCCAACTAATATATAAAAATACACAAAAATTCTTAATTTACACAGGCATCAAATTAGAAAGTCATTAGCTTAATATTTGACTTTGAAAACTACAATCAAGTTATAAATGTTAATTCTGAATTAAAGTGCTCCAAGAGTCCCTAATCTTCCTAACACAAAACAGAACAGTTGGTTTGGGGGAAAATAAAAAATATATCTATATCTACATAGATATAGACATATCTTGATATATATATTTATACATGAAGTATGCATTCTCTCCCAGCCAATGGTTTTTACAGTACCTTCATGAATATACTTAAATTTCAGACAAAATTTTTCTAAAAGAATGAACTGAATACCCTTGCCCACTGCAAATCCTTATTAATAGTGAACAAGACCTCCACTACCTCTTACTTCAAAGATAAAATTTGTTATTAAATGATTCAGCTTCTCTAGACCTTTTTCTACAGTTTATGTTAAAGGCTGCTCACTAAATGAATATGCAAGATACCACACAATGTTAGAATGCCAGGTCTATGGCAACAGTCAAAGAAGACTTGTCTATAAATATGAAAGGCAATTAAGATAAATTCATTACTACTTTTAGCCACAAAAGATTATTCTATAAAGTCCATCTATGCCATTAGTGAAGTAAGTCCAAACCATTTACCATTTCCTGTTGCTAACATGTAGTTGATTTTTGGTTACATAATGGTATCTATATTTCATTATATCTAAGATTGAGCATTATATCATACCATTGAGCATTATTGCATAACTAAAAATAAATCTTAAAAGAAAGTAATAGGAAAGTCCTGCAAAAAGTTGACACATCAAAATTGCCACTAACAGAAAATAAGAAATGAAGCAACCAAGCAAAACAGATAATTAGTTTGACTTAAGCTTTTCATTGGTAGCTATACAAGCACAAATTATGGGAATTTAAACCATAAGCCAATATTAAGTAAAATTGCAGTCTGAATTCACTATACCAGTGAAGTCCAAAATATTTTCAAACAGTTTAATTTACAATAGTCTCAAGTTGTAGTAATGCCAGAAAGGAGCAGAAGCAAACTCAACTCAAGCCATCAGCAAATATCAATGAAACAGAGTATACATGGAACCAATTAAATAGACTATAGATGCATTTGGAAAAAAAACAAATGAAATAATACTTAGGGAATAAACCAAAGGGACTCAGTATCTCAATATTCAGGGTTTTTAAAAGGAGAAGAGAGTTCACCTAGGGACTTACACTTTCTTGTTCACAAACTGGAAGCATCTCTTTGTAAAAGGGTATTCAAAGTAAGATTCAAGTTTTAAAATCTTTGTTTTAATTTACATCAACAAAATTATATAACTGCACAAGCTAGTGGTAATGTCCAGGAACATTAATTGCTAACAATTTTAAGAGTAAAACTAAATGAAAAGTTATTTTTAAATACAATATAAAAGGAAACAAAACTTACCCTCATTATCTCTGAAGTCAAGCAAATATATACAAACACATATAGACATGCATATTTAAATGTAGAATACATACATGCAAAAATGAATTACTGCTGCTCTTCACCAAAATATTAAAGCTGACAGGTGAATTTTTGTGTGCCCTTTAATGTTAACCAGGCTCAGATTTACAAATTTATCAGTATTGAACCCATTATTACTCCTTTGACAAATCCATAAGTGTACTTTTACTCATGTACTAATACTTGTTTAATTGAGTTAATTAATCACAGCTTAACCAAAATATCTCAAACAGACCTCACACAGCATTCAAAGTGTAGCTTGAAATCTAACCCTCCCTCCCTTTTCTTTAAACTGGCTGGGGGATGAAGTCCATAAATTGTCAATTAATAACATACTTGCTTTGATGATTCTACAGTAATTAACTGTCATCCCACTTCATAAATTTTTTTAGTAAAAAGTTCTGGTATTTCAAATAAGATACCTCTTCCATGGGAAAACTCATTTTAAGAGTTTTCTGTTGCCAGTAAACCAATAAGGCAAACTAACTGATAATTCTCCCACACTAGACTGTGTAGGTATAAGCACTCAACCAGTGAATGTTTAATTTGTTCCGCCAATGGAACAGCAAATTACTCAAATATATTCACTAAATAAATCTGAACATTAGTCTCTTGCTTTTTGTTTAAGGCTTAGGTTGAAGTAGGTAACCATTAGGTTTTAAAATTTAAAAAGGAGTCTTGAGCCTAGTAGTGCCAGTATGAAAACATAACGAGTATCTGACTACCAGAGCTCAGATGTTTCACATTTATAAGCTTTATCAATTTATAATAGGCATTTCCTGCTACCCTGGCCAGTCTCCTCCAAACAGCACTCTCTTCTGAAAGAGTCAAAGTCCTAGACAATAATATAGATATGTCACATATACCACACAGGTTATTCTGAAACTCTAAATATCATTTATATTCATGTAGTCTTGATATCTGTTTATTCAGATGCTTAGACTCTTACCCACTCTCAAGGAAAACTCCATAACGACCTATTTTTCCTGTCTCCAAGTATCTCTAGTCTTTTATTATTTGAATGACATGCCCTTTCTCCAAGGACTAGTAGTCTTTCTAAACAATTTGCCAGATTCCTTAAATAGGCTCAATGAATCCACTTCACATTTATTATAATAAACTAGAAGGGGAGGTACCATTATATTTCTAGTTATGTCATCAAACCAAAATAGATCATATTAACACAAAATTAAGAACTAAAAAAAATTTTCAAAGATTCATTAATTTAGGAGAAGGGATTTTTTGACAGAATGGCTAACATTATTAAGAAAGTAGACAAGACCAAGTAGTTAATGCCAAAGTGGTAAATAAATAAGAGGAAGAAACTAACATAATAACTAATGACAAAAGGGCAAGTGCTTGGATTTCATTCCATTTGCCTTTGTTTGTCTCAGATCTAATTTAATTAAGGGCACTGACAAAAATTAATCGTAACGATTTTCCATTCAAGTTTTAATAAAATATTTATAAGACACTACAAAATGCAGAGAAGCAAGCATGAAGGGCACATGGCTTGGGAAGGAAATTTGTGAATGCTTTTTAATGGAGGTAATGTTTCAGCTGAATAGAGTGGAGAGGGGTAAAAGCAGGGAGCTTTCTATCTACTGAAAATTATATACATCAATGAAAATGGTAAGATAGAAAAGCACGCTAGTAGCATTGAAAATAGTTCATATAGTGGGAGTATAGTGTGCATGTAAAAATACTTCATGATACAAGAGAAGAGCTGCATATCTTGCTAAGAAGAATGAACTTTATCCAGAAAGCAATGAGAGCCATTAAAATATTTTTAAAAGAAAGTAAAAGGATCACATTTGTCTTACGTAAGTTTTAAAGAAAATTTTGCGATACAGTGACTGCCATAACAAGAAAGATGGGAAACAAGGGAAAGAAAAAGTTTAGGACAATTCCATGGTTTCTGAGTAGATGATAATTCTACCATTCATTAGAATACAGGTAGAATTCACATAGAAAATGCAAGTCAAGGGGCAGACATCAAGTGTAATAGTGAAATTAACTTGGAAATGAATGCAGAGTCTGAAATTTCTATGCATTACCCAGGGGAAAATATTGGCACTGAGAATGTTAGGGGATCACAGAAATCAAATATTTTATCTTGACAGAACTGGCTGGAATCATCCAATGCTAGTAACATAATATTTTGACCACTATGTACAATGATTCCATATTAAAACAATCATACTTAACAAAAAATAAATTTATTAACGTCTTCCTTGTATCTCAATAGGAAATATTCTTTCATAGGAAAATGACTTCCAATAAACTAGAAGATAAAACTATTTTATTTCTGGTTTTTATTCCTGTCACAAACTTTTACCATTAAAATGATAACAATTAGCATTCATATGTGCTAAACACTTTATTCACATGAATTCACTTTATCTTCATGGCAACCCTATGGGATATATAATATTATTATTCCCATCATACAAAAAGAAAAAAAAAAAGTTACTGAGGAGTCCCGAAACTTGCCTCTAATCACAGAGATAATCCATTGCACAGCCAGGAGCAAGTATGATTTTAAAGCCCATGCTTTTAACCATTACATGACATCACCTGAAATAGATGATATTACTCTGATAAATTGGAATCATGCATATATCAAAATTTATCCAGGAACTATGAAGACCTACAGATAGAAACAAGTATGTATGAGTGTAAATGGAAAAAAAGAAAGCCTTCTTAGTGAGGTATCTGCAGTGTTATTTTTTTTCATTTTCTACCCATATCGCGCACGAGTCACATATAAGTAACATGCACTCTATAGCGCACTGCATCCAGCTATCAGCAGGAATTCTGAATCTGTGTCAAAATCTTATCACTACTGGAATTTCACTTTTACATTCACTGATCCCACAATGTGCCAACCTTTACAATGTTTGAAACATTCTTTATTCTTGATGCCACCTCAATTCCTTTAATGGCTGTTATCACTAAATAGGAAATAAAACTAGACATAACATTAAAGGTGCAATTTGAATTACAAGAAAGTCTGCACCATATGACAAATGTGTGCCCATTGTCCCTATCATCAATTTAGCAAAATAATGATGCTGCCTTTATCTCTTCTATTCTTAAACTAATTTTAAAAGACACATTATGACTTTTACATCGCCATACTAAAATAGCATAACTCATTGGTATTCAATGCCAAAATACAGAAGTATAACTTGAAACACTAGGGATTACTAGAGTTTTCTAGGGGTTGACCCGGTAATCTGTTCAGAGTGTATGGAGCAATGGCCAAATGAGTGGAGTAATGGCAGAAAATTCAATATCTGTAAACCCTTGCAAGGTAACCTGATACCTTGGCACAGCAGAAATCTGAATTGTCCTGCTTGCTTGAACTGAGTCCCTTTAGAGGTAATTTTGAAGCAAAGAGTTACAGTAGAAGCCCTCTTAATTGACACTAGGCATACTGATTAAGTTAATGGAGAAAATCAGCTAAAGTAAGAAAATTAAAAATATATATATCTATACACAAACTATTTAAACATAAAGTAGAAATGTATATATATTCACTAATATTTTGATAAGGATAGAGCCAAAAAACTGAGGCTGAAACAAAAGAGTAAGGGTCAAAAAACCTTTACTCAACCAAAGATGTACAAGATAGGTCAAGAGTGAACTGGTGGTACAATATCAACTTTAAATTATTATTGAGTCAAGAAAGGACTAAGCAGATTTTCAAAGAACACATTTGTTTAGGATACAGACAAAAAAACACCCAAGATATCAATGCAGTATTTATGCAGTATCAATCACAGTATTTACTCTACAACCAAATTTTTTTTAGAAATATATTTTGACAAATTTACTTTTCAAAAGTTGACATACAATCATGTAGAATAAGTGATCTACTGTTTATCAAGAGCAAATTAATGTCAGCATTGCTATCTTAGAGATGCAATCTGAGAAAAAGCAACCTGTGTGGTAGAAACTTTGGATAAGAGAGGGATTCCCAGGCAGCCCTTATAGCTCAGGTGGCTGAGATGGCTGAGGTGTGGACCATGTAAAGCCCAAGGGGCATGTTGTCAACCAGGGGTATAGTGGGGAGACCCATATAAACAAATAATTTTATAAAAATGTTTCTTCCTCCCCTTCGTCCTTCCTCCCTTCTTTCTTTCAGAGAGAGAGACAGACAGACAAACAGAGAGACAGAGAGACAGAGAGAGAGACAGAGAGAGAGACAGAGAGAGAGAGAGAGAGAGAGAGAGAGAGAGAGAGAGAGAGAGAGAGAGAGAGAGAGAGAGAGAGAGACCTAAACATGAACACATGAAATGATACTATGCTAACAGGAGTACTGCAAAACTGTGCTCACCCTTGGCTACACACACAAACATACATATACATAAGCTGACTTAAGGGTATGTAAATAAAAAAGCTGTAGGGAAAAATATCAAAAGATAGAATTAAAAAGAAAGAAAATGAACTATTTAGAAACACATACAAACATACAAATATATAATTTTCTTATTAAAAAATCTTTTCCTTGTGGCACATGTTCCTTCTAAAAGTCCAAGTCTAGTTGAATGAGTATATATCAAACCAGAGCAAAACAAACTGCTTAATTCAAATTATTTTATTTTTAAATGTTAAGAATAGACAAAGAATCTGTAAGTTAGCTAATATAACAATGAGCTGAACAAGATATATATTAAATGTGGATTTATTGCACTGATGAAAATGTACTAGTAATAAGTATTTGGCAAAACTACATATGCACATAATTTTACTTAAGTTGTACAAAAACAAGTGACTTCTTTTTTGTGGGATTTATTTTTGATAAAGTAAAACTTAAAGTGATAAAGTAACCAGGCCAAGGTCACACCTCTGAAATATAGCAGGACTGGTATTATTACCCACACCACATGTTCTTGACCATCATGCCAGCCTCTGAATAGAGGAGCTGTTGTTTTAGAAGCACCTGCCATGGTGGTAGCTCTAAAAATCCACGATTTTAATCTCCAAAACAAACCCTATAGAGGAGTGGGCTTGTTTAACAAATTTCACAAATAAGCAAATGAGAGTTGGGAAGATTTAAGTAAATTTCCCAAGTCACAGAGACTTACAGGTAAAGCTCATCATGTTTTTTTATATAGTGAAAAATTAGAAGAAATCCTAAAATTCAACAATAATAATATCCCTCAAGAAGACATTACCTATATTAATTTCAGTGTAGTCATAAGACAGAATGTTACAACATCATATAAAAGAAGAATGAAAAGCTAAATTTTCTGGTATAGAAAAAAGGCTTTAAAACACTGTCAGGAAAAGCAGGTATATAAAAGAATACCTAGTATGAAATCATGCATGTAGAATTATACATTTATATTTCTAAGCATATAAAATTATCTGCAAGGACGTTCTCCAAAATATTAATGCTAAGTTACAAACACAGAAGTTTATAAAAAATGTCTGGATACTAAAAAAATACATAGTTGTTATATTTTTTGCCTGGTTTGGCACAGTATAATATGTGAACACGTACTCAAAGAGTTATAAAAGAAGGTAAAGGAATCATAAATCCATTTTAACATTAAAATATTTACATTATATACATTTTGTTGCTTTCATTTTAACATGATCTATGACCAGATTTTTTTTCAAATTTAGAAGTCCTTTCAGATGACAATAATCTACTAACTTTTCAAATAACACATTTCAAAATATAATTCTCTCACTACCTCTTTTCCAATTATACTGTTCATAGGCCTATCATTAATCTGTGAATAAACTTTCTGTGTAGGTAAAAAACTAGCATACATACTAATAAAATATTAACTTCTGATATATTTCAATAGCTCTTTTCTATAGCTTAGGTATTATGACTATCTGTTAAATATTTTCAGTATGTCACCAACAACATAATACCTCTAAATGTATGATCATCAATTGTCAAAAGTTTATATTACACTTTTCCATATTGACAATTTACAACAAATAAACTTAAGGGAAAATATATGGTCAAACATTATATCATCAATAATGCCTACAACCATCAACCAATCATAGTGCCTTCCTCAATTTTATTTCCTTCAGTTTGATACTCTTAATAAGCCAATGCTGTTAGACTAGTAATTTTGCTGTCTGAAAATCATTAAAATAATATTAATAAATAAATTCAAAAGGTTTACAATATGAATAGTGACCCCTTTAAAAGGTATTCAGTGTCTGATGTTGCAATCATTTACTGGATTAAAAAAAAGTAAGATCAAGCGATTTATAAAAAGATTAGTTTACCGAGTTATAATTCAAGAATAATAACCTTAAACTTACAGATGTATTTCTTCCATCAATATTATATATTTTCTTAGTTATGCTCTATCATTCTATATTTTCTAAAAATTCTCTTGGAAAAAGACATTAAAATTATAATGAAAAGAAGATAAACACAAAGCACAAATAATTAGGCAGCTGTCTATAAATAGTTTCAATTTGAAATAAACCATAGCCTATGTTTTAGGATATACATCATAATTCTGCACATAAATGGGTATAATACACGAAAGTTACCCAAAATGGCAACATGTGGTGTATATTTTGTGATCTTTAGAGACAAAAACATTTCAAACTCATTACACAAAATAATTTCTATTATATCTAAGTTATTTTCTATTTTAGTGATCTAAGTATACATTATAAACTTGAATAAAGTATAATCACCTACATCTTTGTGCTGACTTTTTATAAACTTGAGATGTAAAAAATCTAAACATAATTTTTAAACTACAAACTACAGACTTCAGAGATTATAATCATTCAAAGTAATGGATAAAGCTGGGCAGTAATTAAATTGATCACATCTCTCTGAAGGCCAGAAACCGTTTGGATGACAACAGAGCTCAACATTCTCCAGCTGCTGAGAAGTAAAGACTTTCAACATTTGGATATATACAGGCATTTTATTTTCCCAGGATTTCAAAGTCCACATGCAGGCTGCTGTTCAGCTATTATAAATGAGTAATTCAAGTAGGGCATGACTGCTTCTTGTATTAAGTTGATAAAGATGTTTCACTCCAAATGCATCAACAGTTGTGTTAAGTCATCCCTTTCACAGACTGACTTAGACTTACTTTTGCTATGCTATGTTAACAATGAATCCAATAAAAAAATGGTTTATTAACTTCTGCATTTGTTTTCCCAAGACTAGAAATATAGCTCTGCTTAATAATTAACTCCAACCTAAACTACGTAAACTAAATATAATACTAAATCTAATACCAATACTAAATTAAAAAATGTTATCTCAGAAAACAAAAGCAGTACTAACAAATAATTCAAATATTGCATATATTACTATCACAATAAAATAATTTAATATGATTTTCTAAGTTCTTTGAATATACTGAAATGGTTAAGAGGGAAAACTACAATACTAAAAATATGAACTAAATATTTTTAGAGAACAATTATGCACTTTATACTTTAGAAATATGTGGTCTTGAGCTAATAATTATCATTCTTTAAAAAAATCAATTGGAAATATTTATGATTCTAAATCAAAAATAATAATTTTCAACTCATGTGCAGTTATTTGTCACTCCACTCATCAACTGTTTTTTGAGAAATCATTCCTAGACTCATTTACTCCTCCCTTCTTCAATTCAAATTATTCTTTCTTTTCTATTTGCAGATAGAAGTACATTTCTCTTAATCAATTACGTTTGTTAGTCACACTTGTGTGTGTCCTACTGATGGGGTACTGTATTGAATATCACTTTATACCAGTCTCTAGTGATGTCAGGCATGTAGTCAGTTAGCATCCAATAAAATCAATCACAGTCCAATGAAGTGAATAATCAATTTCTCTGTAGTCTTTGCTGTTTGGTGTATTAAGAGTCTAAATTCTAGAGTCACACTATTGGGTCCTATTTAAATACCCAGAATAATACCCAGAATATGGGAAGAAATAGAAAAATTATCAGTGTTATACCAATTGCTTCTACTATCCTAACTAAAACTTGCATCTTAACTACTTTGTTCCTCATTTCAGTGAGAGGTATCCAATTATGTGTCCAGCTCTCAAACTAGAACATTGCCTACTGTGTACTTTCTCCTAGCCATCATATTCAAGTGTTTTGATCCAAACACATTACAATGCCCGAAATCTGTATAATTTTTTCATACATTATCACTGGTTTTTCATTACAACATTCTACCTGATCTCCTAGTCTTTTACACTCATCCAAACTGCTGCCTAAGTTGGTTTATAGTCATATATACTATGAGAAAAACTTTTAATTGTCCTCAGTCCAAAACCATTCAAATGACTTTCAAGGTCTTCATAATTCGAGGGCCCTTGCTGATCTCAACAGGTATTAACTTTTATCATGATCCCATTCTCCTCTAAACTGCAGTTGCATAGAACTTTGTAGTTTGTCTACATTGTTCTTCCTTTTGCTCATAAATTAAGGTCTCATCTTATTCCAAGAATCTTTTCCCAAATCCCAAGGACAGAATAAAGGATTTGCCTCGCTGTGAACAAATATTACATTGCTTTATGGCAACATTTTAACTACCTTTTAGTCATCTGCTTATCTGTATGTCTTCCTTAATGAACTGTATGTTCATTGATAGAAATGAAAGGATATTTTTCACCCTTATATCCCAAAGTTTTAGTACAAAGCAAATCTGTGCTGAAAATAAAGATAACCTAAATACCTGAAAATGGGCATCTGAATGAATATAAATAATAAAAAGGACACCAGAGAAGAATAGTCTTATCTCTTCCATGCACTAGTGATTTGACTCTGATGAAACTTTGACAATATGTAAAATATTTGTTTTATTCTTTCCTTCTGGGCTAGAAATGATTGTGAAAGTCTGTCCTCCTCAAAAATCGATATATTCTTTTACAAAGATGAGGAATTTTAAGAAATCTTATTTTAAGAATAGCTGGGGTGCACACCTGTGTCTCAGGGGCAAGGTGCAGGGAATGTAAAGCCCAAGACCCAGGTTTGAGACCCTGGTTGGGGGGAAAAAAAATTAAAAATAAAACAAATTTTAAAAATTATTTAAATAAAATAAAACATAAAAAAAGCTGGTAGTTAATAATATTTAAATACCAAATTGACTGGGGGAAAAAAAACCACTTACCAAATAAGTGCAAGGTGAATGTTCCCGCTTCTTCCTTCCTTCCTATTCAATGGGTGCCCAACAGGTTAACAAGGTGATTTAATACCACCACCACCACCTCCTTTCTTCCCTCAAAGGTTATTAACTAATATCTACCTGTCTTTCATAAACTATAACTCAAAAATTCAGAAAATATCCTGCTCACATAAAGTAATGAATCCTCTTTAAATTCTTGGCTTTTCTTCAACTTGTCCTTCTGCCAACCTATCTGGTTACTCAAAAAAAATATTCCCTCACCCTAAGCCCAAAAATAATCATAACCATAACTAATAATCATAAATAATGCTGGAATTGAGAAACAATTTGGAAATGAAGGTAGAAACAACAAAAAGTACCACTATCTCTGATACCAATAATATCTTATCAGTGACTCTCTAAAAGGATCTGTAAACTATTACTTTTTTCTAAGTCTACTTTTACCTGAAGTACAATTTTAGGTATTAAATGTATAGATTTTTTTAGTACTTTCTAGAGTACTGACTTCTGGTTTTTATTGAAAAATTAGTTACTTTTAAAACTCTTATTGACATATAATTTGACATCTTGACATTATAAAGATTTAAGTTGTGCATCATTATATAACAACATCTATATATAAACTATATAAAGTTTGCAACTAAAACTGAAAACAAGAATTTTATGAATTAACCTTGAATTTAGACTATGACAAATCTTTGTCTCTACGTAAAAATATATTAAAAAAGCTAATGGAAAATGACTCTCAATCAAGCATCGATAATCACTATCAAAATTTTTTCTATGACTATAATAGTCATATAAATGCAAACATACTGCATGCATTGAGTGAAAAATTTAAAAACTAGATTATATAAATACTTTTATTTTATCACACAAGTTTTAACATACACATTTTCCTATAACATATATTTTCTGTTATCTGATTTCAAAGAGGTTTTTCAATAGATATTCTCTATTTTATAGCTTGACTGAGCAGTGATAGTCTGTGATTATTATATAAATAAGTTGATGTGAATGCCCCTACTTTTACATCTAAAAAAGGTTACTTATAGCTTATATGCTACACAAAGCATTTCTTTCTCATAAGAAAAATTCGATATAACAAATAAAAATGTCTTAAAGGAATATTATTTCTGTGAATTTTGAGAACTGCTCTTACATACATACACACATTCAATATTTAAAACAGTGCCTGACACCCAGTAGGTATCCAAATACTTATTGTATTAATACTTTTTGCAAGGCAGCTTTTTAATAAATCAGAACACATTATTTACTTAACAAGATCCTGTTAAAAACATCTTATTTATTTAATTAACAAAACTTTTCTGAAAAGGTGGCTGATATTGACAAAACACTCAGATGAAAAGAAATTAGTATGACAAGATTTCAAACATTAAACCCAGGGTAAGGATTACAGAATTAGTTCAGATATACTCAAAAATCAATACCTCCTTTGAACATGAAGAAACTGTTACTTCTTCACTGCCCTCTGCCGGTAGTATTATTTTCCTTTAATTTTATCTCAATGTACTCAATCTTTGCCACACAAAATTACTACTGACTTACCTCTATATTTAAACCACTGACAGCCAAAAATAGCCTAGACATCTGGAATTTAGTAAGACTTATAGAAAAAAAAATTGTGCTTCAATGAAAAGCTCTGCAAAAGTATGCCCTCCCAGTTTATCGGAATCTGACTGTATGGGGACTCTGCACCTTTTATTGCCTTTTAGTTATCTTACAAATTTGTGAATTGTTTATAACTGATAGCAACAGAAAATAATTCTTTACTATTAAGAAGCAAATAAATTCTGTGAAGTCAATTGCCCTTACATCCCCACTGTGAAAAGAGCCAGTTTTGTTTCCATTTCTAAATTTATTACACTATTACTGATCTATAAACAGCTGGAATTTTTTTTTTAATTCTTCTTTGATCTGGTTATAACATCTGACTGGCCCTCTCACTGATAATAATTTTAATAATCATTAACACTTAGTCACTGTATATCGATATGCATTATGATTTCACCTTTTTTCAAATATTTTAACAGGCTGAACCAGACACTTTTTGATCATACATTAATTTAAAAATAAAATTATGTGGGCCTGTAAACAGAAGGGCTATGCCCCCAAATCAAATATTATTTCCTTTGCACCATCTTTCAGTTACCAAATACCTACTGTATATGAATCTTGACTCCAACCCTCAAGAACTCGCAATTTCATGGGGAAAGAATCCTACTAACCATTATGACTTTGCCATGTAATATGGTCAAAGTACTATGGTGCTACTTAGAAGAGAGTAATTAATTGGGAAGGGAGGAGAGAAAAAAGTAGGGAGAGAAGGGAAAATCAGAGGAAAGTAAAAATAAAACATGCTGAGAAAGTGTTTAAATTCTCCACATTTAACAGAAAATTGATACTCATTATTTATAAAAGAAAGCAAAGGCATAAGGGTGGTTCCTATAAATAACACAATGAATAAAAGTAATGCAGAAACTCTTTGTGGAATCAAGTTTCTTCTAGTTGGGGTGGAACAATAAGAGAAAAGAATGATATATCGAATACTAATGTGAATTTCACTCCTTAACATTTTGTATCAACTAAAAGTTTACTACGCTCCTACTCCTCTTTTGGGCTATGTGACAGTTACTATACAATCAACTTCAAACTCTCAATAGGAAATAGAAAAGTTAAAACTCACTGTAAAAACAAAATATTTTTAAAGGTATAAAATAAATTGAAGTAATAAAGGTAGCTTTTCTGATTCATATAAAACATAATATAGTGAAGTTCACTTGAAGCCCAATACAATCTGAAATACTTGTTGCATAGTAATTTACTATTTACGAATGAAGCTAATACCTATTTACTTTGAATACCAGTTTCCTTTTATCATACAGGCAGTAAAAAAATGCAAATTTTTTGACCTGTGCGATAAATGAGGGAAACAACTGGTCACCCACAAGGCTCAAGGGATTTCTCCCATTGGCTTCCTTCCAGAATCAGACCTTACAAAATGAGCAAGCAAAATAATTTCCTGTTGCTATTGAAACTGTTCCTGACTCTTCTCATCATGGCAAACACAAGGCATTTCAATCTGAAAGGAAGTTACGATTCTGGAACTAGGTAAAGGATTTGCTCCTAGCTTTAGAATTTCAAGTACACAGGCATAAACAAAATTGACTTGAAGAAAAAACAAAGTGAACAGGGTTCAGTTGGTAAGTATAAACAGGGTGGAAAAGGAATGGATTCAAGAGAATGAATTTAAAGTTCTGAGGGAAAATATAATTAAATAGAACTCTAACTTGAACAGAGTAATCAAACTTAAAAGTTTACATTTTGTTTTATAGTTTGCATTGGTTGTAGTATTTAATCTAACAGCAATCTTCACAATCAACATGCTGAAAAGAGTTTGACTTGCTCATGGATAATAGAATTTACAATAGATGAAGATGAATTTAGAATGTAAGTCTTTGTATCAGTCACCCCTTCACGCATTATTCAGCTTCGGTTTATATCTCAGTCTCCTAAATACATTAGTTTCTTTGTAGTAGAACCACTGATGCATCATTATATTGTAACACATGGAAAACTTGCAATAAATATTTGTTAGATGAATTAATAAATGAAAGATTATACTACAATATAGAGTATTAAAAAATAAAATTAGAAAAGAAATACTGTAAAGTATGCCTTTACTTAAATACAGATTAATCTGAGAATCAACCACAGCACAAAGTAACCATCTTGAAAAAAACTTTTAAATATCTATTTGCCTTAACATGTATGTTTTAAATATTTATTTGCAAACTCCATACTTATACTACACAGAAATTTACATTTTTTATTCTTGCAACTATTGCACTGTATTATTTCAACAACATACTTACTTAAACTTTTCCCCAAAGAATTATAATCAAAATGTGTTTGGGAATGGCACATCCTGGTAGAATAGCAGTTGAGTCTGGTGCCTCCAACCAGGCATACTCCACATACATCCCAACGACCTGGGTTTGCATCTCAGGACCAGGGGGCACAATCACAATGAACAACTAAATAAAATAATTTAAAATGCTTCTTCCTCTCCTTTCCTGTCTGCTTGTCTACTTGCTTTCACTTCTGCCAGTGCCGTTCCTTAATAAAAAAAGTTTGCCAAATATTTTATCAAACATTCCACTGTGTATGTTTGGCGGAGGGGTGAGGGGAGACAACGACTTTTTCAAAGCAATTAATAGAATAAAAATAATTCTGCATTACAAAAGCAACATTCTCAAAAGGCTATGTCCTGGTAACCATCACAATCCTTTAAAATTGTTTATATTATGATTAAAAATCACTTTGCTCCTATATTCCCACAACTAGTCCGTATGGTAAAGAGATCACTAAACTTACTTTTATGCGTAACATCTTTAACATTTGCTTCCCTTTCTGTGCTTGTGATTAAATGTAACATTTTGAAATCCCAAAGTTCTGAGAAAAACATAAATCCTTGTCTCACAGCTGCTGTTTGACTCTGGAAACACATGCATTTTCTTTTCAAGCATCTACCATCAAAATTCCCAAAGGGCTTGGACTGGAGAACACCTGCATCTCTTCATTTAGTTCCAATAACAGAGCCTAAAGTCCAAAATTACAAAAATAGACGCTCTGTTCAGCTGTAGTTACATTTTGCCCCTAATTCCCGTGAACAAAAATGCTAAGAGCATGAAATCATTCAGGCAAGTTCTGTCATCAAGAGGATAAGATTTTTTGCACCAGAAGCCCAGTGGGAACATGATAGAAAACTGGCAACAATTACAGATAAAATACATAGTAAAGTTCCTCAGGGAGAAGAGAGGAAATGTAATAAGATAGATGGGTATAATTTTTACACATTTATGCCCAAACCACAAATGTGAATTGTCTTTAATTGCTACAATATATAAGCATTCTTACTCATATATCCTGTCAAAAATACTAAAACTTAACTTCAAGGCAATTAGCTTAAATCTACATTATAAGGAGAATTTGGGAGAGCAAAAAAACAGACTACATAAATATTTACAATCTGAAATATTGCCTCTAAACTCAACAATTCATATTCATATTCTAACCAATCAACTCTAAATGGTAAACTAAAGAGTGGGTGTGTTTTCTGGTATATTTTAACCAAGGAAGAAAACTACTCTCCAATTTAACTATAAATTTCCAGAGACTGGAAACATAACTGAGACTTTCCATAATGGTAATAAACATTTGTGGCTATCTGGTAAGTAAAGTAAAAAATAACTTTTATATGACAATCTAGTAAAGTTAAAACATTAATTTCTGAAATTGATTATATCACTAATAATGTAGACTGGCATAAACTGTATTATATTTAAATAATTTAAGAGAAATGTTTATTTTACATTATTTTAAACTAACATTATATTCATATAATTCTATTTTTCTAATCTTAGGAAGAAATTTATTTTTTGAGTTTTATATATTAAGGGCGAAAAGAGCAGGCTCATTTTATCTGCACAAGTAACTGCAGCTAAACATATTCTAAAAGATAATCTTCTTTATGAATGGTGACTAAAATCAATTAGAGAAAATTTCACAGGAATAAAGTGCAAAGTCCTTTATGTAAATTCATAAACAAATATAGACGTATGAAATATGGAAAAATGTCTTACAAGCAGTTTCTAGTGGCACATAGGTCAAGATAAACAGCAACAACAGAATTTCACTATACAAATATGGGGAAAACCATCTGTACAGTTTGTGCTATGTGAAGTATTGTGCTAAATTTAAGAGACATTTTTAAACAATCATGGAAGTAATAATGAATACTGCATTAAATCAGAAAACAAATGTCAGGAGAAATGACTAAAATAAATTTATTATATTTAGCAAGGACAATTTAATTAAACAAAAAAACAACTTTTGTGGAATATCAATCATATGCATGGGAGAAAGAAAAGAGAAATTGAGTGAGTGTTGAAATTCACAGCATTAAGAGGGAAGCAGCGCCATTAACTGTGATAGTGTATAGTGGATTATGGCATGGGATGAGGAAGTCTGTACTGAGTTTCATTTTAAATGTGTTTGACATCATTAAAATATTCACAGGGAAATGGTCCCAGAAGTGGCTGAAATTTGCAGCCTGGATCTCAAAAGAAAATAAATGATGAGAAAGATATAAATATATGGTTGGTTTCTAAAATTAGAAGTGTTGGTAAGAGCATACAAACAGAAGAGAACAAATAAGAAAATTATGGGAATGACATATATGTATGGCATAAAGGAAAGAAACATTTTGAATGTGGGAAATGAATATGGTTCAGCAAGGAGAACCAAGAAACAACACTGTTTTAATATTAAGAACTGTTAGGCTAAGATTTTTGGCCTACTGCAGTTTCACAAGTGATATAGAAGACAGGAGACTCCTGAGTAAGAGATAAATAGCTTTATTTCTCATGGCACAGTAAGTAGTATGAATACCAACCTACTCCCATCACTTCCCTTTGCCCTTAAATTCCATAGTTGTGTACAAGGATGTATCTAGAGGGAATGCCTACACATGAAGTGGGATACATAATTAGTAATAAACCTGAGTCAAGGAACCAAATCTTTTAAAAGGGAAGTATACATGCCTTCACCTGGGTCTAGACAGAGACACTACATCTACCTTTAAAGACCATTTACTACACAACACCCTTAAAAAGGTAGTCCAGAACAGAGGAGTATCTAGTTCTAGCCACAAACTACGTAAAACCACAAAAGACCTACAGGGTTATCTAACACCTGAAAGCCAATAGATACTGTTTCAACAGAAAGGGTAAGATCAAAAGGTAAATACCAATTACTAAAGATTAAACAAAATGAACACTGAGAGAAGGAAAAACATTAAGATAAAATAGTAATATGTTTGTCAGGTATATTTAGAGAATATATATAATTTCATGTTATTTATAACACCATAATCAGACCAAGAAATGGAAGTGACAATCCAACTAGCAGAGAATTTAATAGTAATTAGAGATGTCTAACAAAGGAACACGCACACACACACACACACACACACACACACACAAGTATGTATGCAGAAGAACAAGAGGAAGAAATGCAGGGAGAGGGGGAAGCAAATCACATGTATTAAGGACTTGCTATACTTCTGTCAAATACATTCATACACTTGATCATCTGCCATAAATGTTCATTCATTCATTCAACAAGTGATTTCTCAAGCATTCCATGTGTCAGGCAATGTTAGGCCCTGAAGATAAAATATGAATAATTCTATATTCATGTAATATGGTTCACTGCCATGTGGTAAAGATAGACATCATTCAAATCACACAATTATATGAATATATACTGAATTAAGTGTTATAAAAGAAAAATATAGTGAACTATTTTTATTTCAAAAAGAATGCAACAGAAGTACTAAATCGAATTGGGGGGCAGAGGAGGGAGAAGAGGAATAGTGTCAGGGAAAGAAAGCTTCTTGAAGAGGTAGGAGCTGAGCTAAGAGCTTAATACTGAGCTGGAATTGAAAGTAAGGATAAATGTAGGAATTCTAACAGAGGAGGGGAAGACAACATATGCAAAAGCAGAATCACCACTAAAAAACTGAAAGAAGCCAAAAGATCTGAAGCATATAGAAAAGTAACATACCAAAAGAATCCCAAACACTGGCTTAGAAATTAACTTAAATAACTTCAAAACTTTCTGTTCTTCTAGTTTATAGTAATTGTGATCATTTTCTATTCCTAAACAGTAGACAGCCCAAAATTTATTTGTATATTAACATAAATATTAACAAAAAATCATAATTATTTTAATACGCAAAATATGCTATAAATCATAGGCAAAACAAAGCATATTAGTGTCAAAGTCTACTTAAAAGGTAAAGAAAGCAAATGTTTAGAACACAATTTAAAATGTATAACATATATTAATAATAGTCATCAAATTCATCTACCTCTGAAATAGCCAAAGTTACAACTAGTTATCCTATCTGATTCTCTACAATCTATGCAAGAGTAATAAATAAAAGCGTATTGTGGTGCAGCTGGTGGAGTACTGGTTAAGTCAATCACCTCTGAAGCAACAAGCCACTTACTGCTGGGTTTGAGTCCCAAGAAGTAGGTAGTGGTGGGGGAGAGTGGGCAGGAACAGTGTGAACAACTAAATTTTTTTAAAAAGTGTTTCTACCTCTTCACTCTACCTGCCTGCTTGCTTGCCTTCATCCTGCCTGCACATTTTGTTTAAAAAAAAAATTTTAAGTCATTAAATGGTTCCCCTCAATAGAAACATTAATACAGAATGTAGGCTGGCAAACGGATTTCACAGCCATCAGTCAGTCAAGTAGAGAATTAAAGACAGGGAGAGGGCAAAGTACTAAGAAAGTTACTGAAACTTCCAAGATAAAAATTTTGTGATTTCCTAATAGTGTGGCTCTTTTGACACAATTTAAAATTAAGTAAGGAGGAGACTCCATAAAGTTAATGACACTTACAGCAATGTGATGCAATGTCTAGCAATATAGATCTAAGGTTAAAAGACAAAAATGATAAATAGCCTAGGACTGTAGGAAAATTCATATAGTTAGAAGCCCCAGGTTCAACTTTTGGAGTCTGACTTGTTAAGCACTGGGACAACTTCTAGATCTCTATTTTCTCTTCTGTGAAATACAAATAACATTTGTTGAGCAGAAGTATTGTTTTATAAACCAGTAAAAGGATTTATGTGAAAGTGATTTTTAAACTATAAAATAATATTTTACAATGAATTTTACTAATACTGTTAGTATTCCATGCTCATTCTAAACACAAAAGCATCATATTAATTCCTGATTTCTATTAAAAAGTTATACATTCACTCACATTTTTAAGAACTAATGAAAAACCTACCTCTTTATCCTAAATAAACTTTTCTCAAAATTCACTTCCTCATTAACTTCTATATAATATCCACAACACTTGTGAGTCCCTAGTTTTAATCCCCAACATCAATTTGGGAGCATATACACTAAAGCAGTGTTTTCCAAACAGTCCATCATGATATTAGAAGCCAGTTAGAATGACTACCAAACTCCACTAAAATACACATTTTGCTTCAAGTCCCTTAGTTGATCACTCCCTATACTACATTAAAATATCATCATTCAAATTCTATAAATAATCTGAGAATTCTATGAGATAGTGCAACTACTTACCATCTTTTTTTCTTTTAAATATAAGCAAAAACTTGTTCTGTCATTTCCCTTAGCTGCCACAGCTTTGAAAACCAAAGAAATGCAAATGTAAATGTACCATCACTTACTTTCTCACCCATTTGAGACAGGGACAGATTTTGGTGCATTCTCTAATAAACTTTATCCCCAGACTAATCTTTAATAGTAAAACATCCTGACAGGGATGGAGATTTAAAATGCTAAGGAATGAAGTAACAAGTAGACCCAGAACTAAAGACTGTCTTTGAGTGACTGGAGAAATCCAAATATCAACAAGAATTAATTTCCCAGGCAGACAAAATGGGAACAAGGGCAGCCCAACATTATAAAATGAGTAATACCAAGAAGTATGTTCCCCTCTGCCTTCTTCCTCACAGAGCAGTGTGAGTAAATAGAAGACTTGCTTGAATTCTTAAAGATTGGTCTTTTGTCTCCTAAATTCAAATGGTCAAGTGCCTGGATATAGTTCAGTTGCACATTTACTACACATTTGTTGATAGCCTATGTGGGGATCAAAGGAAAAGTTTCCCCATTTCTCTGGGGTTCTTCACAGACTTGACAAATGAACAAACCTTCAGGTATGATTAGTAAGAGAAAAGTCCAAATGTAGTAACACACACATGAAGAATTTACATGGTGGTAAATTTAAGTTAGCTAAGGCAGACCAATGGTTTACATTCTGTGCTGAGACATGGAAAGGGGTTAGGGGAGTTTCAGGGAAGAGGAAAAATGGAGTCACCAGTGGTTAGGAGATACGTTTCTTAGAGAGGACTATTTACAGATAAATGACATTTTAGATTAATACCTTCCTAAACTACATTCTTCCAGAGGATCAGAGACAAAAGACAATTTCTGAATTAGAGAATGGAAGACCAGGAGGTAACAAATGGTTTTTTTGATTAAGGGAAGATTAAGAAGATTAGAAAGAGGTCTAAGCTTGTGTTTCTCCAAAGTTGCGTTCCCCGCCCCCACACTTTATTTAAAGTTCAAAGTAATCTGCATGCCAGAGCAGGGTCTCTACAGAGTCTTGGGGTGATCTGGTATGAGCCCCTTAACCTACTATATATGGAATATAGTGTTCTAAACTTTAGGAATATAGCAGTGAGCAAAAAAGACAGTAATTCCTGCCCATGAAACAGATTCTAATAGGAAGAGAAAAAAATCAACATACATTGGTAACATATATCATAATAGACTGTGATATACACTAAGGAAAACTAAGGAGCAGGGAAATAAGAAAATATGTCAAAGTGTGGCAGTTATGTGTGCACACACATGCACGTAATAAGGAGAGAAAAATGATCAGTTAAGACCACTAGGCATAATCCACATACATTCCAAGGATGTGGATTTGTGAACAGGGGCTATAGAGAACACAAAGATGAACAACTAAATAAAAATTAATAAATGCTTCTTCCTCTTCACTCTTCCTGTCTGCCTGCCTAACCTACTTGCCTTTATTCTTGTCTACACCTTTCCTTTAATAAAAAAAAAAAAAAAAGTGTATCAAGTGACCAGTAAAGTACTTTCTGGAAGGGTGATGTTTCAGTATAGTTTTGAATGACTCAAGTTATTTCTTCATTTAAAATCTCTTTATAATTTGTCTATACCATCAGTCATACATACACACATATACACCAACACATCTCTAATCAAATCTTGCTAAAAGAACATATGATTAATCAATATTATTTTACAACTGCCTTTAACAAAATAATATTCAAACTCTCTCATAAATCATACCATAAATAGAGTATCATAAATACCTAATCCATGAATGTGGGTGGGAGGTACAAGGTGGATGGAAATTTTGAATTTTAAAATGCCCTAAATAAAGTATGTGAAGGTAGTGCTTAAGTAAAAAACACATTAATTTTAGGATTAAAACAAATCCAAAGAAATTTTTTCTAAGCACCAAATTTTACATATAAATACATAAATATATCACTAAACATAACACTAATGTTGAAGATTGGGTGAATTTACTTAACAGCAAGAAAAAAATGTAAAATTCAACCTAGATATATCATTGGTATATGTACATATGCATGAATGTTATGTATGTGTGTATGCATATATTTAGAGAAAGAGAGACAGAGAGAGAGAGAAGAGTTTAATTTTAGGACAGTATAAAAGATTAGATATACAATATGCTTTTGTGATCCTGGAAATGCATTTAGATTATAAAGAATAATATGAATACAGTTAATAGAAAATCAAATTATTACTTAAATAAATTAGACTCATTAATTCATTCTAACTGTATAAATGGCAAAACAGAAAATGAGGAGTCCTTGTACAACTTAAGAACATGCAGTAGAAACAAATATGCTTAGGCTTTTCTTAGGAATCAAAATTTTAATTAACGGTCTGGACATTTTAATATTTTAATGATTTGATGACTCGAAAATAAAACCAAGCAAAAACTACTATGTGGATAATTATATAAAAGAGTTTATCAAACAGCATATTTAATGAGCATGATTAAATAGGCATTAACAAAAGCGTGTTTATTTAATCACCATGTTTTCTCTCTAAAACAAGGCAGGCAAACCACATAGGCTCACCCTGGCTTAACTCCTGTTTTGTGAATAAAGTTTTTACTTGAATACAATCACACCCATTCATTTACATATTGTCAATGGCTATTTTTTTGCTATAACAGCAAAACTGAAGAGTTAAGACAAAGATCATAGAGATTACAAAGTCAAAATATTTGTTATCTGATCCTTTATTTAAAAGCTTGCCAACTCCTGTCTTAAAGGATTGGTAAAACCTTTTATCCTTAAGTATAATCTAGTTTGAGTCCTGGCCTCATCCTCACATTTTTTCCTTAAGGTTCTATATACTCAGATTGACAAGGCTGAAACTTCTTTTTAAGGAACATTGTTTTTTAAAGCATATGGACGAGAAGTCCTGAGGCATGGCTTTCAAATATTAATTTCCATTTTCTAATGTGAATGTCATTCTGATGCAATGCTATTGTAAAAAAATTCATCTTTAAAATATTTTATGTGCACTTATGCATCAGTTCAAATATTCCTTATGTACAGTCGCTTGGCTAGGCAGTAAATTATAAAACTTTTCATGTTTTCTACTCTAAACTTACTGAAGTGATACTTGTTAAATAATGTTAACAGAGCTCTACTCATAGGCAGCTATTTGAAATCATTTCCTCAGTGGGCAATTAATTCTAAAGAAAAAATTCAGGCTGTCCACTCTTTTAAGAAATCTATACATTGCTATCTTATTTCTAGTCTCATGACTAGCCATCTTAACTTTACTAACCATGTACTTACTAACTGGATGCATGACTGAGATTGATCTCTACTTACTACATCTTTTTATCCTTGATCTTCAATGATTCTCTTTTATTTAATTTCAATATGAAAGATGTTTTTATTATTCCGGTAATGAATAAAATAAAACAGAATCTAGACAAAGTATTAGTAGAAAAAATATGACTCTAAGAGAAAATCTTGACTTTTGAGGTTTTCGTCTTTGGTTCCACCAACATCTTTTTTCTTTCTGCAACTCAACAGAAGACCCTAATATCAACCATTAATATGAAAATTGTGGGTCACGAAGTGCTACTACCCCCAAAAAAAGTCTTACGTTTCCAATGTTTTAAATTTCTTTTACTCCTTTCCATCTATCATATAATATTCTTTATTTTAAAACTACTGGATTTAATAGAGATGAATCTGAATGTCATAAATATAACTGATTTATTATTCATAAACACATGCCATGTATCAAAATGATTCAAAAATACTTCACTTGAATTTTCAAAGAGCACAACTGCATTGAGTAGACCCAGTGGACATAAATTGTTTTAAAAGAAGTTCAATTTTAAAACCTTACTGGAAAAGTACATTGCAAAACAAGTGAATGATAGGTTCATAGTTACCGGAATTGTGGCAGTACTCCATATATTGTGGAACTTGGACTGTGAAGGCTATCAAATCTGGAGCTAAGATAGATTCTGGCTTTCTACTCTCATTGAGCCACTTGCTGCTATGAAGGTCTTTAGTGTCAGAAGGACCCTGGAGCAATGGAATAAACTTCTCTTTTCCACTGTCACCTGGAAAGAAATATTTATGAACAATATATCAAATAAAACTTATGAGTAGATAAAAGATGCTTAACCTTAAAATATACTAAGATAACATTTTGATTATATTTGGCAATACTAGTTGTACATTTAGTTATACTCTAAAAACAGGTATCGCTAATAGAATGAAAGGTAACTATCATTCTTAAAAATTAAGTTTTATTATTTAGCTAATGACTGTAGAACATTCAGAAAAAAAATATAAAAGAAACTTGAATGCACTATATTCAAATATTCAATAGAATCTGTCCCTCATTACACTATTCTTGAAGCTAGGTTAGTGCTGAAAAATTAAATTATAAATAGTCTAGGAAAACATTATGAAATATAATATTGATAGGAAAATGAATTTGATTTCAAACTTAATAATAAAATGTTGAATTAAAAAATAAAAATCAAAAATTTCATTTTACAATACCAACATTTTAAATGTCATTTTACCTTCTCTTCCCCCAAAATTATAAGAATAAACTTTTGTTTTTTCTCCCTGATAACAATTCCTGATCTGCAAAAAGTTACCCGCTTAAATAAAAACTAATTTAAAGACAAGTATCATCCTCACACAATTCTTTTAAAAATTTAAGCAAAAATTAAAATCTCTGATTCATAGGAACAATGAGTAAATTCTTGTTTCAGTAACGCTCCTTGTAAAATGCAAGGCCAATTCTCCTATACAGGCAATAAAGTTTTACACGGTCCAGCTGCACATACCTGGGGCTTTGGCACAAATTTTTATTGATCCCATGGTCCCACAGGCACATTTGACCAATGATGTGCTGCAGTACTTCAATTCAACATTCTGGATTGAGCCCTCAAGAGTTGGCAGGGGATTCTTAGATTTCACACCTAATAAAAGAAAACTGCAAATGTACTAGCCGATTGAATTTAAATAATTTTTATACTCCTTCACAAGGCATTTAAACTTAATTATACTTTAATTATCTACCTCAGATGTTCTTACAGTATTTGTGTTAGGTTTCATAGTTTAGTGTTAGGAGGTGAAAGGATGCAATTTTAAAATAAATGGGCTTAATTCTCATAACTATACATAAGCAGTTTTGATTACTCAAGTTCAAGAAATGAAAGTAAATATTTAAACAAATATTTGCTTAAAAAACAGGAGAGTTTTAAAAAACCTTATTTGATTTTAGAATGTAAGAGTAAGAATTTAATTTCTGAAACAAATTTAAAATATAAATTGAACTTATTTAGGCACAGACAATTAAATAAGAGTTCCTAAGGAAACAGATTACTTAAAAATAAACTTCCTATAATATATTAAATATTATTCTGAATAATTTGACCCCAAACTTTATTGTGGTCAAGAAGCCTCATAATCCTTCAAGTTATCCTGAGATATTGTCCAGGACTGCAGTTAACTAACATCCTACATAATAGCTAAAGGTCATGATCTTGAAAAAATTTCTCACATACTAACCTTATTTCAGAAGGACCTATTTACTAACTTCTATTTGTTACCTAAATACAGATTGATGTCATTGTTATTTTCCAATATTCAATATGTGCATTATTTCAATTTTAAGTGGTATATGATAAACTATTATCAGAGCAGGAGTAGAAAATGTTATGTATGTATAAATTTTTCTATCATTCCATCAGATTTTCAAAAATCATGGCTCAAAAAATTTAAGCAGCATATCAGAAAATTAAATGATTCCAGCAATACTTACATAAAAATAGTACCTATAGCACGTAATATTCACTTAATACTTACTGTCTTGCACTATGCCTTGTTATTTTATTTACCCCCTCAAACCTCAAGACCCCAAAGTCAGACTCTCATTCAACATCGATTTTTCTAAAAGTATAAGTAACTAAGATAGTAGTCAGCAGTAAAGAACTACTAAAAGGTTCTCCAAGAATTGCTGACAGTGTCAGGAAAAAACAGCTTCTAGTAGATACAAAAGTAAAAGAAAATCAAGAGACCAAAATAGCTTTGTTTTTAAACTCTTTGTAACATTGCTTCTTTTACATTTACAAAGTTAAGGACTATATTGAATCCCATGTGATAGGTCTATTTTAATATCTAAAGCATGTTGTATATAAACTTAGCAGAAGAAATCTTGTGAAACTTTGATAAAGAATCTCATATACCTATATAAAGGATCTTGATTTAGATTAATCCTATGAAAGACATAGTTCACATTTTTATAATCATTATGCTTCTCAGCTATTGTAAAAATTTTTAATAGCTAAAATATTATGCATGTCTCCTTAAAAAAAGCTTTTCTATAAAGTAATTTGATTTTAATGCCACAAGCTCAGATTTAAAAACTTAGTCATCTCTTGATACACTTTAACAATGAAGAAAATTTGCTAGTAAAAATAATAATGGTAGTGTAAATTATGGACTTTGGATAATTATATGAAATGTAGCCTTATCAATTATAGCCACATAGCACTCCTGTGGGGTTGTTGATACTGGGGGTAGTCTATGGGACTACAGGTATGAGGACAGAAGGCATGTGAAAAATCTCTGCACTTTCCCCTCAATTTTGTTATGAATTTAAAGCTACTTCTCAAAAATTCTGAATGAACAACACAGTAAAACTCACCTTGGTTTCTTTTCACACCACCATCAAACCAAAATTTCAAAAGCCCTCAAACACAGATACTATGAAGGTAGAATGGTATTATAAAACTTAGTCCCATTCACACTGTGTTCTACAAGAATGTCGAAATTTCTGAAATTGTGAAAGGAAATTTCCCATGACGGATACAACATGGTGAGAAAAAAATAGAGCAAAGGCTCTGAAACAAAAATGGATTTAAAAAAAGCCTGACTGTGGATTTAGGTATTACATACTAGTAACTAGGTGACTTAAGGCAAACCAGTCTTTATTATCATTACATGAGGAGGCCAAATACTGGAGCTACTGTTCAAGGCATTCGGCTCTGAGAAACCAGTTGAATTTTATACATGATTTAATTTAGAGAAAAGATACAATACTTTGGTTAAATTTACAATCAACTGACATGAATCAACAGGACAATCACAAAGATAGTAACAATATTTGAAATAATGCCTTTATAGAATACGCTAACACACTTACTCAAAATATTGTTAACAGACTAGAGGGAGGGAAGGATGAATCCCTAAATTGCTACAGTTGGAATACAATTTTATACTGTACACACTATAAAGGAAATATTGTTAAAATAATACTGAATTTTGGCAATACAATTTAATATAAAATAATGCATATTTATTTTTTCTCATTATACTACTTTTCTGAAAAATATCAACCTAAAGCATGTAAGTCCTGTGGTAAATCAGTAATCCTCATCTTTTTTCACCAACTTCCTTACCTATCATAATTCTTTGAGTCTCACTGACGCCTTAACCTACAATGTCAAATACTCAATATTCAGAAATCAAATTTGAATGTCTTATAATTATCATGGACAAATAAAAAGATGAACCAATGAAGATGAACTGTATAATTATGTGAAAGTAAAAGATTAAGGAGCCAAACCTTAATATAAGTTTACCTCTACTCCTTCCTTACATGCCACCAAAATAAAAACTGTTAACAAAAAAATTTTGTTCTCACTCAAAAAAAGAACTGAAGATGAAAAGACAAGAGCTAGATGAAGCTCTCAAAGAGGCATCAAAATATTTGGAAGATGCATTTTTGATGAAAAAGCATTAAGGAGATGGCTTAGAAGAATAGAGAAAACTATTTGTCAATGATTAATAGGTAAGTTAATCTGCAATAAACTCTGTAAAGATAAAATTATCTTTTTAAAGAAAACAGGCAGTTCAGAGGGCAGGAACGCATATGAAACTAAAATGACTGAGTGAGAGTAACTACTGACTACAGATCCTCTCCTTTAGTACAAGTAGCCGTACAACTATCCCACACTTATCTTGACAAAAGACTGAAGATTTCATCTGGAGAGTTTGATCCAGAAAGACTTTGAACTAAGGGATATAACCAAAGAAAAGAGTGATGCTAAAAATGAGGGATAATCTAAACAATTATATAGAGTGTATGTACTAGACGAGTATTCTTTTACTAAGACCTCTGAGTGCCAGGTCCTCCAGGAAAAGAATGGAAGGATTCCATATATCAAAGCAAATATTGCAATAAGATTTAAAATGGAGGGAGAAATGGAAAAATGAAAGGCTCAAAATCAAGAAAGAACTACCAAAAAATGGAGAAAAACTGGTGCAACCTGGTGGAGCTGCAGTTGGGTCAATCCAGAGGAGCACAGGCCACATAGCCCTGGGTTTGAGACCCCAATACAGGGGAACAACCAGTGTGAAGAACTAAAATGGAAATAAAATAAAATGTTACTTTATCCTCTCTCTTCCTGACTGTGTACCTACTCGCCTTCATTCCTGAATATACCTTTCCATTAAAAAAAAAAAATGGAGAAAATAATCAAAGTAATAATTCAAGAGGATTTCCCCAAACTGAAGAACAAGAGTTTCTAATTAAAAGGATATACCGTGTATGTAGCACACACATGTGCACAAACGCATATACACACGCATGCGCACATACCACCTACCCATCAGGACACTAAAGCCCATAAAATTTCCTGAGATTAAAAACGACAACAACAACCATACACGTAAAAACAGAAATAGTAAGCAATGCTTTTAAAACTTTATAAAAATACAGACGCCCAATCTATAAATCAATATACAGCCAAACTGTTATCCACATGAAGGCTAAATAAAAATTCATCTAGACATGTGTAGAACTGAAAATGTTTGCTTCCTCTTCTACAAAGACACTGAGAGAATTTTACTTCACCAAAAAGTGAATGTAAACCATGAAATAAGAACACTCATGAGTCATGAATGAGGATCCCACATAAAGAGAAAGGGGGGGAATTACCAGCCTATGATAAAAGGAAATTTCAAGACATCTCAATAAGATTTTGAAAAGACACTGAAAAAGAAGGAAAGAGCACTAAAAGAATAGCTACAAAAATTAAAAGCAATACCTCATTAATTTGAACATTATTGAGAAAAGACAGAATTTCTGAGTTTGGAGAATTCATAATATGTACATAGAATACTAGTGGACAGAAATATAAAACATTAATAAACAAAAAAGAGTAATTAAGTCCTAGAATAAAAGTTGTATAAGAAAAAAAATTTAATGGCAGTATATTATAATTCATATATATGGCCATAGTATATTAAATACAAATTTGCTTATATAAATATAAGCAAAATTTTTTTAAATATAAGCAGGTATTAGACAGTATAGGAGAAAAAAAGAATAGAGATCAAAAAAAGAGGGATACAAACAGTTAGTATTGCTCCTAAAACCTAAATCCTCTGTGGTAGGCAGAATAATGCCTCCCTTTACCCTCAAAATATCTTAAAAACACATCCTAGAAACAGGCAAAAAAAACAATAAAGTTGTGAACAGAATTAAGGTTGTTATCAGGTCATTTAAATAGGGAGATCATTATGTACTGTCCAAGTGGACCTATAATATAATTACAAGAGCTTTAAAAATGGAAGGTAGAGGCAGGGGAGAATCAGACAAAGACAGTTGATGGCAGAAGCACTATCACAGAAATGATATGTTACTAGTTTTGAAGATTGGGGAAGTAGTCATAGGTTAAGGATGCAGACAGTCTACAGAAAGTAGGGAGGGAGACAAGGAAACAAGATTCTCTCCTAAAGGTTTTAAAAAGGCACACAGACCTGGTGACACTGGTTTTAGTATGAGACTCATTTCAGATTTCTAAACTATAGAATTGCAAGACATTTTATTGTTTAAAGGCAGTTAAGTATGTGGTTATTTGTTAGAATATTAATAGAAAAGTAATACACCCTCATCTTCAATAGAAAGTATGTACATAATTTCTAAACATGGATGATAAAGAAAAATGTGATACACTTTATTTAGATATTTAGCAGTAAATATGTAAGAATGAGCTGAAAATTATTGCCTCTAAAAAATGCAATGAAGATAATAGGAACCCAGAGGACTGTCCTTTTTCTTACAAGTCTTGCAAAACTATATTTTGATAAAGTTCATTCAGAACACAAGCAGTCAAGATTCATCCTAGATACAGAAAAATAATATCAGAGGATAGTGAACAATAAAGATTTCTGAGAGGAAGAGGTAAATTCTTTTAAAATATGCACTGAAAGTACAACCAAAAAGCACAGTTATTAAAGAACATGCAAAATAACAACGAAGAACTTATATGTGGTTGATATTATAATAAAACACAAACATTATCTTATGAGGGGAAGAATACAGGAAGAAAATGAAATGAGAAGAAGAAAAAGAAGGAAGTCTCACAAGAGAGGGTGGGAAAGCAAGATCAAATAAGGTAGACAGACCAAGAATACTGGTTAGTTCAAAGATTCAATAGGTGATAATGACTGCAAATGCCTCCCTCCAATAAGACAAGCAAAATTTAAAGGTAGTGGTTGTTATATTACTGCTATTTTTGATAATAATTGTACTGTTTTAAATGTTGAAAAGCAAATGAAGTGGCATTCTAGTGTTGAGTTATGCCAAAGTGTCTGGGTGAAAATCACTTAATATTTTCAACAGAAAAATAGTTACTGAACTATAACCAATTAAAAAGCAGGAAAAAAAAACGTAATCTCAAAAGCATAGCTTATTATAATTACTAAGGACTAAACCAATATTCATAAGGAACAAAACAAAGTGCTCTTTAGCAAGACCTTACTTTTCACTTGAATTTCAGCAATTCCTGTACATGTTGCTATAATAATCAGCAAAGAGGTTCAATAAGCACTTACAATCAACATGTGCCTACAGCCTTCTCTGATTCTTATCTTTCTTTACTAACAACAAAAATTTATAATATCTTGCAAGACACAGGGTCATACTAACAGGATGATGAGAAGAGATGCCTTTGTTAGCAACAGTCTACTCTGCCTGGTGCATGACATAATTCTTAAAGATTAATAAAATAAAATTTACTTATAAGAAAATTGTTCTTACATGTCTTTGTCAACTAACCACAAACATTCTTGGAAAATTAATGGCTCCTCTTCAAGGTGATTAACTCTGATTACGATTATAATTATGCATAGGTATGGAAATATGAACATTTCTGGATATACCCAAAAACTAGAAAAATAAATATTTTCATCTGGAAGTGGGGAGAGCCTAGATAGAATATTAAAGAGCTTAAACTTTTAGAGGCAGTCTAACAATAAAATTCTATAACCCATATTTGTTTGGAATGGAGAAGATCACTAGACTATATGAACTTAAAAAATGAGAGTGAGTGAGTTTCATATAGCTTAACAAAATGCCTCAAATTTAACAAATGTCCAGAACAAATAATATTCTTCACCTTTGGCATCTTCATTACTGAGTGTGAGAAGCTAAGAAACTAACAAAAATGTTGGCAGATCATATCATTAATTTATTTTCTCTTCAGTTGCTTTTAAAGATTTATATTTGTCTTAATCACACTGGGATTTCATCACTAAACACCTACTTAGATATTTAGGTTTTTATTTCCTATTTGGGATTTATAGTTCATAATTCTCACCGTTGTCACCTTGCATCCATTTTGCTGGGTTAAAAGAAGTCTCTAAATAGTGTATCTCTGAATTTCTCCTTCTGCAAGTCTTATTAGACAGAAGAGTCTCAACCTAATGTATAGATCTACTGACCTGGTATTTTACATTTTCAGTTTAATTTTCAGTGCTGCATTCTGTATAATTTCTTTACATTCATCTTCAAGTTCACTAACACTGTCTGACTATGTCTAAATGGCTTTTTAATTAATCCAATAACTTCCAATCTCCAAAGATATTTCCTTGCTTTAATTCTCTAGTCTTTATTAATATCTATGCTTCTCCCAAACTTTCACCTCCATCTTTTACTTCATAAATTACTTCAAGCATGTTTTATAAATTTTATACTGTTTACAATAATTACATTAACTAGAAATCTGGGAGTTTAAATTAGTCACCGAGGTCTCTACTAACTCTTCTCTTGATGGATTATTCTCAAGTTTTTAGCAATGTTAGATTCTGAATTTATACTTCACAAGGTTTTCTTTTTTCACATTGCCAGACTTGAGTATATGCCACAGCAAATATTTGTGCTTACTTCTAGATATCCAGAGATTTAGTTACCCTACATTATATTTCACATTACTTATTGATCTGATGGTATCTACTTCATGTAAGAAATTAAAATCTGAGTGATGAGTACTGTGGCTACAAATTCTTGAGATAAATATACTCCCTGTTTTCCACCAAGGTAAAAACAAAGAAGCTTCTTTATTAAATCAATTATAGGGATTACTTTTGAAACGGTTCACCTTTGAAGCAATTCAAAGTTATGAAGTCAGTAAAATGGAATTTCACTTTCCAATTCCATGCTTCTTACTCCCACACCTTTTTTATTATTAAAATCCAAGCCCACTGGTAAGTGAGGTTGCCACATCACAGGTACAGTCAAGGCATCAATGCTTGTTTCCCACTATTATTTTCAGTTTCTTCTTTTCTTGGAACTTGTGTGTGTGTGTGTGTGTGTGTGTGTGTGTGTGTGTGTGTGTGTTCTTACAGGTTCAGTAATTCAGTTACATTTATAACACAATGTATTATATATTATCCAGTATGGATATGTATAGAGAAAAGGGTTTCAGATTAAGTAGTATGCTTTGCTGTGCTCTGGCCTGGTATGCTAAATGTTTAAATAAATATAGCTTATCTATAAACTTTCTCTTCCCTAATATTTCATCCACAATAGGAAAAAAGTAGCAACAACTCTTTCTAAATACATATGGAAATAATTAAACACATTATAAGCCCAAAATCTACTTCTACTGTTTCATTTTTCTCATTTCTGAAGTAATATAAATCACAAGATACCTCAGTTATCTAAGCACTGAAATGATAGACACAATATTGTAAATGCCTTCAATAAATTTTGAAAGCAAAGAAAACTTACACTAATTTAATGAAATAATTATTAATTTTTCATACATAGAAAAATATGGATTAGTCAGCTAATGACTAGTAAAACATTAAAATTAATTTCCAAGAATAACTATAAATGTGAACTGATATTGTAAAGATAATCTTTGAAACCCTTTATATCTCCCCCTCACTTCTAGAGCTATAATGTCAGATAATTATTGCTTTGTGATACAAATAATAAAGTGATGTGATGATGAGGCATATATATATATAAAACATACATATATGCTACTTTTTAAATAATAATACTCAGTTACTAATTATAACCACTTAATATCATCCCCATATACGAACTTAAAGTGAAATAGGATAAGCAATATTAAAAAAAAAAGTGGTTATTGCTTAAATTAGGTAATTTTATAAATTTGTAAAGGAAATACACAAAACTAAAATTCTCAACAGTAACCACTAGTAAAAAAGTGGTTATTGCTTAAATTAGGTAATTTTATAAATGTGTAAAGGAAATACACAAAACTAAATTCTCAAGAGTAACCACTAGTGGAAATATCCAAAGAAGTACTGTTAAGCAAAAGTCGTATTATATTAAATTCCACATTCTGACAGCTGAATTAGTGAAGGAAGAGAGGAAGTCATGAGGCTTGGGCATCAAAACAAGGGGAAAAGAAACAATTACATTGGCATTAGAAAAATTAAATGAGATCATTTGAAAATACCATTCAGGAAGCCTAGAGTCTGTTTAAAATACCTATTATAAACATAGGAGGGAAACTGTGGCAAAGATTAAAAAGAAAAAAAATTTTCACTTGGATAAAGATGCCAACTGACTACCTGGCAAAAAAGAAAAAGGGGGTGGGGGTCAGAGTAAAAACTAAAACTATCTTTCAAATTAAGGAAATGCATGTTTCTGTGTGTGTGTGTGTGTGTGTGTGTGTGTGTGTGCATACAATCATGTGTGTGTATTTAGCGGGAATTGGTAAAACGCAGACCAGAATAAAATTACATACAACATTCACTCTCTCCAAGGAGGAAGAGACAAGGATTTTCTTGCCTTAGTTTAATTCCATTCTGTCATGAAGGCACTCTGAACTTTACAATGCAAAACTGACAAGACTAATAACTGACTATTAAGAAATATAAATACTCAAGTTATTTTGTTACCTTAAGAACTTTGATGGAATGCAAGCATTAAATCTTACTGCTTCAATCACTAGCCTCTATTCCATGACAAAATTACAGACCTACTGCATATAACTTATTGTTAAGGATTTAAGTTTTTGCCTATACCTAACATGAGCATCTATCTACTGATGATGCCTCATGCATATCCTAACTTTGACTCTCATGTCTTTCATTAATTCGCCCACTTAGAAAGTGTTTACTATGTACAACTATGGAAGCAAGCACATACTGGGAGTATAGGATAAACAAGATGTATTATGAATCCTCTCTCACGAAATCCACAATCAATTGAGAAAACTACTATTGATCACTAAACTAATAACTATACAAATTATGTATCCACCTAATATTCTGAAAAAATGCCAAAAACTGAAAGTACAGAGCGCTATTAAAACATAAGGAAGGAAAGGACTGAATTACACTGGGGAGTGAAAGAAAACAACACTTAAATAAATGTGAAAGAGTTGGATAAAAGAAGGAACTGGGAAGAATGCTTCACAATCCTAGATACCGTCTCAGCTAGATATAACATCACAAAGAGGGTAACGAACAGATGGCCTGAGTAGACACCAATCACTCAAAGAGTCATATACCACGAAGGCTCATTTTCATAACAATAATCATTGGTAAGATCATAGACTACTTAAGTACACCAAATTTACTGGGAAAAGCTATGGCTAAAATGGAAATCAATGTGATCCTCTTTGGCAGTTTAACAAGTTTCTATTTTAATAATATAAAAAACTTTATGAGGAGAAGTCAAAAAAATCTAATTAACCCTCAATATTTCTTTTACAAAAATAGTTTAATGAATCACTTAATAAGATACTTAATGAATCACTAACAAAGCACTTAGATATTTACTGAATGAATAAATGAATTCATGAATCAGAAAATGGCAACAAATACAAAAGCAAGTTCACATAAGAGGAAATACAAATAATGAAAAGACAGAAGATCAACATTGCTATAACTAAAGAAGGATGAATTAAAGGAAAATAAAACAATACTTGTATGTACAATCTACACTAATGTTGTTGGGGTTTCATTAGTCACTACTGTCCCTGATTCCCAGCTGCGTTATATATTTGTGGAGTGACTTCGGACAATAATACATACTATATGTTCTTTTAAAATTTATAATCCTTTCCTACTGTCTCAGTTCTAAAAACATGTCCCAAAGAAGGAACTTAAAAGGAGAAACAAATGATTGCTGCAATATCAGTTACAGTAGCAAAAATCAGGAAATACTTTAAATGTCAAAGAGGAGAAGGGGCGAAATGCATTAAGAAATATCACTATCTCATTATTATTAAAGTCTGTATTAGTTGATATCTATATAAAAGTATACAAAATGTAATGTTAAGAAATGTTAACTGAAACAATAAAATAGTATACACAATATAGTTAAATATGACTACAACATAGGGGAAATAGAAAAAACTGTCGTTAATGTAGAAAAAAGAGATTCTGTGAAATTCATACATTTCATAAGAAATCTAAAAATTGATTTAATATATTTGTAAACAAATACAATTACATAATAAATATCATACTAAAAACTAGACAAATAAGTTCATACAATCATTTCAGATAAAATTAAAAGGCAACAAAAAAACTCTTACTGATTTTGGTATACACACATATAAATCAAACAAAAGAGGATAAACAGGGTATAACAAGAAATGTGCAAGGAAAAATAATAAAAATGATAATCAAATACATGCATAAACTGAGTTCTAAATTCTTCACAAATCAGTGAAAGCACATCTGTAAGGAGCAAATGCTGTTACTACAGACAAATTCAGAGTGAAGTACCATGTTAATTAGCTTAGGTATGACTAAGTTAAGTACAATGTAAAACCTGCATTATATATAAAACAAATATTAAAAAGACTCTGTAAAGTGGAAATAAGAAAGAACTTTAGGGACCTTAAGACAGAAAGAAAGACATAGTAGTGAGGTCGATAGGTTTTGTTTTTGACTCTATACCCCAGACTGAAAGCTAAAGAACCTAGTAACCCAACAATTATAAAAAAAGAAAAGCACAAAACTAGACATAAAAAGTTCCAACAAAAGAACACTCTCCCTAGCCAAAGGATCAGAAAGAGGAATCCCAGCAAAACGGAAAACGTTTAGACAAAAATAACTTACTCCAACCAAGTGCCACAGAAAACACTACAGCTCCATCCCCACCAACACAAAGGTCAATGGAAAGTCTAGACTTTTAGTTCCAACAGGTTCTAGCAAGGAACTCTGACCACCCCTCACCAGCTTTGGAAGAGCATAAAAGAAGGCAGATTAGGTAACCTGGACTTCCAACCCAACCCGGAAATAAAGAGGCAACTCTCAAACTTCCAGCTGCAATGGTATCAAAGGAGGCCCACTGGAGAAGGAAGACTTGGACCAAATCTCATAAATAATGAGACTCCTCACCATCACCATGAAGATATCACTTGAAACTTTA
>RJWH01001403.1:76163-384121 GCA_004363575.1 Solenodon paradoxus
AAAAAAAAAAAAAAAAAAAAGAAAAGAAAAGAAAAGAAAAAAGTCAGTGGAAAGAAAATAATAAAAATTAGAGCAAATATTAACCAAATAGAGATCAAAAACTGCCTGTTCAAAGAATCAATGAATCAAAGAGCTGGCTGTAACAACAACAACAACAACAACAAAAATTAAAAACAAATCATCAGTCAAAAAGAAAAAGCACAAATAAAATCAGAAATAAAAAAGGAGCTACAACAGATATACGGAAATACAAAGGGTCATAAAAGTATTATGAAAACTTACATGGGAAGAAATTGAATATACTAGAAAATGGACACATTTTTAGAAACATACTCTATTCTATGACTAAATCAAGAAGAAACGGCAAATCTTAATAATCTTGAGTAAAGAAATTCAAACAATAATCAAAAGCTCAAGACCAGAAGGTAGCACTAGTGAATTCTAACAAACTTCTAAAGAAGACCAATCTTTTTCAAGCTTTTCCATAAATTGAAAAAAGGGCAAATTTCCAAAGACTTTTCATGATGCCAATATTACCCTGATGCCAAAACAAGATAAGGACATCAAAAAGGAAATTACAGGTCTATCTTCAAAGAACTACTGATACAAAAATCCTTAATAAAATACTAGCAAAACAAATTCAACAAGTAATTGAAAGAAATAAATATCCATTCAAAAAGAATGTGTTAGAGGAATTCAAGGATGGTTCAAGATATCACAAATCAATAAATGTGATTCACTATAAAAATGAATGAATGAAATCATATGATCACCTCAAGAGATGCAGAAAGTATTTGATGTTAAAAGAAATTACCAAAAATGGGTAAAGACAAAAGGCAACATAATAAATGACATTATAAAGACTATATATGACAAACCCATACTCAACATCACACTCAATATAAGCTTTTCCTCTAAGATCAGGAATAAAAGACAAGGATGCCCACTCTCATCACTATTATTCAATATAATATTAAAAGTTCTAGCCAGTACAAGTAAACAAGAAAGGTACATAAAAAGTAACCAAACTGGAAAGGAAGAAGTAAAACTATCACAATTTCAAAATGGGTAATGATATATGAAGAGCACTCCAAAGACCACAAGCAAAACACTGGTAGAAATAAATGAATACAGTAGTGGCAGACTACAAAATTAATAATAAAAAACTGCATTTCTATAGGCAATACTGTACTAGCAGAAAGAGAACTCAGAAAAAAAAGACCTATTTATAAATGTACCATAAAGAATTAAATATCTTGGAGTAAATTTAACAAAAGAAACTAAGACCTGTACTCTGAAAATGTAAGACATTGTTAGAAGAAACAGAAGATAACACAAAGAAATAGAAAAATACTCTATAGTCATGTATTGGACAAATTAACTTAGTTAGAATGACATTAGCTAAAGCAACATGTAGATTTAACGCAATCTCCATCAAAATCCCAATAACATTCTTCACAGAAATTTTTAAAACAAAATTTATTTGAAACTACAAAAGATACCAAATAGCAAAATGAATCTAGACAAATAAGAATAATGGGGGCATCATGTTTTCAAATTTCAAACTACACTATAAAGTAAAAGATATGTAATCAGTTGGTATTAGAATATAAACAGAAAAACAAAACATAACTGAGAGCCCAGAAATAAATCCACACATAATGGACAAATAATTCACAACAAATGGGCCAAGAGCATACATGTAGAAACAAAGTCTTCAATAAATGATGTTGAGAAAACTAGATAGTCATGTGCAAAAGAATGAAACTAGACAACTATCTGATACCATATGTAAATATTAACTCAAAATGAATAAAAGATTTGGATTCAAATTCTGAAACCATAAAATACATAAATAAAAACAGAGGCAATATGCTTCTTAACACTGTCCTGAGAGATATCTTTGGAAACTCAAAACCAAAGTCAAGAGGAACAAAAGCCAAAATAAACAAGTGGGAATACATCAAAATAAAAACTGCTGCACAGCCAAAGAAATTCATCAAAACAAAAGAGACATCCCACTGAACATGAGAGGATCATCTGCACATCATATATTCAATGAAGGGTTAATGTACAAAATACAGACTAATAAAATTCATCAACAAAAAGCAATCTAATTTAAAAATGGAGAGATGTGAATAGATACTTCAAAGAAGACAAGTAGATGGCCAAAAGGCATATGAAAAGATGTTCTTCCTCTGGCTTTCAGGTAAATGGCAAATCAAAATCACAAAGAGATTATCACCTCACATCTGTGAGACTGGCCATCAACTAAAAAACTGGAAACCACAAGTGTTGGCCAGGATTCAGAAAAAAAAGGAACTCTTACATACTGTTGAAGGGAGAGCAAAATGTGTAACCATTATGGGCATTCCACAAAAAGGCTGAAAATAGAAAATTCCATATGTTCCCATTATTCCACTTCTGTATATTTACCTAAGAAACAATTTCTAATTTGCAGAAATACATTCACCACCCTCATTGTTTACTGAAGAATTATTTATAAAATCTAAGAGCTAGAAAGATTGAATGAGTAAATAAGATGATGCACACCTACAAAACAGAATATTACTCAGTTATTTTCAAAGATGAATATCTACCACTTGCAACATGGATGAGCCTAGTGGGAATGATGCTCGGTGAGATAAGCCCAAAGGAGAAAGACAAACATTGTATGATTTCACTCAGGTGGTATATAGAGAAATCAAAAAAATAAACTTAATCGAACAAAAATAAACTTTAAGTTTATAGACTCCAATTAATGGTTACCAGAAAGGAAGGGAGAGAAAATGAGGTAGGTAAATTGGGTAAAAGCGGCCAAATATGTGATGAAGGGTAATTTAGGACTGTTGTTAGAAAATGTAATACATTATATACAGATGTTGATTTAGAATGATGTATACATTACACCTATGAAATATTATGGAATGTTTTTTCAATAACAAAATTTTTTAAGTGCATTATAATTTCAAGAAAAAGATAATGGAAAGTCTCCAAATAATTGGAAATTAAATAGATCCAAGTATTCCACAATTCAAAGAGAGATACTCCAAGGAAACTTTAAGATATACTGAAGTGAGAGAAGAGACATCTCAAGATCTGTTGATTATTTGCTCAACAATTCCCATTTCATTTTATGAAACTAGAATTGCTGATAACATAGAAATTACAAAAAAGGAAAATATGTATCAATATTCCTTATGAATACATATTTGAAAAATTAAAATCTTAGAAGAGGGAATTCAACATGAATTTGTATGCATATATGTAAATAATATGTAAATAATGTGTCTATGACCATTATGGCATATTCCAGGAATTGATGCTTAGTTCAGTGTTAGAAAATAAATGTAACCCATATTAAGATTTAAAAAAAATCACACGATGATATCAATGCAAAAAATGCATTTGACGAAATTCAACACCCAGTCATGATTTAGAAAAAGAAAAACTTTTAAGGAAATAGCAATAAATTCCCTTAACATAAAAAAGAGCATCCTCAAAAAATAGCTAAAGATATGTAATGATGAAAGACTGAGCGTTTTCACACTAAATTGGGACAAAGTCAAGGATGTCAACTCTAATGCTGAAATTCTAGCCAGTTCCAGTAAGACAAAAGGAGAAATAGAAGATATACAACTGGTTAAGATAAAAAATTATTCTTCTTTGAGGTTGACATAATTATGTATGAATTCAAGTAATCTTTTTAAAACTTCTAAAAAATTATGTTATCATAGCAGGATATAAAATACAAATTAAAACATCAGTATATTTCTATAAACTATAATTTAAAAACACAATTACCATTTACAATGTGAAAAAAATGAAATATCAGTAAAACTAACATGAAAAGGACAAGTAGGCTAAAAATATGAAATGCTGATAAAAAAAAAATCAATGAAGAGCAACACAAGCAAGAAATATACATTTTCATGGATTGAAAGACTCAACATCATATAGATTCCTTATTAAACAGGGCATTTTTCTAAAATATTTATGGGAAGACTAAGTATCTAGAGTATCTAAAAAAATTTCCAAAAAATAAAAACAGGAGAAATCAATCCATTCCATTTCAAGACTTCTTATACAGATACAGTAATCAAGATAATATAGTACTGATAAGAAGAACAGACATATATAGATTAGGGAAACAAAAGAGAGAACCCAGAAATAGGCACCACAAATACGTCAAATCATTTATGACAATGCTGGAAAATTAATTCAATGACAGAAAGATAGTCCTTAGTGAACCTGCATACCTAAACATGATAATTCAAAGTTACCTCAATATAAGGCTTATAAGCAAATAATTTTGGAACATGTGAATAGCCAAAGGCAAAAAAGAATAACATCTCTCATAAGCTATTTTTTTTGAATATGGAAAATTACTAAATTATCTGTTTAAATGAAAACATAAAACTACAAACATTCCAGAAAGAAAAAGAAAAAGAAAATCTTCAGAATCTCGGGTAAAGCACTGAGTTCCTTTACTAACAAAAGCAGTATCTCAGGAAAAAAAAACAAAACAAAACAAAACAAAAAAACTGGAGTCTCTCCAAAAATTGTTTTGCTTTGCGAAACACTACAGATGGGAGAAAACATATTGGTAAACCACACATATGACAAAAGACTAGTATCTAGAATATATAAAGAATTCTCAAAACTCCACATGAAAACACAATCTAATTATAAAATCACCTAAAGTGCATCCTGGTGTTCAGGTGTTAAGTCTTAAGTCTCACACAGCATAGTCCACATAAAACCCAAGGATCCTAGGCAAATGAACAAATAAAACTTCTTTGTACTCTCTCTTCTTGCCTCCCTACTGAGAGGGAGGGAGGGAGGGAGGGAAGGGAAGAGAAGGGAGGGAGGCAGGGAAGGGAAGGGAAGAGGAGGGAGGGAGGCAGGGAAGGGAAGGGAAGAGGAGGGAGGGAGGCAGGGAAGGGAAGGGGAGGAAATGGAAGGGGAGGGAGGGAGGGAAGGGAAGGGAAGGGAAGGGAAGGGAGAGAGGGAGAGAGGGAGAGAGGGAGGGAGGGAGGGAGGGAGGGAGGGAGGTTGGAAATGAGCTAAAACAAACTAACCAACCAGCTAAAATAAAGCCTAGTGACAAAACCAAGTGCTGATCAGTATGTGGAAAAATTGCATCACTCATGCATTGTTGGTAGGGATGAAAAATGGTTCAGCCACTCCTGAAAAATGTCTGTTTCTTTAAAAACAATACCTGCAACTATCACAGACTCAGTTCAGCAACCACATTCCTGGACATTCCGTCGAAATACAAACTGATGTTAAACAAGATCAATACACATAATACTTACAGCAGCTTTATTAGTAATAGCCAAAAACTGGAAACAACCTATATGTTCTTCAACAGATAAATGCTTAAACAAATAGTGATAATACCCATATCATGGAATATAATGTGACAATAAAAATGATACACACAACTTTGATAGATCTCCAGAGATTTATGCTGAGAAAAAAAAAAACTGCACCCCAAAGCATCACATATTATATGATTTTTTTTACATTGTATGTCCAGAATAGTCAAATCCATAGAAACAGAAAATGGATTAGAATTTACCAATGGATGAGGCAGAGGAGGAATTCAGGAGTGATTATTTAAAGTGTGAGGGGTAATGAAGAGGTCTTCCAACCAGAGTTGGAAGCTACACAAAACTGTAAATACACTGATAACACTAAATTGTACACTTTAAAACTGTATGTTATTTGATTTTATTACCTCAACAACAAACAGAAACAGAAGAGAGAAAAATCAATCAATCTAGGTTAGGTTAATAAAGGAAACTCACTGATTCATAGTTAAAACTTACAAAAACTTATAAAAGATAGCTATTCATTATCCTTTCATTCTCTTTTAGTTCATGTATAATAAAATATGTGAACAAATGCTCACATTTAAATAATAAGCAGCTGTTTGCTTGTTCTAAAAGTTGAAAGAAAAAGAAATATAAGCACTTATATAAGTACTCAACTACATAAGACAATATAAATCTTTATTGACTAATACCTTTTAATTTTTCATTATGTTCATCAAATAATAGCAGAACCATTATAAGAAGTTATTTTACATTCCAAAATTTTATCTAATCTTAATTCCTATATTCTATAGTTCTTAGAAAACAAATACTGAAAACTACGAAATAGATTATTTAAGAAGGTCTTGCAAAATATATTTGAATACTAATACATAAAAGAAATTTTAGTAAGTGGCATTTCTTTGTCATTAGCATAGAAAAACTAGAAAATTATTCCTGTTTCCCTGAAAATAATCACATAACCAAATCAGAGATAAATTTCATAATAATCCTGGAATCATTAAAAGAAATGGTTGCAAAAATACTTTTTGCATCTTTATCTAGTCAAAACACTGGAAGCTAAGTGGTGTCTGCACAACCCAATCATTTCACCAGGACGTTTTATATTTCTTTTAAACCTTCATATAAAAAGCACCTGCCTAAAGTGAGTAATGGAGTTTTATAATCATTGCACTTAGGAACAGCGTATGTAAACTATTCCGTTTTCCTCCCTTGTGGAATATATTTCAGCTTATATTGCACAACACATTACTGATGCATATAAAGACTCTCTGATCAACCACTTGGACTGCAGTCAGCAACCTGCCTGAGTGCCTTAATTTTTTCTCCCTACCCTAAATAACATATTCATTTTATTCAACAACTTAAAGGGAAAAAGAAACTTGTTAAGATGGTGACTTTACTCTATTAACAAATACGTAACACTTGTAGCATGTTTACTAATGTTTGGAATACAAATTCTGAGACACAATTTTCTGAACAAAAGTTGTGCCATAACAATTGAAAATTACTTGAACACATCATTCTGGGGAAATAAAACATAATCTTAGGGGATGCCTTTGTGTCTGTTTTCTCTCTTGAACAAACTACAATTTAGAAATTGTTGTAACCATACTAGCAACAAAAACTAAGCTAATTTTGCTCATTAAAGGCCTGCAAGTAGGGTCAAACTATTATTAAAATCAGATCAACCTCGTATCTGCCAGACCCCAAAAGATTTTCAAGGCATAAATATCACAGTAATTTCCAAAACTTCCTGAAACAGGAAAGAAGGCAAATTTTAAAGAGTAACAATGATGAAAATGCAGTACGCTATCTTATAGCTGAAATAGATCTAAAAATGAAGTATGATGATAAAGAGTAACAAAGATCGAAATGAATTACAGATTTGTCATAATTACAAACTCCTTTATTGGTAATATTTTTAATTATAATACCTATTTCAATACTGTAATATTACAGATGAGTGAAAATAATTAAACAACTGAAAAGTGGGCAAGGCAAAAGCTCCATGCTGCCCCTTGCTGGTACCCTCGTGCACCAACATAAGGCCAACAGTATCAATTAATGAACATGTACTTAAACCCAGCTATGTAAAATTAATTGTATAAAATGATGAAGTATTCAATTAGCCATAAAACGTATATTGATTTCCCTCCAACAGTCTACAATCCATTAGGCAATAAATTAAAAATAACCAAAATTATAGCTAATTCATCAATAAATTGTATCAAGTGGTAACATGAAATATACGAAACTGACAAAGCAGTGATAATCAAAGCTCAAATTGAAAACAAAGGTTTGCATAGTTTACCTGTAAAGGGGCATATAAAACAAATATTTTAGACTTTGCAAGTCATAAGATATCTGTTCTATTTATTCAACTCTATTTGTAGCACAATAGCACCACAGGCAACTAAACAAATAATCATGTGAAAAACAAGCAGCAGGCTGGATTTGGCATTGGACCACACCATGACATTCTCTGTTCTAAAGCATATGTATTTAATCCTGGATGCGCATTAACATTATGTTAACATAATATGTTTATTTTTAATACCCAACATCCAGACTCCATCCTCAAATTTCCCAAAATAACTAGTTCAATGTTAGGTCTACACATCAGTATGTCTTAAAAGCTGTAAGTTTAGCTCTAAAAGTGAGGAGCTTTTGCTATGTAAAACCTGCAAGACTGAAAGTTTTAAGACTCTCATTCTTACACCTATCAATCGGTCTACATTGCAATAAAACCAAGATAGGCCAGTCAGGTTTATACTTCCAAAATAATCTATTTAAAAAAATCAGTGGTATGTAAATAGTGAAATCTAAACACCCATGATGAATGAAAACAAATTCACAAAAGTTAAGATATGAAAAAAACCTAAGTATCTATCAACAGAAGAGTGAATAAAAAAATGTGAGACAGATACCAAAGGTAAGACAGGTAGATAGGCAGACAGACAGACACAGATAGACAGATATAGATAAACACACACTCAAACACAGATATAATGGAATATGTCTGTGAGAAATACGTTATGAGAAAAAAAGAAATCTTCTATTTGCCACTTTTGATATGGGTAGACTTTGAGAGTATTATGTTAAGTGAACTGACTCAAGCAGAAAAAGACAAATACTGTATGACATCACTTATATGTGAAATATAAGCCAATAAGAAGAGTCAAACTCCGAAACAGAGAGCAAAAACTGGCTGCCAGAGGCTCGAGGGTGGCAGAAACAGAAGTTGGTAAAAGGGTATAAACTTTGCACCATAAATGATCTAATGTATGACATGGTGAATATAGTTTCGAAGATTGTATTATATACTTAAATTTGCTAAAAGAGTAGAATTTAATGTTTCATGTATATGTAAACAAAATGAAATATAAAAATATGTGATGTATGTCAGTTGATTCTTTGACAATATATATTAAGTCACCATAATGTCCACTTTAAAATCTTAGTTTCGTTTGCCAATCCTACTGCAATAAAGATGAAAAAAATCTATGCTATCTGAAAAAATAACTATAAAAGAAAAGTTCTTTGTATTAGACAAACTAAAATATGAAAAATTAAAACACTCCTCTCTTCGTTGTTGTCCATACATAAAAAATAAATCAGAAAAACTATGTACTCCTATGTTCAGGGCTAGCAGCATACTAAGCAAAATAAGCCAGAAAGAAGAAATACAGGATTTCACTCATATTTGGAAAAAAAAGAAACACAATCAACTAACATAGAAATAAGAACAAATTTTATAGGATCCAAGATTGTGGCTACCAGGGAGATATGAACAAGGGAAAGAACTGAACAAGGTGGCAGTAAAAGGCACTGCACTACTCTGGTGGTGAATATCTGTGAGGCGCACATAGAGTGAGGTATGAGTTCAATGCCCTAAAAACCATATAGCTATGTTAAAAATTTTTTTTTCAATTAAGAGAGCTATGAAAAATTAAAAAAATAAAAGTGCTAAGAATATTTATGTGAAAATAATCATAACTGCAACCATTTCTAAAGTCAAGTTCTTTGGCAAAGAAGGATTATTATGACTAATAAAAATTAGGAAAAGTGAACTCTGAAATTTGCAGATTCAATTAAAAATGCATTCTGATTAGTTACAAAGCTGTTACAGTGTACAAGGTATGGTGACAACTACTTAGAAAGCAGCTAGGAGCAAGACAAACACATTCCCTCAGAATATTTCAAGCAGAAAATAATTATGAATTTTGAGCCTTTAGATATGTGCAGAGGTTTATATTATTTTTTTCTGAGACACCACAAAAACAAAGAGTTTGGTAAATACCACAGTCAACACTGATAAATTGAGGGTTTGGAAAGTTAATGAATTTGTCCAAAGCCACACAACAGAACCAAACTGGGAGTTGAATCCAGCTTGACGCTAAGGACTATATTCTTCAGCAATATGTTACAAGGATTCATTATCCATTCAAAACAAGTTTAACACTAAAAGGATTGTGAAACAAGAGAGAAAGCAAGAGAGAGACAAAAAAAGAAAACATGATAACTTTTCTAAAGTTTAAAGGAAAACACTAAATAATATTGTTTAAAAAACAAATTTTAACATTTATAAATTAAACCTAGAAAACAAAGTATTTCTTATAAAAACTATTAGGTTTCATTGTTTTTAAAATAAATAATTATTAATGTAACTTGAAACATTTATAATCTTGCAAGTTTCAGAGAATAATTTTATAACTTGGCTTAATTGTGAGAAAATGACTTATATGAATGCCAGTTGTACTTCTTTGGAAAGACAAATGTAAACCTATTTAGTGATCTGATTTTCTCTTTCATCTTGTCTCCAGTTTCTGTGTAGATTTATAATGTTCATTGTTTCCAATTTTAACAAATCACCTAATGGCAGAAAGGAAAATATGTTAACCTTGGAATTATTTGCAGTTGGAGAAATCCCTTTTGTCTGGCCCATACAGGGTCTGCAATCTGTTTTAAACACAGATTGTCTGTCTTTCGTCTGACAGCCACCAAGCTGCACAAATTACTTTCTGCCTGTTCACCTGTTTGCAGCTGCGTCTGTAAGCTAAAGATTCTGCAGTTTGACTTGAGCAACCACTTCAGGATTGATGACATGTGCTGCTGATAAAGTGAGCAATTTGAAGAAATTACTGGCTATAGTTATTGAAAGACATCTGGGCATGAGCTGAGAACTAGAAGCCTTCAATCATGTGCTTGCAACCTGCAGTGGCGGCAGCAGTGTTTGAAGTGATACCCCACTAAAAGAAGTTGGCCCTGGCACTAAATAACCAAGCAGTGTATGGAACATAATCTCTCAAATGAGTAATAAAAGATTCTGTCTTTTAGCTGTAAAAATTTGAGGTTTGATCCTTTCTTTAAAATATTCTTTGAGAAAAAATACAGGGAACAATTAAGTTTTTACATTTCTATCATTTTTAATTAGCTTGATATATATACACAGCTTTAAATATATACATATTTCCTATGCAATTAATTTCAAACCGTTACTACTAGTGCTGAAAAATTATTGAATATCTGTTGTGTGCTCCACATTATTATCTGATTAATACTCACATCAACTTCATTAAACCATAATTGCTATTCCCTTTCTCTGGTAAGAAACTAGCCTAATGTCAAACAACTGTAACCGTAAGGTTATGGCTTGTCTTATCTCCTGGTGAAAATTTCATTCAACTATACCATACTATCTTTCTGCTCTGCCTATTTTACTGTTCTCATCTCTTGATTTTCTTCTAATGGATGATTAACTGTACATTTTGTTCTATCCCTAAGACCAGGCATTGGGAGAAATGATTTCTATTCCACATTTCCATCTCTTTACATAAAACATTCCAGATCAAACTTTCTCCATCATTTGCAAAGTCTAATTCAATCAAAATTCATATTATAAAAGACTCAAGGATAATGCTAATACTCAGACCTTTTCCACATTTGTTGAAATCTGATGATAGCCAGTTAAATTAAAATTATGCCAAATAATATGCACATATTTTATGACAATATAAAGATTACTACTGAAAAACAATCATGCCTACTTATGTATTAAATAAAAATAAAAAGCTCACTAAAATATTTATAAGTTTGATGTTAACAATGAATGACTGATAAGGCAAACAAGACAGCACAAATATAACTAATAAGGAATTCTAAGACAGTTCTACAAGTACAAAGTAAGAACAAACATTACTTATATCAATGTCAAAAAGATTAAAAAGTGTGTGTGTGTGTGTATGTGTGTGAAACATATACTCAAGTGTGTTTCAAATGCAAAATCAGAACATTAAAGGTCAACAAATGTAATACTTAGCACCATTAAATTTTTCTAAGTAAAAATGACTCCACATCAGCACTTGAACTTCTAAGTAAAAATGACTTTACATCAGCGCTTGAACTTTACATTTAGCACCATTAAATTTTTCTAAGTAAAAATGACTTTACATCAGCACTTGAACTTTACTTGCAAATATTTATAAACAATTATAGATGAAATAGTGAGATAGAAACGATTACAAATCATAGGTAAAGTAAAAACTAATATAACCACTCAGATAACCAGCTCTCATTGTGCAATGCTTAAAATTTCTTAATTTGTACTCATATTTCAATACTTTTAAAAACAGGTCAATTAAACATGACTATATGATGGAAAAACTCATTAGTTCATAAGCTATGACAGTTCTTAGAGGAAATGACCATACCAAACACTAATCAAAAAGAATTCCAACTCTAAGGACCTGGGTCTACTCAGATTCATGGGAACAACCCAGATGAACAGCTACAATAAAACTGAATAAAATGCTGCTTCTTCCTCCTCTTCCTGTTCTCTTCCTGCCTATTTACCTAATCACCTTCAATACTGCCTACACCTTTCCTTTAAAAAAAAAAAAATCCCAAAACTCTAAAGTCTGAAGTTAAGTAACAGATGTAAGTTTAATTGCAAATACTAATTTTAAGATCAACTTTTTAACTATCAAATCATTACAGTCATTTAGGGTAGACAAATTAGATTTTTCCTTTGACTCAATGGGACACTGTTAAAAGAAACCCAGGAAAAGACTTACAAAGACTCATTTAAATAATGTTATTCTACTATTTTTATCTTGTTTACATTTCCATAAATTTAAGAAATATTATTCCTGTATGTAGGTATCTATTTCAGGACAAATTTAAATATATTGGTAAAAGTGCCCAAAATACACTATCATTTAAACATGTTAAAATTAAATTTACTTAAAAAAAAATAGAAAGACCAAAAGTCTTCCACTAACTATATAAATATGGCTTTCACAGGTCAAGCATTCATAAATTGGATTAAAAAACTGATTCTAGTCACAAAAATGAAATAATCATTAATGATTATGATAAATCAAGTATTTATGTAATGCTTTAGCAATAATAACATTCTTACACACAAAGGTAAAAGTTTAAGACTATCTCCCTATCCTCCTTCCTAATCATGTCATGAGTTCATATTTTAATAGCAGTTTTTATTTTTAAAGACTTATTTTGTGAGAACATTCTTAGTACCACTTCATAACTTTGACACAAAGTACGTATAAAAAGATTAGGCTTTATTTGGTATAAAATCAGTTGGCAGTTTTACATCTGTGCATGCAACATAAATACACCAGCTGGCATCTCAAGCACACACACATATGGACTTCAAAACAGAAACTTCCTTATTTGCAGCACTGCCAGGGTAATTTCGTATCCTCTGCATACTACAGCTATTTGTCAGGCCCCTGCAGGTGTGCGCTGCACATAAACACACAGCTGTAGTCCAGCAAGCCAAGTGTTCCATCAAACACATAAAGGGAGACCTCAGCAGTTGGATTAGTCATCCCTGTAACAGGTCCAGGGAGAACAATATGGGTCAGTATTTTTAGAAAAAGCATGGATGGTAAATTTATGATTTTGCTGGTCTTACCAAATAACTGTATAATTGTATCATTTTGAAAGCAATGCCTACTTACTAAGTTTCTGTTAGAATAGCTGGAGAAGAGTAGACTTTCATTTTTAGCTCTAAATATTATAATAACATTAAATTCGTTTATTAAGGGAAAATGTGAATAAGTTTTCAAACACATTTTACATTTTTTTGTAAGTTGTTTCATCTGCATGCCTTGGCTAAAATATTGACAAATAGTATACCTTAAGACATTTACTAGTTCGGTATTACACTTTATTGTATTTACAATTCTATTTTTCAAGTCATATGCACTTTAGATGAATCTGCCAATGCAAGCTGTTTGTGTCCAAAATTATGTATGGTAACATTTCATTATCTAGCAGTACATGCTATATTAATGACTGTAAACAAATATTTAGCCCCCAAATAGGATATGGAATTATATGACAAATGGTTAAGGAAATAAACGAAAATATAAGACATGGTCATTTTGCAATCCTGTGAAAGCTCCTAACCAAATTAAATGTGATATTATTAATCTTTCAAATATCAGGTAAACACTTCAAGTAGTTGATAATAATGACTACTTTACCCACATTTTTCCCCAAGTGCTCCAAGTCCACCTGGCAGTTGACAAAACATGAAAGATAACTTGGAAAATGAGCTTGAATGCATTATGTCTAATATACCAATCTTCAGTGAACCTGGGGTCAAAGAATAATCAAGAAACACTAGCAGTCTCTGAAATGAGGGGATTCATGTTTTCTTTTATTTAGAAGGGATCTTTACTTAAAAATTGTTAATCTGATATAAATCCCACACTTCTATGAAGTCAATCTTTATTAAGTAAGCAAGTTAACTTAAAAGTTAAATCTATACCAAAACTAATTCTAATTCTGTTTATATTTTTAAATATCCAAATATAAACAATGGAAATTTGCCTCAGTCACCAAAAATGATTAATTAAGAATTCATTATTAATGACTAAAATCATTTATCAAAATAATACATATCTCACTTGCTTAAAAGTACTATATTTAGCAAGCAATTACTGGAACTTTTAGTAAGACTCTAACTGAGTCTCAAAAATTCAATCTAAAATAGGGGAAAAAACATAAGAAAAAGGGATTGAAGGCTCCTGATTATTTAGATTCCTTTAAAGATAATTATCTCATGCCGTATTTTATTCTTTTATGTAAATATCAATGGGAAATACTTGGATTTCAACATGGATTCCCCATATTACTGATGGGTCCCTGAGGTATAATTCATAGCTCTTTAAAGCTTCCTAGTAGCTTTAAATGCTTCAGGTTGAATCTGGCTGACTTTGGGTTCCAAAGCCCAGAATAACCCTTTATCTACTACAATTTTCTCTCAAACATTTACGTCAGTGTCTTTTGGCCCAAAATACTGTCATCTCGAAAAAGTGTCAAATGCTAAGTGTGAGTAAAATATATTAGTCCTTAATACTCACACAAAATACATTTAAAACAAATTTCAGTTAACAGTATCTGTTTCAGTTATTTATTGCTGTGGAACTACTCCAACATTTAGTGACTTAAAACAGTCTATTTTTCTCTCTTGCAGTTCTATGGAGTTTCTATATTCACTTGGATAGTTCTTTTCTTGGTCTCTCACAGACATGCAGAGAATGACTAGGACTGGGATAACCTGAAGCCTCAATTGAGCTATGACTTCACATGATTTCATCCATGACATGTCTGATACCTCAGCCTAGATGACTAGCAACAGCTGGAGGTTCATAGAGGCATCTTTTCTCTCCCTCCTTATACTAGCTTATTTAAGTGAGTAGGATGGGTTTCCTCACAATACAACTGTCTCAGGGTCACAAAGTGGCTGGCTTTTCCCAAAGGAAATATTCCAAGAAACCTAGGCAGAAACTTCAAGGCTTCTTATAACCTAACCTCAGGAATCATATAGTATCACATTTACCACAATCTATTCATCAAAAGCAAGCAATCACAGGGTTAACCTGAACTCAAGGGGATGGTCCTATAAAAGGGTATAAATAGTGGAACACATGATTCATGACCATCTATGGAGACTGGCTACCTTAGTATACTAATAACATGGTTCAAAAATAATTATTGTTTACCTTCTGTGAATAATTAGTGATTTAATGTTCTATTTTTGTAATTATTTTGCTATATATTAATAGCATTAATTTGCATATTATTTTACTGTAAACTACAGTTAACTAAGGGTCAGCAAGGTATGATACACACTTCAAATTTTTCAAGTTGGCTTCACTGGCTCCTTAAAAGTTAAATCTATAGCAAAACTAATTCTAATTCTGTTTATATTTTTAAATATCCAAATATAAACAATGGAAATTTGCCTCAGTCACCAAAAATGATTAAGAATTCATTATTAATGACTAAAATCATTTATCAAAATAATACATATCTCACTTGCTTAAAAGTACTATATTTAGCAAGTAATTACTGGAACTTTTAAGACACCCCTTAAAGGAAATAAATTGGTAGTCAGGGTAGCAGGATTCATTATAATAGAAATAGCCAGCTATCTACACACACGCATATACAGACATATATGAAAATGTAGTGGGAATAATACTCTTCTTTATGAGAAGAAAAGAGCAATTGCTACAATGCTAATAGCTAAATTAAAGGATATATTTCCCCCACACAATTAGAATATTTAGGAAATAGTAAAATGAAGCGGGAAAAACTGGAGGGAAATAGGGAACTTTTAAAAAAAATTTTATTTACTTGTAAGGAAGATGTTTTATCCTGTCTGTACTTGAAAAACTACTTTAAATATAAAAGAGAAAAATTTCTCAGAGATACCTGGATTTTTTTTTTAAGCTTAAAAAGAAGCTAAGCCTCACTCCATTCTCCATCACACCCATGCTCAACACTTTCCCAAGAGATAACACCTGGAACTTGTTTTCTATGTATGCAACTTTTCTCATACTAAAGTATTTATTTAACTACCTAACTAACCTATCTCTCTATTCATATATTAATAATACACTCACATGCATGATGCACATACAAGAATCCACACATTCTTTTCCCTTAAAAATATGATGGCACACTACTATACATGTTGATCTGCATCTTAGTTTTTACTTAAGCCTACCAACCCTTCCTAGCTATTTTAACATAAGACTAATACGAAATAATATAGCACATATATATTTATAAATTAAAAGCTATAAACAAACATATGGTATATTCATACATCACTGAATGACAAAATTCAGTAAGAGAAAGAAACCAAATGCAAACAGTATATGCTATACAATTCCATGATTCCATTTATATGAACCTAAATATTGGGCAAAATTAATTTGGAGACAGAAATCAGAGAGAACTGGCTGCAGGGGTGATCAGGACTGACTTGTAATGGATCACAAAGAAACTCTCTGATATTGAGGGAATCTGAAACTATGTCTGGTTCTGAGACAGAATGAGACCATGTATCAAAATACTATTTAAAATCTTCGCATTTCATCAAATGTAAACGAATAACTCTCAAAACACTAAGTCACTAGTCTGTGCACTGGGACTCAGAGGAGCCAATAGATTCTAAGAGGTCAAGAAACAACCAAAACCCCATAACAATTAGAAATCACATCCAAAAATCCAGCTTTCTCAGTTCTCATCAGAGCTATTTTTCCTTTCTCCTTTAATATGGTACTTTCTAGGCTGTATTACAAATTTTATTAGAAGTTTACAACTGTTGGCTCTAAGGAAAAGTAATAGAAATAGTAAAGATAAAACGACATTAATAACTTAAAGGCTTTGAAAGAAAAAATTATAAATTAGGAACTTGGAATTGCTCTGCAAAATCTTCCTAATGAGGTTAAAAAAGAAAAAAAAAATGATAGTTGCATATAATACAATTGATGCCATGAATAAGGAAAAAGTATAAAATAAGTGAAAATAATTCAAATGTTATACTTTTATTTATCAAATTGATTGTATTTAAGTAACAGATTTAAAAATGATTTTTATTTCATTCTGTTTTTTCTAGTATTCCCATATTCTACTGTTTTTGTAATAAAAGGTGTATAAAATGTTATTTTTCCTAAAAAGAAAATTCATTAAGTCAAGATACACATTCTATCTGACCTATAATTCAACATTAGATTAATCTTACAGAAAGCAAAATAAAAATATATTGGTTTATATGCAAAATTAGGTTACACGATTGCAAATAAATAATGACAAAAATGGGAAACATCCTAAATGTTCATCAAGAAAAGAATGACTAAATAAATACTAGTTCTCCTATACTATCAAGTAGTACATAGCAATTAAGAAAAACAAATTATATTTGTACTGTTTCACTTTTTGCTATAACAATGAACATAACATGGTATTAAATGAAAAGGACAAGTTACAGAATATGCATACAATCTCACTGGAATACACATCTGTACTCAACATAATCATACAAATGTGTTTATGCTAATATAAGACTAGAGAATAGAGAAAGTAAAGGGGAAAGTGTGAAGGAAATTAACTTTAAAAGTATTTGTTTATCCATGAAGTGCTTTACAAGTAAAAATGAACATGCATTATTACTTTAACTTAATAAAGAGAAAGTTCAAAGCTAAAACAGTAAATGTCTATGCTTTGAATCTTTTTATAAGTAATATATAATCAAAGAATAACAATGATGCAAAAAACTTAATTCTTTTACAAAGTCAAGAAAATACACTATATTATAGCTTTTTGTTGTTGTTGACTATTCTAAAAAAAACCAAACAAAGTTTACCACACAGTATATTGAGATACACTATCAGGATATAGCATTGGAGGAACACCATAAATACCAAGGTAAACTAAATGACATAAAGATAAATTAGTATTGTCCAGAATATTAAACATGTCAGTCATTTATAGTAATACTTTGTTTTTATTTTTCCGGACTTTAATAAAACTGCTTGTAACACAATTTATTCTACAAAGTTAGGTACTGATGGATGAATAAAAAGTTAACTGATTTACTTTAATAATACATATTAAACATCATGTATTCAAAAAGTAACATCTCAGTCTGTACTTAAACAACATTCAAGTTTAATGACAGAATGAAACGACTATTAAAAATAACTTCAAGTTTATATATAAAATATAGTGTGTGTGTGCACGCGTGCACGTGTGCACATACTGTTACTATATGATCAAGAGAAGAATGAATCACTAGTATGAAAACAGCCTTGATGCTTATTAAAAGTCAGATGCAAGGGCCTCATTTTAAAATAGGATGGGCATATGAAACTGCATTTTAGCAGTAGCACCTCCAAATGAATCTTATGCAAAAAAACCTCAGGTATTTCTAATGTCACTTGGCTAAGTGAAAGATATAAACATCTTCCTAAGTTAAATTTTTTAAGGGGGAAAGAAATGTTTTGTAAAATCCTCAGAACAAATTATAGCCAGGACAGATACATCTAAAACACACTGTTATATGCTAAATGAAATAAATCACTATAGAGAAATGCTCCCATACAATGTATTGTTTTATATGTATATAATATAATGCTACTTTTTCTAAAATACATAATCTTAGTAAAATGAAAAGAGTGAAAACAATTTTAAGCACTATGAACTGTAATAAGATAAACTGGCAAGTGTCCACAACGAAGCATTTGTACATTTCAAACTCTTTGATTTTTCACAGAAAATTAATGTCTTATATAATTTTAATTTTTTCTAACATAGACTTTATTACAGTTAACATCATTTGACTTCTTTTTTTAGAGTAACATTAGTACCAGAACATACAGGAGAGAAAAAAACTATACAAATAGAGTTGATCTTTACTAGCTGCCAGATACAGTGTCACTCAACCTTCAAGACTCAACATAAGCATCATCTTTTCTCCTGGTATCCCGTATCCCTACCAGAATGGATTAAGGAGAAATATTGAAATATTTATTTAACAAGTATTTTCTAAATAAAAGAACAAGAATCCATTTTTTTAAAACATTTTATCTTGTGCTTACTAATAACAAACACCCTTTCACCACAAAAACATCTCACTCATTTAGAGAAAAAGATAATAGGAAACTACAACAAAATGTGATAATTACTATAATAGGAGAAGTACTGGGTGTCGTTAAATTATATAGAAATAGTACCCTATCCCAGTCAAGAGAGCTAAGACTAAAGGTTAAAGGGAAGTAGACCAGAAAAAAAAGTGAGGGAAGAATAAATTGGGAGCACTCCAGGCAATAAGCAAGCATGAGCCTGAAGAAAGAGCTAGGAACCTGTAGACAGCTAGAGATAGTATAGAAACAAGTGAGAGTGGAACCTATTGGAGAATGTAATGGAGATATGAATGAAGCTGAAGAAATGAGGACCATTAAAGTTTTGTAAGGGCCTTGGCCATTCCCATATTTGTGTAAAAAAAAAAAAAAAAAAAAAGTCATGTAACAGAAATTCTTCCTAAATTAATACTATACACCTACAGTATAGTCTACAGTCCAAAGAAATTCATGACATATTTTTCTATTTCAATCATGACATTTATATAACATTTACTTATTCACCTCTTATTTCTCATGACAATAATACATTTTTGACCTGTTATCCTGTTTACTAAAATAAATCTATTATTTCAGTCACTGTCCCCACCATTTTCAAAAAAGGTCTCAAATGTTACCTTGCACTGGCAAAATACTGAAAGAAAACAGCAACAGAGAGTTTATGCACACCAGACTGAGGTGTGAGAGCAATGTAACCCAAATACAACAATATAAAGTAAACAAAAAAAATTTAAGAATGTTAAGAATTTATACCCTTGATTTTTGTAGCAATTTTAATGTTCTTATCAGGTAATGAAAAAACTATCTGTAAAAGGAAACAATGAAAATTTGTAGGAGGAAAAATATCGTCAGATTCTCATTTACTCCGAGAGTTAAAATATGGAACTGGAATTTTTGAAACTTCTCTATATCTAAGACAGTTGGCAAAGCATTATGAAACGTTGAGTTTCTAGAAGAGTCTACATATAAGAAATTATGTCCTTTTTTCTCCACTGTTCATTACCTTTTTCTAGCAATAAAGTCTATTTTATAGGTTGGAGGTAATAGGTCAAGATAATATAATCACTGCTAAGTGTAGTTAGAAAGAAATCCTTTTAATTCATCTGCTTTCTGCTTCAGTAATTGTGGTAAAAATTGTTAGGATTTGTATTTGAAAGTCACTAAGAACATATTTCAGAAATTCTGCTGAATTAGCATCAACAAATAAACTATCTATTAGAACATATCATTAAAACAAAATCCATGAGAACTGTTTTCTAAATGTTAGATAATGCCTCTACAATACATTTAGCATATTAAAGTGTATGAAAAACAGTAATGCTTTGTAGCACCCACCACTAAACGCCACTGTGGTTTACCATAGTGGGATTCACAATATATAAGACTCCGTTAAACTAATTCTTATATTTTTAAAATGCAACCTGTAATAACTTTTTTGAATACCATACAACTGCTCTTAAACTTTAAGATCTCCATCCCCCACTTATAGTAAACAGTATTCTATTTCATTTATTGGTAATGGAAATAATACATCATTACCATTGCATTCTAACATAGGTAAAGCAAAAGAGTTAAATTTTGTTTTTTATTTATAGGTTCTATTTCACAGTAAGTGGTTTTAGTAATTCTATCTGAAGAATGAAATTAACTACTGTATGAATTTATATATAAATAAGACTGTACTTGTTTCTTTTGAAATATGTATTTAATGTAATGTATTACATTAAATAATAGTTTATGGTTCTGATTGATTATACATGTTGAAATTTAAAAGAAATTTCTCAATTCCATATAAATAGGCAATCTGCTGAAGTATTAAAAAAATAAACTAGCTCCTGAAAATTTTTAGAAAAAAACTGCAAGATATTGATAGTAAAAATCTCTTTTTATGGAGTAGTAGTTGGGTCAGCTGCTCCCAGACAGCACATTCCACATATATTCCAAGGGTCTGGGTTCGCATCTGGGGACCAGGGAAACAACCAAGATGAACTGAAAAAATAAAGAAAAACGCTTACTCCTCTCTCTTCTTGCCTGCCTGCCTCTGCTTACCTTCATTACTGACTGCATCTTTCCTTTAAAAAAAAAAATCTTCTTAGAAATACACAACATTCTGTATACTGAGTATAAATTTAATAGAGTATAATATATAAGTCAACAGATTTGCTAGGAACATAGAAGGATAAAAGATTAAGACATTACTACATTCTTATATTAAAATGTTGTATACTACTTCAGTGACAAAATCAAATCATACCATAATAGGATACATTTCTGAAACTGATGGCCATATATAGATTATAATAATAATATAATTATCATTATATATTTGTATTAAACATCCTAAGAATTGACTTTCATTTGACAGTATAGGACACAGTTATTCATCTGCTGTCAGAATATTTCTAAGTCTCTCATCATTACATTCGTAATACTTAATACTCAATTCCAGCTGAAGTAGGCAGGTGAGCAAGATGTTTAATGGTTAGCAGGCTGATATTCCACCAATAAACTTTGCTCCTTCTAAAACAATAATTTGGAAACTTCATAGGAATAGTTATAAAGGATTCTTGTAAAAGTCTCATTTTGACTGGGAAGATATGATGTGTAACAGTTATCTCATTTTTCTCTAACACCTTCTTTTTCACTTTTCTTTATATTCTTCTCCATTATTGCATTTACTCAATTCTAAGCTACATTTTTTTTCGCTATTTTAATGTCCCCAAAATTGATTGTGGCTTACATTCAAGGGTGGCTTTGTAAATAAATTTTATTATTTTTATTTTTTACTTTTTCTTGAAAATCTCTTGAGAAACTGGGTTGCAGCTTAGAATCAAATAAATACAGTATATTTGAATCAATTTTTTAGAAGTATCATTTTCAGTTAGCCCTTTCTCAAACATTCTGATTTTTACCTTTAATTCTACCTTACAAAAGGTGTGCAAAATTCCCAAATAGGACTTTATGTTGAAAGACTTGTCCCTAAATAAAATTAAGTAACCAGGAAATAAATAAAATTTTAAAGATAAAAAATTCCATAGATTCTACAAAAAATGAGGCTATATACAGCCTCTATTAACTTTTTTATGTGTTTAAGGACATTTTACCCAAAAAACTAAAGACCTTCATAAAGTTACATAAATAAGGTATACTGCTAATATTCTGTTAATATTTACCTAATCATTGAATTTTTAATAATAATTACTTTTGTACATAAAATTAACAACTTCAGCAAACATTGGTACTTGTCGTATTTTACTCTTGCAATAATATTTATACTTCAAACTCGCAACAGAATTTAAATACATAAAACCAATGAGGAAATGCTTATTCTCTGTGACATAAAGAATGTTTTCGGTACTTCAATTTGAAAATTGAGTATTAATAATAAATCCAAGGGATATGCCTCATTTATTAAACTGATGTTAGGCTGCTAGATATGATGGTGTTGAGAAGATAGATAGATATATATATACATCAGAATTGGAATTTAATTTTAAGGACACAAAATAAACCTTAAATCAGAATCTCATATAACTAAAATCATTCTCATTTAGGCAAGTTAACATATGGGTAGAGATAGAGTCCTGAAAATTCCTATGGGAGGAGGAAACTTCTGATCCCAAGAAAAATAAGAGCAGCTCTGGAAGCTAGCATTGTGCAGATCTCTGCTATATGCAGGAAACCTGGGATCTTTAAATCGTGTTCTGAACCACACCAGAGAGCTGTATGGATCCAGTAAGGGACTAGTTAAATTTTAAAGACGTGCAACAGATTCTCATGAAGAGTTTCAAATGCCTAAATAAAATTCCTACCCAGAAGTTTACTTGCTTATTTCAGAGCTAAGAAGAGGCAATATATACATATACATATATATATGTATATATGAAAATTAAAATTAACATGGTTCTTGCAACTGCATAATGGTCACTTAAAAGTTACTACAGAAATATGGGAAGTGAGCAAAACAAACTCTGATAATGGAACTGGTGTGTGTATATGTGTTTTTTTCTCTTTTCTGAAGAGGTTATACCATCGCCAGCCATACGAAAGAATTATCCAAGGGCTATATAATATGCTGTCACAAGTGAGAAGTCAAGAGATATTTGCATTATGACTATTAAATGTGGAAGCTGGCAAACAGGAGTAAACTTTCTAAATCATAAGTCAAATTGTGCCACTACTCTGGTTAAAACCCTCCAATGGCCTCCTATTTCAATTAGAACAAAATCCAAAGTCCTCTGTGACTTACAAGGCTCTAGGATATGACTCCTGCCAAAGATATGTGACCTCACTTATCTCTTTGCAACACTCTCCAGCCAAAGTGGCCTTTCTGCCTCTCTATTTTGCTAAGTTGTTGCCCATAACAGCATGTTCCTTTTGCTTGGATTATTCTTCCTCTAGATCTCTGCCCCACTATTCTCAAGAACAGGGATTTTCTGTCTTGTTCACAACACTCAGGTTCAGCACCATTTCTAGCATACAGTAAGTGTCCACTAATACAGTGACTCACTCAATGAATAAATTATTAGTAGTATTCAAAGGCTCATTCCATCATGGTTTCTTGTGGCTGGCACATAAATATGGCTCTTAGATCACCATTCAACAAAGGACACAAGACCCAGCTGCAAGGAGTCTGATTAGCTAACTGGCTCCAGCTGCTAACTTCTTTAGACTTTGCTTCAGCTTTCCAGCCAAAGACATACTACATTGTGAAGTCCAAAGTCAACACCTGAATAATAGCAGTATAAAAGCCTAATCATTTCCACTCAGTGCAGGACTTCACAACCTTTGTTCCAAATGTCCCTGTAGGGTTGGCAGAGACTCTGTCAAATCAGCTTCACAATGTGATGACTCCACCTTAACAACAGTGCTCGCAATTCTTTTCTTTATACGGTGCTACTCCCTAATAGACAGTTTGCAGTCTAACTCCATCTCAGGGTCTGCTTCCCAAAAAAATCCAACCAGCATTCTTTCCATTTCAAAAGTCACTCCTTATGCCTACAAATAAAAATGGCTATTTTTAACAGTACACAGAGTATTCATTTTATATCAAGCATTTGATAAAATAGCTACTACTCTTGTTCTCCACTAACACGCACTCAAACTCTCTCTCTCTCAAAACACACAACAAACACTCAACGGATTCTCACTTTATATATTTAGTTCAAATATTACTTTCCTCTATGAAACCTTCGAATATAATCAATTGTCCTTTTTCAGTTGATGCTCCCTTTTGAATGTAAAGCATTACTTCCCAAATCATATTATAATCATGTGCTTATATGTCTGTTTCCCTATTAAGGATGTGTCTCCTTCAATCGAGGCCTGATTCACATGAAAAACCCCAGCACCTTACCATGTACCTGGTCCAAGTAAGATACTCTAAAATTTCTGGATGAAGAAAGGAAATGAACTCTAAAATAAAGAGAAAACTTTTACAGTTTTCTTTGTAAGATTGAATAACTATGATGAGCATATTCAAGTCCCAAATATTTGCAAATTCAAAAAATAAAATAACTACTCACCTTAGTGAATAAAAATAAATTCAAGAGGCAGTTACTAATGGTCAAATTGAAAGCTACTAAGAAATTTAAAGGCCTATTCATCTTGGACTTTTTAGTACACATCCTCACAAACAACATTTTAGTTACCAAGGAAAAATGAAGCACTGATTTTTAACAACTCATTAAATTTCTTTTCAACTTCATATAACCTGTCAGTTCTCAAGTACATCCTCATAGCACAAAACCAGGCCAAACATTCCTAGCATACAAGCATAAAATAAAACTAAACTGTGAAAAAGAAAGAAAGAATAAAGTGTATACTAAAAAGTATTTTATGATTAGAAAAATTTAATTTTGAGAATTGTTTAACACCAGCGGTTAAGTCAAATAGCATGGTTAAGCCATACACTATTGTTTTTCTTAATTCAGTGAGTTTAAATACGCCAGCAGCATTACTCCTCTACCCGCTAATCACAGAATAGGTGGACAATTTAAAAATTCTAGAATTTTAAAGTAGGACTAAGTCTCCCATAGGAAATAAAAGTGGAAATGAATCCGAGGGAGAAAATGGCTTGGTTCCACACCCTTAAAATTGCCTACAGCAATGCATCAAAAAATACAGTGAAACAAGCCCCTAGAGCCCCGGCCAGCAGCATAACGTTACAACTGAAGCACTGGGTCATCAGTGGCAATGGCAGGCTGGTTAAGGGTTGAGGTAATGTATTTACTTACTGTAGTAAGGAAATGTGTAACAGTACCCCAATGGTACAAAGAGCTCTTGTGCAAGGAAATCATGAACAAAAAAAAAATCATAACCATTTGCTTATACTTTAATATTAAAATATGAAACAAATAAAAACATAAACTGGACTATAAATACTAAAAGTTCAACTTGTTGAAAATATATTAAATGAAACCTCATTCAGTGACCAACTATATTTTTCAACAAACATTAGTTCACTTTTATTACTTATTAAAATTTACGTATTACTTATTAAAATTGAAAACTAATCCTAATTGAAAAAATCCTTTTAGTCTATGGGATAAAAGCAAAAAGGCAACTTTCTAATAATTAAGTCACTATCAAATATAAATAAAATCTGCTAAACTCTGGCACAAACAGGTTAAATATAACATTGATTTTTCTTCATATTTAACAGGTAGCTATCACTAGTGAAATAAACATGTATAAATCATATTGCGCACACTACTGTTGGAAGTTCTTGGGAAATCTAATCTACAGTTAAATCAAGGAAAGAATTAGGGAGGAAAAGAGACTTACTATATTTGTATTCCCAGTGACTAGCACAAAACTAGCATACAATGGCATTCACACATATGCTTACTGATTGAAAAGTTAATGAATATCCCAAGGTCAATTTTTTGTACAGATGAACATTTTTTTAAAGAGACCTTTGGGGCAAGGTTAGATTAAAAAGTCATTACCCAAAGGAGATCCAAGAGTCATAAAAAGAGTCCCTACTTTTAATTTAAAATTTCTAATCTTGGGAATTTTTGCAGAAAAGTAAGTTTGTAAAATATTAATCTGCATAAAGATGCAGAATTGTTTTATAATAAAAAATCTAAATTACCCAATGTCCAAGTGATAATGAGTTCTCAGAACATTAACTCAGTGGAATAATACTGAATGAATTCAATTTTAAAAGTTAATTGAATTTTTAAATATGTGTATGACATCATATTAAACAGCATACTCCGGGGAATTTTAAAAAAGCATCCTTAATTCAAAGATTATGAAGCTTCAGCTAAATCTTAAAGGAAAAGTATGACAAGAGAAAGAAATGGTTATGAGAGTAGGAAAGGTACTCCGGATACAAGCAACATCAAAGAGATACAAGAATACAAGAGACCGTTTATGTTTGGGCACAGAATAGTTCCAAACAGCTAAAGAAAGGAACTTAAAAGAAGAAAGTTTCAGAGGTCAGTGAGAAATCATGAAATGACCTTGTACTTAAATGTAAAGAAGTTTCAATTTTATCTTGAAGACAAATGGTGAAACACCAAAGGACATATTCAGAATTCAATTTTATAAAGATCACTTAGATTGCAGAGAGAGAAGATGCATTGGAAAACAATAAAGAATTGGGAGATGCTTTGTCAAGATAAGATAACTACAATTCCTCTGGGAAATAACAACCCAGTAACACATACTAGAAGTCAGAAGTCATGCAGATTTAAGAGGAGGAACTGTCAGAACATCATGAAGCCTAGGTGTTTTACACAAGGCAATGTGCGAATGGTGATACCCTAAGTTTTATTTCACTACAGTGTTACTACCTTGACACATATAAATGAATTCACCAGTTTTAGGAAGAAGTTCTAAATGGGAAAATCAGTAAGATTATACAATAACTCCCTCAAATTCAAGGATTAAAGATAAAGCATAGCCTAAACTTCAAAGTTAGACATGTGTCAACAAATATATAGTCAAGGAATATTAAAAAAGACTTTATAATATACAATGGATTCATAATTAAAGCTAAGTGGAAGGACAACATACATATTGTCCTAAGTCATTTCTCTATGAAAAAACAAGAAAAAAAGAAAATGAGACCTTGAGAGGGACTTAGAATCTGAGGAAATTTTCTTTGTATTATTTTCAAATTGGAGAGACAAAAGTATGGAGCCACCAACAAGAAAACAATATCAATGCAATGTTATAAAACAAAAATACATATTGGTAAATATATAAATAGATAAACAATATAAATTGGTAAATACATAAAAAATCAAACCATGTAAAACTTAATATATAAGGATATGGGTTCGAAGGGAATACGGAAAATTAAAAACAGCTCTATTATACTTGCGGTATATTTTTCCTTTTATGATTTCCTTTAATGTTGTCCTATGCTTTTACAATTTAAGAGTAAAAAGAGAATGATCACTCTATCACCTCACTAAATCCCATAACAGTAAATATTAGAAATAGTATTATGATTAATAAGTCAATAAAATGTGATTCAATTTTAATTTTCTAATAATCAACTACTCTAATTATAAAATATGCATTCCTAAAAGTGATTTGTTTGTTTCAAAACATCCCACTATTTAAGATTTCCATGTCTCATTAAACTTGGAAAATATGAGGCAAATGACATATTAACTTGAACAATCATAAAAATGCTTAGAAAGTAAAAGGCTCATTTAATGAAAAAAAAACTTAAGAAATGTTTCCATATGTTTCTATGAAGTATTCTTTTCCCACTAAATGAACACATTCAAGATTTTGTTTCTGGCTTTGTTTCAGGGAAAAAAAAAACCCCATCTGCATAGTACAGCTTTACAAGTACATCTCAGTCATGCAATAGTTATGTCACAGCTCATATATCAAATAAAAATCACATTCAAGCCCACACAACCTCACAGACCCAGAGTCTTCCTTTCTATTAAGTGTATTCCTGAGAGAGCTTTCATTGCACCTCACTGCTGATGTCACATGACTTTTGTTAGGAAGTTTAATCCTAAAACTAAAATATCAAACAGCCTGAAGAACAGTTGTGAATGACCTAAAAAATAACAACTTTCTCTAGTTATAAACTATGAATATTTCCTTTTCACAGAAACAGGTGCATAAGTAATGAAAAGACTGTTACTATGGTTCACCACACTGATATTTTGGATATAGTATCATTTCATTATATTAAAAATGGTAATACTTCACTTAATACTTAAACTATGATAGATGTTACATCTTTATTACTATATTATATATTAATATATTTAAGTATGAATATAGAAATATATTAATTATAGACTTGAAAGTTTAATTATCTAGAGGTTCCAACAAATTTCATGAATGCGTGTACCAACCTTATCGCTAACCTAGCCATATATACCATCTGTACTATGTTTTACTTAATAAAGGAGAAAAGCAGCAACATTCACAGAGGCTAGAAGCTTACACATTCAGAGTACTTCAACTGATATTTCACCCTCCGCCACATATTAGAGCAATAAAAAAGGGCAAGACTCTTAACATCATTATAGTTTCTGAGTTTTCCATATATGCAACGGAGGGATAATAGTACTTTCCTCTCAAAAATGTTTTGAAATTTTAAATGCCTCAATAGATACACCAAGCACTTCAAAGAATGACACTGAATTCTCAACAAATCTTTATATTCTAACACAAAACATGATCCAAATACATACTCAAAATTACATTATTTCTCTCTTTGACATTCAGTTTTTAAGAGAGGTTGTGTGTTTAAAACTAAGGTACTAATTGACTTAAGTGTCTGATATCTTGGCTGTACAATTTCAAAGATTTTAAAATCAGTCAATGTCTAGAAATTGGAAAAGTATTGGCCAAAAGGATTACATTGAAAAGCAACAGGCATCTGGATAGATAAGTTTTCTTTTCAATTTAAGAGAATAAACTTCACAGATATATTTGTTAGAGAACAGTCATTAAAGCCTCTTTCTGGTTTTAAAACAAATGCATTATTTCTCTATAGATTTGTCTTGTTTTTTTATCCTCTTCAAATAAATACCTTATCTGAAACCTCGTTGGTATTTTTTTTAATTTAAATAACTAATTTTTTAAAACCACTACCACCCATTGGACCTCCTCCACCCTTGCTCCTATCACTCACCTTTTTTCCTCTAATAATCTCTATTCTGCTATCAAAATCTACTAGTTTGTTTTTATTCATTCATTTACTTTATTTCCTTATATTCCACATACAGGTAATACTGTCCAATATTTGCCCTCCTCCCTCCAATTAATTTCTCTTAACATAATCCCAAGTTCCTTCCATTCTCCTGTAATTGGCAAATTTTCATATTTTATAGCTGCATAGTAGTCCATTACACACACACACACACACACACACACACACACACACACACACACACACACACACACACACACCCCTACCCCTTCTTTATCTAATCATCTGTCAACGGGGCACTTAAGTTGTTTCCGTATCTTAAGCTATAGTGTACCGTGCTCTACTAAACTATAGGGATAACGTATCTCTTTTAGCTAAAATTTTCATTTTCTTTAGAAATGGGATTGAGCAAACTCCATACTGTTTTCCAAAATGGCTGTACGGATTTACATCCCCACAAATGGTGCACAAACCCTTTTTCTCTACACCCATGTCAAAATGTGTTGTTCTTTTTAATGAAAGTCAGTCTCACAGATATGAGATGATGTCTCATTGTGGTTTTTATTGTATTTCCTTAATCATAAGTGAGGATGAACATTTTGTCAAGTGCCTATTGCTCAACTGTATATCCTCTTTGGAGAACTATCTTGTCCATTATTTTGTGTGTGTGTGTGTGTTGATGAGTTATGTATATATACCTTGGATATTAACTCTTTGTTAGATGTATGATGTGCAAATATCTTCTCTCGATAATTTCTTTTCATCTTGCAGTTGTTTTCATTTGCTGTGCAGAAGCTTTTTAATTTGGCACAACCTATTTGTTAATTTTTGCTTTTGTTTCCTTTGCCATTAGGGTTGAATGCCCAAAGAGGCTGCTAGAGCTGATATTATATAATGTAATGCCTGTGTTTTCTTCTATATTTACAGTTTCAGGTTTTACATACAAATTCATTAATCCATTTAACTTTTGTGTATGCAGGTAGAAAGTGATCCAGTTTCTTTTGGTGACTGCTGTCCAATTTTTTCATATCCTTTATTGAAGAGACCTCCCTTTCTCCACAAGGTCATGGTTCTTTTGTAATAAATTAACAGTCAATACACGTATGGATATTTTTCTAGGTTCTCAATTCTATTCCATTGATCTGCATGTCTATATTTACAGTGTTTTAACTACTATCACTATATGTAGTGTGAAGTCAGGTAATGTGATGCTTCTATTTTTTCTTTATTTTCAAGACTGCTTTAGCTATTCAGGGTCTTTTGTGGTTTCATATACATTTTATTATTTGTTCTAATTATTTTTAAAAATCATTGCAATCTATTTATTACTGTAGGTAAGATAGCCACTTTAACAAAATTAATTCTTCCTACCCATAAGCACAAAATATCTTTCCATTTCTTTGTGTCTTCAAATTCATTTAGCAATGCTTTATAGTTTTCATTATACAGGGATTTCACCTCCTTTGATAAATTTATTCCTGTGTTTTTGATTCTCTCAGATGCAATTGTGAACAGGAATATTTTCTTAACTCCCCAATCATCTAAGTCCATTGTTTGCATATAGGAATGAGACAGATTTTTGTATACTGATTTTATAAACTACCACTGAATTCATTTACTATTCTAATAAATTTTTAATGAATTCTCTAGGGTTTTCTATATATATTGTAAATACTTCAATATTTAAAAAATATTTTCTCATCTGTGACCAGCAAAACTGCTCAAAATTCTGATTAAAAACAAAAGTCAGTCATATTTTTCAGTTTTTTTCTGGTGAATCTTTCGATTTGGTCAATCCAAAATTATATTATTCCTTTCAATGTTATATTAACTAATGTTCAGACCACAGAGTGATCATATCCCCTAGGTGTCTAGTATAACCCATAACTTTTCTATTTGTTCAAATCAAATCTTCACTTTCTAATTTTATTACTCTTAATCCAAAGCATATTTTAACCTTTTATAATTATTTCTGGTCTTAGAGATTCATTTTTATGAACAACTATTCACCAATTTAGAAATAAAGCCAACTTTTAATGTGGTTAAATGTTTCATTTATTCCTCCAAGACATCAATAAAAATGAATAAAAAAGGGTTTATCAGGTAAAATACCAATTAATATATCTCTGATGAAGATGCTAAATGATCAGTAATTAAACTCAGCATAAAATTGTGATTATGTATTTGTTACAATTCATACTGGTCAGTAACAGAAATCGAATTACACTGTCTTAAACAAAAAGCTGAAACCAATAGGTCTATAAAACTGGCGCTTCTATAAACCAAAGAAGGGTTGAAAATCCAATAACCATAAGGAAAAGGCAAGTCCTTAGAAACACTTGGTACCAGAGTCTCATTAACTCCACAATTATATCCTTATCTCATTAGATCACGAGACCTGACTTCTCACCATGGCAGGAAATATCAGTAAGTGATTCTCTCCCAATTCCAACATTTTCTATCTTCTGCCACTAGAAAAATCTAATCTCTTTTTTTCTCCGGTTCAAAATTTTTAAAGGCCAGAGAAGAATTCTGCCTGAACCAATTTGAAACTCGGGGACTTTCACCTTACAGGTAAGCACCACAACTGGCTCAGCTTGGGTAAAGTTCCTATTCTAGGCAAGTGGAAATAGAAAATTAAAGAACATACACTGCTTGGCCTTGCAGTATTTTGTATTTTAATGAATGAAATGTCAGTTACTTATTAGGGAAAACTGTATCCTCCACTACCATTTGAAGTAATATTACAGGCTAAATAGGATATTTGATAGATAAAAGTTCCCCCAAATGCCTGCATCCGATTTATTGGTGGTTGAACTAAACTGAAAAATAATGGTGTCCACTGTGCTACTGCTGCTGTTCAACCTCAGCTCTAATAGAGCAAAAACCAGATAAGAATTCAAGGTCACTCTCAAAATTCTGGCTGATACTCCCCTTGACAAATCTTATTTATGAATGCTTTGGTAGTTGCTAAGGGCCTATGGGTTTGGTCAGTCACATAGAAAACTACAGACAGGAGCAAGAGAAGTAAAGACTAAAGAATAGAGGACACAAACTATAGGAGGGAAAAAAACAAAACTAATCAAGTCATCTGGGTTACCCATGCTGAAGCCCACATCCCAGGCCCTTTATCTTCTGACACCACCTGAAACCAACTGAGAGTGCCACCCTGCTGCATGGAGCCATTTTATCAGACATGGCAAAACATCTACCAACACAGATTGGGCATAAAGGACTTGACATTTCTAATGCAGTAGTTACTGTAATGCCAAAAGTCAATTGTTTATAAAGTGGTGATGAAGGTCACATTGCAGAAGGGAGTGCCACTGCAAACCTGCTCAGCTTACTACACTTGACAAACTGTGTTAGCTCTTTAAGGCCAGTTCAGTCTAATCAGTTAATAGTGGCGACAACAATGTCATCATCAAAATTTTTTGCTTTTGAGTAGTGTATCATCTAACTGTGGGGTGCCTTTTATTACAAAGCACACAAACAGATCAAAAATTGGGATAACTGATGGCTATTCCTTGCTCTCTACCTAATGCACTGGCATTTAATATTGTCTAGCACTAGAATGACCTCCTGACAAACCAAGATTTCTGAAAAAAGATTTCTGACTCTACTTCCCTCATCTTCTTTTGGTCAAAATAACTCTGAAGTATGGTCACTAATGCAGATGTCCCAATGAATCTCTTCCTAAGGGAAAAGATACTATAATATAATAGAAGAAATCTAAATTGAAATATGAAATTATATGGGGATAAGTTACACAAAAAAGGGAAGGACATGACAAGCAACGAGAACATGATAAAATCCCTGAAGCGGAAGATAATTAGGAAATCTGAAGAACAGAAAGATCAACTATGCTTAAGCTAAAGCATAAGCAAGTGTCCCACATTAGATTTGCCCCATAGGCATTCAAATTTTTCCTGAAGGAGACATGACAAAAATCCTAAAGGGATTGGTAGCTGTCAACCTGGAAGTTAGATACGAGAAGAATTCTAACTTTTGTCAAGAGTAGAAATGTTTCCTGCTAGAAATACTCACCCTTCTGACTAGAATAAAAAGCAGATATTACTAGGTAATGCTAACGCAGGAGAAAAATATTGTTTTAAGGAAAGACTTAACAATGGCAAGTCTAACTCTGGTATCCTGTGAAAGATCTGTTTGGAAAGTTGGCCCTTGGTGTGCCTCCATTCTCTGACGAGAGTGCTTTACTGTGTTTAGACTTTCCTACAAAAATATGATTTATACAACAATTACATTTCTTCTATTCTGGAATTTTATGCTAGCATAAGCTGTTTACATGAGCAACCCCGCCTTGGAACCTTGGATACTATATCACTAATTGGCTTTCCTGGGCAGAAGTAGTGCACAAGTAACCTTTTCCATGCTAGAGAAGAGAACACAAATTTACCCCCACAAAGACACAGAGGGTTTACCTATGAATTTCTCCAAAATAACTGAGTCTTTTTCCTTTATGACCAAAGTATATCCTTACTACTTTACTATAACAAATCTTAATCCAGAGTATAACTGTAGGCTAAGTCCACTGAGTTCTTCTAGAGAATATCAAAATGAAGATTAAAAAAAATTTTAAGTTAACAATGAAATCTAAAGTCTAGAATCTTCTCTTCATTTGATTCAATAAATTGAAAACTTACACAGAAATCACATAAAATAAGCTAATTTTCTATAAGGTCTCTTTTTTAAAGTATGATATTCTAAATAATCAATAAATAAAAAGTATGAGGCTATAAACTATCAAATGTTTGTAGATTTTTCCGGAAATTTATCAGATAATGAAAGCTTTTGAATTTGTAAATCAGATGGTCTCTGCTGCAACTGTTCAACCAACCCTGTAATTGCAGAACAAAAGCAATCAAAGACAGTATCTAAAGGTATATGTGTTGCTATGTTCCAATAGAATTTAATTTACAAAACCAAGCATCAGATCTGATGGCTCTTTATTTAGGGAATAGGAAAAAAATGTCAAATTTGAGTAGTTAGTTGATACCCTGATAAAAAGAAGCAATGCATTAGGTGTCCCAGCTGACAGATGTAATATATAATTACCTTTAAAAAGTTTAAATGAGCAGTCAACAGATAGATCGGATAGCACATCAATGCGACAGAATCAAAAATCAAGAAATGAACCCCTGCATATAGGAACAATATTTTATAAGACTACTCAATAAAGAAAAGACAATCTATTCAAAAAATGGTGCTGGGTAAAACTGGGTATTTGCATGTAAAGTGTACTTCTATTTACACCACTCACAAATTTAAACCAAAATAGATTAAAGATTTTAATTAAAGTCTGCAGCACAAAACATCTAGAAATAAAACATGGGGGAGTGGAGGAGAAACTCCTTAATATGGGTTTTTAGCAATGATGTTTTGGATCTGACACCTAAAGCAAAAGTAAACAAATAAAAATTAGTAGAACTAAATCAAACTAAAAAACTTCTGCACTGAGAAAGCAATGATCAACAAATGAATAGGTATCCAATGGAATGGGAGAAATTATTGACAAATCATGTATTTGATAAAGGGTTAATAGTCAAACTGTAAGAACTCATATAACTCAACAGAAGAAAAACAAATAATTCAATTAATAATGGGCAAAGAAGTTGAATATACATTTTCCAGGTACATACAAATGGACATAGATACATAAAAAGGTGCTCAAAACCACTAATCACCAGGAATATGCAAATTAAAACCACAGGGAGAGATCACTTCACACCTGATAGAATAGCTATCATCAAATAGAGAAGAGATAACAAACGCCAGCAAGGATGTGGAGAAAAGGAACCACTGTGCATTGCTGGTGGAACTGTACTATGGAAAACAATATGGAGATTCCTCAAAAAAATAAAAATAGAACTGTCATATGATCTAGCATTTCCAACTCGGTATATATCTCAAGGAAATAAAATCACTAAGTCAAAGAGAGAGGTGCACTCCCAAGGTCACTGAAGCATTATTTTCAATAGCTGAGATAAAACAACCTAAGGGTTCATCAATAGATGAATGAAGAAAATGTCTCACACACACACACACACACACACACACACACAGGAATACTAGTCAACCATTTAAAAAAGAGGGAACTCTTGTCACTTACAACATGAGTGAACCATGACATCATTATTAAGTGAAATAAATCAGACAGAAAAATAAATATTGTTTGATCTGATCTCACTAATATGTGACGACAAAAAAATAAAACTAATATAAAAGGAGATCAAATTATAGCTACCAGATGTGAGGGACTGGGGAATTGGATAACAGTGGTCAAAAGGAACAAACTTCTAATTCCAATACAAATAAGTACTGAGAACATTATATACATGATGACTACAGTTAAGAGACTGTATAGTATATCTGAAAGCTCTAAGAGAATAAACCCTAAAAGTTCTCTTCACAAGGAAATAAAATATTTAGCATCTAAATTAGATGATGGATATTAACTGAATTTACTATGGCAATCATCTGTATAATAAGTAAGTCAAGTCATTATGCTGTACACCTTAAAAGTATAAAAGGCTGTGTGTCAATTATAATTCTACAAAGTTAAAAGGAAATTTTTTTCAAATCATTCTACTATGTTATATTAACAGAGAAGTCCCACAGCTTTCATATAATCTGAAATCTTGCACATTATACAAGAATATCTCTAATATTACATTTCATGTGTCAAAATAATCCTTTTTACATCTTATTCCCTCTGTAGCAATGGTTGCCCCATCTTACAATTATGGCAACAAAAATTAAAGTCAGGGTAAGAAAGAGCAGGCTTATGGGAAGATATCTGGATGGTAGACTCCTCTAACCAAGCACCACTTCCTGTCTCTTAGTGTCTGGTCACCTGAGAGTGTTCTCACATATACCTTTAATTTCCTCGCCCCAAAATTTCCATCCCTATGTTAAAGACAGTTAAGCATTAAATTTTATTTCTATAACATGTATAAACTTAAAATTTATACAACTTGTAAGATGGAATTTTTTTGTTCAAATTCTAGACTTTTCATCTCAGGAATGCCCTTGTACAACAAGAGAGAACTGAATGTGAGTATGTCATGTGTATTTACACAAATACGCAAAAACAGGCTTGATCCAGTGAAACCCAAAGGCAACCACAAGGAAATGTGCTAAAAATAATGTATAGAGTGCTACAGAATTAATAGCCCCAAGAGAACATAGCTCAGTGGGAAATAAGTCTCACAATACCAGGGTCAATAAAAGAGGACTGTGACAGAGGGATTAGAGATGAGGAATAGATAATTTCTAGAATAAAGGGCACTACTTTGTTTTGGAAAATTACTTATAGGTATGAAATGCTGATTCCCATAGCATCTACATACAAGTGAGAGTACATAAAGGAAACTGAATTCTGGTTGTGTTCATCTGCCCTCTTTTTAATTCACTTAAACATGAAACATTTCACTTAATTTAGTCCTCAGAATTGTGCTTATATTCAGAAAATATTTAGCACATTCGTCATTCTATAAAGTACATGCAAAGAAATATGAATGGTTGTGTATATAGCTATTCATTTTTTAGTAATTATTACATGTGCTATAAATAAGCTTTCAACACCTGGATTCAAGTGAAATGGAATCTGCAAATTCAATAAACATTCATATTATGCAAAATTGATACAGGGGTACTTAAAACTCACTATATCTATAAAAGTAATGTCTTTTTACACCAATTAAATATCAAGAAGTCTTACTGATAGTTACTAATACAACTCTAACTCATTTCATTTTTATTTTTAAGTAAGAATAAATTTCCTCTATCTGAAAAAAATTGCATCAGTTCAAAAATATTTATTTTAGAACATATTGGAAGTGTTTTTCAGATGTGGAAGAAAAAAATGCAGTATAAAAACAGAGGAACAGAAAAAGCCTATCACTGTACCTCAATCTGTTGCCTAAATAGTTAAAGAACTATTCAACAACTCCAAAACCCTTTTCATATGCACACCTGGGAAGAATACAGAATCCGTAACTTTTCTCAGTTATACTGATGTGGTTTTAGACCAGATGTTTAAATGTTACAGTATGTACAATTTCTTCCCCTCTTCTAAGGCAGAAGTAAAGTAAGAGGAATATTTGACTTCACTCCACAAGAGACCTATTTAATAGTTTGGCGGTTATGTAAGTAAAGGTAGCTTGGCTAAGTCAATGTTGACGACATACAGAACGACATGATCCTAATGAGTTGGAAAATATTGGCTCTCATGAGAATACACCACATGCTACTGAGCTGAGAAAGCTACTGTATTATTGAATTTCATTTTTATGAGGTAAAATTTATTATTCAGCCATTAAGGTATCCCACATGAAATCTTGCATAAAATACTTTTACAGTTACATTCTGGAAAGTAGATTTTTATTTTAACATTAAAACATCACTTAAACAAGGGCTTCAAATGTCCATTTGATCACTTTTACCACAGATTTTAAAGACTATAAGCACTTCTCCTTCAGATTAATTGAACTAGACTGTCAACAAAAGAAGGAACTATGTGAATAAGGAAAAAGTAGTAGTAAGTCCTTATTTTATGAGCAAACAAAAGTGTGACTTAATATTTTATTTCCTGGAAAAATGTTATGTGTCAGAATTTCTATGACTACAGTACCATCAGAAATACAAACAAAAATGTGTAGTTCAATAATCCCAATAATAATAATACCTATTTTGTTCAAATTTTAACATCTCTGATTTATTTTTTATAATTTCTTTAATTAAATATTTAATATTTGATATTCCTTCATTATATAATTTCTGTCAGCATAGTGAACTTCTGTTATCTTACTATATTTCCAGTATCATTCACTGGAAAGGTAGTTTGGTACAGCACAAACAACAGTGACAGAAAAATCCAAAGGCCAGGCTTCAAAAAATGACTTAATCAGTAGATTTCTATGGGATGATCTTTAAGAAAAACACTAACTTGTTCTCAGCATAAATTTTCGCATGTGTAACACAGGATATATAACCTGCCAACATCAATATTACTGGTAAGAAGTCAGTGAAATTAATATATGAGAAATATCAACCTAAAAAAGGGTGAGCCAAGTCAGACTATTCAAGTAAGTTTTATGGTAACCCTCCCTACATTACATAGCTCACTAGAGGAAAATGCTTAGAGACAGCTATAAATATGTGAAAAGTAGATAAAAGGATAGGGTTTCATATTTCTATTATCCCTCTGCATTGCAACATTCATTTACAGGTCCATTGCCCATTTCCCTTGGGAATAACCAGTAAAGCAGACTATATGGTTTATCATAGGCTTTTATGAGCTTGAGGCAGCCTCTTATAAATAGCTATATTAATGGGGCACAATACACAGTGTCTTCAATAAGCCCAAAACAACTAAACCTGATCAACGCCTTGAATTCTGTTCTCTCATTAACGTCACTGATCCTTAGAATATTTAATTTCTTGATTTATTCTTTCAATTTATCTTTGTGTTATATCTTCTCAATGAATCCCTCTGGATCACTTAAGAATCTAATTCTGACAGGGTTATCTCAAGTCTCAAAAAACTTCATACCCTAAAACCACCTCCATAAATACTATCCCTATAGGTATGGTTTCAGCAGGATTTGACGTCCAGTGTAAGAACAACAAATCAACTCAACAAACAACATGATAAATGGTACTCCCAAGAATTCTATGAGTCAGATATAATGTCATCATTTTACTAAGTTTAACTGAAACTCAATGAAATTAGACTCCTTACTCATTACTGACAGGATCTCCAAACAACAATTCAGTGCTCCCCTAAATTTCAATAGTGGAGAAGTGAAGATATTCTTATGTTACCTGAAAGATAGTAACAGATTCACTACACCAATATCTAAGGTAACAGTCATATTAATAAAATTTAGTGCATAAAAGCAAGTATCTAAGAAGCATTAGTATATTACTTTTGTATTTTAATGTCTTTTAATTTTGATTTTGCAAGAGCTAAGGAAAGTTATTGTAGTTTTAAAGAACTTGTAATACAATTCAATATTCACACAGATAAATTCTTAAAACCTCAGGTAAAGACATTTACAAAATAAAAACAATTCATTCAATATATACAAAGCATTTCTTGTTTTTATAATATGATATAGCTTGTCAAATAAAACACCTTTTCTTCCTGAAGGCATTTAAAATTTTTGATGCTTGAAATTAAATGTTATCTCATTTCTGAAGCAACATTATTAACCAAACATTTAGAATGAAAAGACTGAGCATAAAGTAGCTAAATATTTTTTAAGAAGAAAAATACAACTTAATTGTTACTTTATTTTATGTATGTAATTGTTTAACAGCTTCAGTTATTAAAGGGAAAAAGTAAAGCTAAATACATTTTTTAAAAACAATAATCAAATTAATAAAATAGTAAAATTCTATACCTATACACTAAGAATGAAAGATAATCCTTCTGTTTTCTTTATAAAAGAATGCAGCATAAAGAAAATACCTTAATTATCAAACTAATATATTTCCACTGAGTGACAAATCATATTATTTCAGAACTTGATATTGGTTACTCTTCATTCAGAGTTTTGTGTTACTATAATTAGGGAATTAATATCTACTTTTTTTTAGATATCAAGATGCGATAATGAATATTTTCACATTTAAAACCTATAGAACTATCTATTATCTTATTGAATGAAGACTGCTATATAATATTACATAGATTTAAGGTTTCATGACTGTAAACCAACATCCATATTTACCACCAAAAGTCCAACTCTATGCTTCATGAAGTAATTTACCCTTTTTACTCAATTTGTCCATTCTTCTCCCTGTTCCCTTCTGGTAGCACTAATTTGTTTCTATAAAGTCTATTTTTATTGGACTTGGGTCATTTCCGTGATTCCTCTACCACATAAGTCAAATCACACACTTTATGTGTACATGTATTTTGCCCATGACCCTGTGATAGTCCCCTGCCACATATTCAAAAATGACATTAAAAATATTGCATCTTTTTTTTTTCTTAACAGAATGATACAGGCAGGAATGAAGGAAATCAGGCAGGTAGGAAGAGAGAGGACAAAGAAGCATTTTTTCAATTCATTTATAATTTTTATTTATATATTTTGGTTTTTCCTCTGGCCCTGGGTCGTGATCCCAGGTCCTTGGAATGTATGCAAACTAAACGACCCTCTGCTGGAGGAGGTGAACCTAAACCGATAATCCACCAGAGTAGACCAATGCTGCATCTTTTAGATAAGGAATTTTACAAATTGAAAAGCATGTAATTAAATAATTATTATCAAATTCTTTCAGTTCTCATTCCTTTAAAAAAATACTAGGATTTTGTTTTTTGTTATTCAGATATTTCTCAAGTCCTCTCAGTTTTCAAAACTCAAATATACAAAAAGCAACTGTACAAAATCTTAATTCCTATTCTTATCAAGAAAAAAATTAGACCTAAAATTGTATTGATTAACAATGTATACTTCCCATGCTTATAAATATAATACATCCATTACTGTATGATATGTTCTCTTTGATTCAATTTTATTATTATTCTAAACTCCTATTAATAATTGCCAAAGTTGATTTCAAACCTTGCCAATTACTCACAATTTGTACTTCATTAAATGGTAAAATAGGAACTCAAATTACAAATGAATTTTTCTAAATATACCAAAAATAAGTAACAGTTCAGCTCAAATAGAATAATACTGATTTGGTGGCAGTGAAATTAACATATATAAAAATGTGTTATTTGAAAGAATATGCTCCATGTTCTGAAGAAAATAAAGATGAAAAAAAAAGAGAAGAAATTAATCTATAAGGTTAGCATCATAGAAGTTTTTGGCCTTGAGAACTAAGTTGAACGATAAGACAGGTAAAATTTCTGTGATATAAAACATTTAAAAGAAGAAAAGTCTGAAAAATAATGAATCAACAAAGTAACAAACCATTTATAAATGATAAAAAGGTCCAATGTAAATATACAGTTAAGGTGCAATTGAGGAAACAATTAAGCAGAAAGTCACCAAAAGTAAAGTCAAAAGAAAACCCACAGAATTGCAAAAAACACTGCAATTCATATATCTGCAAATAAATCATATATCTGATAATGGACTTGTATCTAGAATATATAAAGAAATCTCACAGCTCAAAACAAAACAAAAGATTAAACAAGTTAACTTAAAAATGAATGAAAAATAAATATAAATTTATCCACAAAATATTATAAATAGCCAATAAACATATGAAAAGATGCTCAATATCATCAGCCATAAAGAAATGCAAATCAAAACCACAATGAGACACTATTTCATACCTCTAGAATGGCTAGAAAAAGAGAAATAATAATAATAGAATGAAAATGAGAAATAAAAAGAACCCTAATACAATGTAGGTGGGGATATACAAAGGTGTAGCTACTTTGGAAAACAGTACTGAAATTCCACAAAAAGCTAAAAATAGAGTAACCCTATGTATGACCCAGCAATGCTACTACTAGGTGTGCACCCACAAGAAGCAAAAACATACATCTATACAAAAACTTGCACATGTGTGCACTACAGCTTTATTCACAACAGTGAATAAAAGTCAAAAGTAAAAATAACCCAAATGACCAAAAACTGGCTGTGTGAACAAATGTGCCACATACAGAGGAAATGGAATATGACTCGACAATAAAAAAATGAAGTACTAATACTTGCTACAACACGGAAATACTTCCAAAAACAAGCATTCTAATTCAAAGAATTCAGTCACATAAAGATTATATTTTATATGGTCCATTTATATGAAATATCCAGAACAGGTAAATTCGTAGAGATAAAAAGATTAATGTTTGCCTCTTGCTGGTATAATGGGAGACTTGGGGAGTGATGGCTAAGTAATGTGGAATTTCTTTTTAGGGTGCTGAAATTTTCTAAGATTGTAGTAATGAATATAGAACTCTGAATATACTATAAGCAAATACTGTTTACGTGAACAGGGTTATCTGCATAGCTTGTGAATCAAAGTTTGATAAAACTTCAATAAACTTGGGACAGAAGGAATGGAGAAGGAAAACAAATAAGATAAAACAATTCCAGCATTGAAGAGAGAGGTAAAACTGGACAAAGTCAAAAACAAGGAAAAGAATGTAAATTTTTTAAGGAATAAGTATTAAATCCAAGGGGAAAACTTTGTGTTAAAAACACTTGGGTTGCCTTGTATTGTGTTGAAGAACTAGCCATCAAAGAGGAGAATATGAGAGAATCTTGTCAAATCAAAATCTGTTCAATAGGAAAATGTCACTTAGGGTGAAGGACAGGAGAAAGAGATGCCATGTGTTACCAACTACTAATAATAAAACAGCAAGATTTAGAAAGGCAAGCTAGAAGTACAATATTATACAAGAAAATGAGGCAGAAACACTTAAGAATAAGTGCTTGTTTTACAGTCAAGAGTACATGAAAGAAAAATGATTCTTCTGCCAAAAATTATCAGAATGTAAGTTTGAGTGGTCTCAGAACATATACAGCCTACATAATCACTTTGCTAATACAGTAAATGAGAACTCATTATAATGAACAACAAAGAATCACCTAAACTAAACATTAAATAAAGTTTACCAGTAGGAGTACTGTCTTATTGACAGACCAAAGATACAAGTTAATAAAATGCTAAAACTTTATGCCTTAACTAAATACGCATTGGCTCTTAAGATAAAAAAATCTGGAGACACAATACTATAAAGTAAACTTCTAAGAATAAACTTAATCAAGATTTGGGGAGAATAAAAAAGACACAAGAAAATGACATTTGGAAATCTGACTTTTTAAGAATATTTTAGCTGATCTTTTTAATCCATCTTTTATAAATTTGATAGATGCTTTATTTGATAAAAATAAAATTCTTTGGCAAAGAGGTAAAACTTTCTAACTTCGTTCCATTTTCCTCAACTCCTCTAATATGTAAAAAATTGGTTCCACTCATTTCAGGTTTCTCAATGATAATAAGAACACCAGGTTATAAATCACTTCATCTGTGGCTGGCTGTCTAATTCACTTTTAATACATTTGTCAGCATGTTAGGACAGAGTATTTCCAAAATGATAAATTTTAAATAAAATACTTTTTTCATAACACAGCTCATTTTATAATTCAGAAAAGGAAATACGGAATTAGTTTGACTTGAAAAAAGGAAAATTATAAAATAAGTAATACCACCATCTGCTCATTAATATAAAATTTCAGGTTATCTAAGTGAGTTCAATAAAAAATATTTAAATGAAAAAAGTAACAGTATTCTGAGATAATAAACTATAAAGAACACCACAAGACACAGAAATTTGAAAACCCACCCACCTCTCAAAAATAAATGAATTAGAAAACCTTAGACAGTGATAAATTCTACTGCCAATGTAGGTCTTTAGGTATTACTTTAGGTGAGATCTAAAAGAACATTTTGTATAGTAGCTACACATAAAAATGGCCAGATGAATAATAGTAACAATGACTTAGTACATTTTGGCTAGTGTAACAAAACACCAGAGAGAAGGTAGTCTTCGAACACCAGAAAATTCTGAGAAACTGCAAGGCCAAGATCAGGGTGCCAGTATGGTCATATTCTGTTGAGGGACTTACCTAGGTATAGGTTGCTAGTTTCCCACTGTGTACTCAAACAGGGGACAAAGCAAGGGTACTTTCTCCATTTCTCCAGTCTTCGTATAAAGACATTAATCTCATTTGAAGACTGTCCTCCTGACCTAATCACCTCCTTAAAGGCCCTACCTAATAGCAACACACTGGGTATTAGAATAACAATATGTGAATTTTGGAAGACTCATAAGCTCAAACTTACGGCATATTATTTGAGCTACTTAAATATTCATCAACTTAAAAAGGCTTTTGGAATGAGATAAAATTCATTCTTTTAAAGTACACAATTAAATGGAAGTTATCATATTCACAATTATGAAATCATCATTACTGTTATTCTAAAATACTTTCATCACCCCAAAAGACACCCTTGCCCATTAGCAGTCACCCCCTATTCCTCCTTTTCCCACACTCTCGAGTTGGGATGACAGTGAGGACATTAGATGACTAGGGACCATTCCCTGCTTTACTTCTAAGAGAAATAACTAACAGCTCTCCACTAATGCTACTGATTCCAAGGTAGGATTGAGATAACACGGCCCAGGGCCAGCCTCAAGCCCTGGGGAGAAGAAAATAAAGATTGAGATTGTGTGGTGTCACACACAATTGGCTTAGATGAAACCCAGTGTAAAGAGGGTGAGGACAGGATCTTGGCAAAAAGAACAAATACAGTTCTCTGAACTGCAAACCCACCCCCCACCTCCATGCTCCTTACTAGCACAGTGAAATACACCAACATTACAGTGGATAATCTACAGAAATTCAGAACTGGGATCTGAGAGGAGGGTGACCCCAGTGCCACTCAGATGAACTAGCCTCAGCCTCTACAGCCCACAAGAGACACCACTCCATCTACAGGAGCACATCTCACCAGAGCCATCCTACACCAAATGACTCTAAAAGAACTATTTACTACGGAAGCCTGCAGGGCCAAAACTCTACAATAAAGCCATAGTGCCATCTGCTGGTAAAAACAAAGATAAGCAGCTCAATTTCAAAATTCAAAGGAGTAAGACTAATCAAGATCTTCTGAGACACGTAGATATTATGACATTCCAGATTCTGGCAACTATTAATCTCTTTTTGTTTCCATGGATTTACCTCTCCTAAGTAGGCATATCACATAAATCAAATAAAAATAATAACGTTTTATCTGACTTCTTCCACTTTGGCATGTTGTTTTGGAAGTCCCATCACATTGTAATACGTACCAATTCTCAATTCTTTCTCATGTCTGAATAATATTCTACCAGACAGACATACACCACTTTGTTATTATAGTCAACAGTCAATAGACATGTCCCTTTTGGCCTTGAATAATAATGCTATATGCGCTAAAATCCAGAATATAAGAAAGTTGAATATATAGAAGCACTGGTTACTAGGGACAGGGAGGCAGAGGAAACAGATGATGCTGGTCAAAGGATACAGTGAGGGAGATTAAGCGAGAGAGAAATAAGTATTTCACACTGAAAATTTACTACGAGAGTACACTTTGGTGCTCTCATCACAAAAAGTTTTTAAAAGTATGTGAAGGAGAGAGATGTGTGTGTGTATGTTAATTTGCTTGACCACAGTAATCATTTCACTATGTACATCAAAACATTTACACACCTAAAATATAAAATTGATTAAAAAAATACCTTTAATGTAAAAAAGGAAAAAAGAGTAATACTATAAACATTCATGTAAATGATTTTGTGTGGAGTTATGTTTTTAATTCCTAGGTGTATACCTTAGAGTAAAACCCCTGCATCACTCCTAGATATACTCAAATTGACAACTGCATGCTATTTCCAATACATACACCTAAATCACACAAAAAAATACATTAAGTAAAAGAATGCAAAAGGAAGTACAGGCAAATACCAACCAAGGAATGTTAATTACAGCTATGTTAATATAAGAATGGGAAAATAAATGTCAAAAGAATGTCTAAAGTGTAATCTCACTACATTTAACAAGAATCAATTCCAAAATAGATTATAAATATGTCTATAAAGGAGGGGTGTATGTGTTTATACACACTAAAATTTACATAATATTTCAGAGGACACAGAGAATTCAAAGACCTTTCATAAGCCCCAAGTAGACTAACATTTCTCTTGTCATTTCTTTGTAGAATTCTAAAACTTGGCAAAAAAGCAACTACAATTTTATATTAGTAACATCAAATAAGAAGATACAATCACAATAATTTTAAAATGTATATTATATTCCCTATAATAAGGTTAAAATAAAATGTTCAAAAGCATGATATGAAAAAAACTGAAAAAAAATTTATTTTAAAGACTAGCGAGGTAGAAAGCAAAAAAATTATTTTAAGCATGACTGAACTTAATAAAAAGATACTCTTCTTTAAAAATTTTTGTTACTGACAAAAGTGACATCTTTATTTTGAAACTAAACTAAAAATATCAAACATTTCAAAAGATTTTGTTTACAGCAGTGACAAGATTAAGATAACTCATACTGACACCACTAATATTTTTTACTAGTTAATTAATTCAATGTGTAAGACATGTTTCTCACATGAAAAGGATAATTTGCTTACCAACACCTAAATTATTATGATCAAAAATTTTATTCCATTTTATCAGCTCAATAAAATATACGTATTTTAACTAGATTTGATTATTATTTCAAACAGATACATTGATTCTCTGAAAGTTATCCACTTAAGATCAAAAGATCAAGTGTACAGAAGTTGGTGAAAAATAATCTCTTGCAATTATAAAATGTATCTAGCAACAGCTGAGAGGTAACAAAACTGAAATGCTTAACTCATATCCTGGATTTCAGAGTTGAGCTATAAATAATCCACTTTCACAAAAATATGCTACAGATTCAGCGGGCTAGACATATGGATTTCAATAATAAAATATTAGTCACCTCTAATAATAATTTTCCATATACTTGTCAAGAAAACTGTGCTCTTACCTAGAGTTTGGAAAACTTCATTCATCAAAGCTTCATTCACTGCAGAAGAGCTGACACTTCCAATATGAGACCAACTTTGATATATCGCTTGCAGCAAAAGTGTCTGTGCTCTTGTAGCTTGAATTGTGAGATTTGGAAGCTCAAGAATACCTTCAGTCAGAGCAATCTGAGATCTCTTGGTCCTACACAAGAAAAAAAAAATGTATTTAATAGATACAATAAATAGCATTTACAAACAATAATATGTAATTAATCAGTTAAGAAAAAAGTTATTAAATTCAAAACATGTAATATATTTAAAATATTTAATATTAAATATTAATAGATCAAATCAAAATAGAGAAACAATTCTAATAAGTTTCACTATTTCAGACCCTCTAACAATAATAAATAAAAATATGACCAAGAATACTGCCCCTACACATGTATTCATATACATATATTCATTCACAGAAATTCTGCTCAAGCAACTATAATTTTCAATCGAGTCAGTCATCAAAAACAATAAGGTAGAAGTAATTAACACTTAAAGGAAATTTACCGGCAGATCTACAACGTACTAAATGTCATCTATTAATTTACTGAATTCAGTCTATGAGGGAAGGACTATCACTATCTTCATTTTTCATATGGGGAAATCAAGGAAAAAAGGACAAAACAAATTTAAAACTATAGATACTTTCACATTGCTTTATCTGAGAATACTCATAGAAGTTTCCATTTTTTCTTCTTAGACTTTAGTTACTTCTTAGATTTTTAGTAACTAGTTACTTCTTAGATTTTTTTCTTCTTAGGCTTTAGTAACTTTGCTAGGAATAATATTCTTAATATTTTCTGTGATTTATATACTTTGTAAATTTGTATCTTTGTGTTAGGAAAGGTTTATTTTGCTAGGTATTTGATGTACATTTAGGTTATTTCCATGTGTTGACTACTGTGAAGTGTGTGTGTGTGTGTGTGTGTGTGTGTGTGTGTGAGAGAGAGAGAGAGAGAGAGAGAGAGATGGCCCCATTAAAAGCAGAAAGTTATGGTTACTCACACATAAAATATGTCTACATATATTTGTATGATGAAGCAAAAAGTTTTGGACAGAACTATGAGTACTAATTATTACTAGAAGATGAGAATCAAGGGTTTCGTCTACTATCTTTTAACATTGTCCCCTATGTAAATGTCTATACTGCTTTGTTTGGTCCTTTGAGAAATCTATACTGTTATATTCTGAGAAGTCTATACAATTTTTTTAAAGCTTTTAAGAAATTTCATATTTCATGAATGAACTAAGAAAATCATTATGCCAAAATTATTTCACAAAGTATTTAAATGCGAAAAAGTGAGGCTATCAACATTATCAGTGTCTCTAACTACCTGCCCACCCTAACATTGAATTTTCAAATAACTTACTTCAACATTGAAAAAAATTTCAATAAAACCAGCCTAAAGAAAACATCAATAAATACAACAAAGCAAGCAACGAAAAAAATCTGTCTCTCCAAAAAAATAACAAAAAAGTTGGTAAAGTTTTAAGAAATAACTGCCTTAAAACCCTGGAAACTAAACCATATACAGCAGCAAACAGAAAAACAATTTTAAAAAATCCAATTCAATCTCAGTAGCAACAGTGAGTTCTGTGGTGTTTTTTATTTACCCATACTGCATCCCTTAGCCCCCGCTTAATAGTGGCAATAAACAGGTTAATTCCTATACAGTAGGTATTATGAAGGAAAGCAAACGATTCACAAAGAATGGTTTTGATCTGTTGAGCTTCCTAAAAGACTAACTCAAAGAGTTTGCTTTTTTGCTCTTAATTCAGAACTCCTCCTATACTAAAACAATTATCTAGGTGCATATGCAGAAACACACACACACAAATGTCTATGGGCAGTTATTCAAACACAATTGTATAGCATTTTACCTTCCTTTTAGGCCAAGGGATAAGAGAATGACCAAAATATAAATTAACCGAAATCTTGGAAATTCTGAGAAATGATGCTTAGGAAAACAATAAAATCAAAAAGTTCTACTCTTCCTAGGAAAACAAGTCATACATAGGATACAAGCTCTGCACTTGCAGATGAAAGATCAGAAAAAAGCCTTAAGGCTCTCTCCTTGGCTGACTTAGTGTCTACACAATAAGAAAAGGAAAAGTTGTAAAAAGCCTAGTTGAATTGTGAAGCCCCACCTCCCAATAAGAAACTATCTAGAACAAAAGTTAGTAGGACAAAATATTTAAAGAAGGAAGGAACTATCGTCAATAATTATAATACAGGCAAAACTATCCTTCAAAAAATTAAGTAGAATACTCCCAGCAAAGGACCAAAAAAGGCTTCACTTGTGAATTCTACCAGACATTTAAAGAAAAAACACTAATCCTTTTCAAACTCTTAATAAATAAAAACAAAAACCAAAAAAAAACATGTTCTGTAAGGTCTGCATTATTCTGATGCCAAAATCACACACACACACACAAAAAGACACAAGTAAACTGCAGACCAAAATCCCTTGTAAACAGATGCAAAAAAAATCCTTAGTAAAATAGTAACTACTCAAATTCAAAATAATAGTTAAAGTATTATAGGTGATGAAAACTGCAATGTATCCCAAAATGAAAGTGTGGTTCAGAGACATACTGCACATCAATAAAAGTGGGGATTGGTAGGGCCGCCCAGGGGGAAATCGTGTTCATTTAACTATCAGAGGAAAAGCATGTAAAAAAATCAATACTAGGACTGTCCTGGTGGAGCAGCAGTTAGGTGAATGGCCTCTGGAAAAGCAAACCACATACCCCTTGGTTTGAGGCCCAGGCCTGGGGAGAGACAATCAGTGTGAACGACTAAGTAAGAATAAAATTAAATAAAGATACTAACTCCTCCTCTTTTCTTGCCTACCTGCCTACTTGTCTTCATTCCTGCCTACACCTTTCCTGTAAAAAAATTTAAGAAAAAAATCAATGCCATGATAAAAATACCCGCACAATTATGGAAAATCACACAACAAACATCCTACTTTGTATTGAGAGACTGAAAGCTTCCACCCCAAGATCAGGAACAAGGCAAAAGAGGTCTGTTCTTATCATTCTGGTCAATATTGAAATACAGATTCCAGCCAAGAAAATGGGCAATAAAAATAAAAGGAACTCAGACTAAAACAGAGCAAGAACACTGCTCACAGATGACATAATCTAATACATACAAAAACTCTAAGAAAAAACACAATTAAAAAAACTATTAGAGGGAATAAACACAATTAAGTTGCAAGACAAAGTAATCATACAAAAATCAGTTTTACACAACAAAATTCACATGGTGCAATACTGTTTAACAAGGGAAAGAGAGGGGAGAAGGGAGGGAATCAGAAGTTGAAAGAGTAAAAATCGTGGTGGGGATGGTCACTAGAACTCTGGTAGTAAGTATAATGTGATGCACACATAGACTACGTTGTGAATTTATTACATTGATATTTTTATAAATGAATAAAAATTCATATAAATTTATAATAAACAATTTGAAAAGAAAATTAAGAAAACTCTGTTGCACCCTGATGAAGTAGGGGTTAGGTTTGCCATCTCTGACAGCACAGTCTACATAAATCCCAAAGATCCAGGTGAGCATGGGCAGGAAGAGGAGTCACCAAAATGAACTACTAAATAAAACCAAATAAAAATGTTGCTTCCCCTTCTCTCTTCCTGTCTATTTGCCTACTTGCCTCCCTGCACCTAAACAAATTAAACAGATCAAAATAAATGGTATCTCATGTTTTTTTATTAGAAAATTTAATATCTTAAATTTTTAAGATGGCAATGCTCCCCAAATGAATCAAAAGATTCAATAATAATCCCTATCAAAATTCTAGCTGTTTATCCTGAATAAATAAAGTACTCCCAAAATTTGCAGGGACTTGCAAGGTACCTTAAATAGCAAAATCAATACCAAAATAGTTGGAAGTAATTTCAAAGCTGAATACAAAGGTAGAATAATCAAAGCAGTGTCAAAATAGAGAGCAAAGCACTAGAATTAAGAATTGAGGAATAAACTCATATATCTATGGGTCAACTGATTTCTAATAAGGATGTCAAGACCAATCAATGGAGAATGAATAGCCTTAAACAAATGATTTTTGAATATCTGCATTGCAATAAAAACAAATGAAGTTGGATCCCTGACTCACACCATATACCAAAATTAACTCAAAATGAGTAAAAAAAAAAACTAAAATTATAAAACTCAGAAGGAAAAGGTATCATCTTCATAATATTGAATTAAAACTGACTTCTTAAATAGGATACCAAAAGCAAAATCATCAAAAAGAAAAAGATAAATTAGGCTTCTTCACAATGTAAAATTTTGTGTATCAAAGGATATTATTAAGAATGTGAAAAGACAAGAAAATAGAGAAAACATTTGTAAACATTTATTTAATACTGGTCTGTATTCTGAATATGCAAAGAATGCCCACGACTCAACAAAAGCTATACAACTCAATTAAAAAAGAAACTACAACATGAACAGTTTGCCAGAGTACAAAATGACCAGTAAGTACAGAGAAGGATATATATTTAACAATAGTCATTAAGAAAATGAAAATCAAAACCACAATGAGATACCATTTCATACACACTAGAAGATTCTTAAAAAAAAAAAAAAAGAACTGGCAAGGACACAGAGGAGTCAGCATACTTATACACAGGAAGTAGGAATGCACAATGTGTATAACCACTATGTGACCAACTTGGCAGTTCATCAAAACGACAAAAAGTTAAATACAGAGTTACTACATGACTGACAATTACACAGTTAGTATATTCCCAAGATAATTGAAGACATTTACATAAAACCTTATAAATACATCATTCATAACAACATTAGTCTTCTTTTTCTTTTTTAATACACTGAAAGAACATTGCACCATAACTTTATATAGGAATAAAGTGTGAATCATTGTAAATCAACATCTGCTTATAATACATTAGCAGCATTATTCTTAATTGTAAATTGCTTCTATGAAATGTTCAGAATCATAAAGACATGATTTCTTCTCTGAAATTATGAAAATGTTCTGGAATTAGTTATAATGTCTGCACAACAATGTCAATATATCAAAAAACAATTAATTGCATAATGAAAAATGTTAATTTTAGGTAAAGTGAATTTTATCATGAAAAATTTCCATAAAGTATATAGATGCTGCATCCTAACAGCACTGATTCAAAGTAGTAACTGGTTTTACTTGCTTAATATTTCACAACAAAAAACAAAACCTTAGTATCACCAGTGTCTATTAACTAGCATGATAGGAAATTTAAATTTACAGGTGAACTTTGAGACAGCTACTATCTTGTTCAAATAGTGAATAGCAAGATGTGGCTCTATACAGGTTTATACTTAATCCACAATCTACTGTGCTCTAAAGTCATATTTTGCTATGAAATCCAAGGATTGGAATAGACCAGGAACTAGATATGCAATGAATAAAGGATCTTTTTTAAATCAAACAAAGCAAAACAGTGAGACAAAAGAAACAGGAGGAAAAACAAATAGTACCCAATTGAAAAATATATATTTTATTATCATTACTTTTTTCCATTTTCTTCTCTAACACCTCATTTTAAAAATTGTTTTATTTCTCACTTCCTTTTTCTTAAGTTTTTAAATTGCTTCTAAGAGTTTAAAAATCTATCTCTACTATGTTCTCAAGTTTCTGCTCAAATTCCTGACCAAAGAAACTGTTCATTAATAGTGATATTAAGTAAAGAAAACAGGTATTTAGAATAACTACAGTATAAAAATGTACAATTAATCTAACCATTCCTCAGCAACATACCTAGTGACATTTAGGAGGTCCTGTTACATTAAGAGTCATGTATTTATAACTAGAGCAATAATTATTTAAAAGGCAAAATTATAGAAAGAATTATTTTTACAAGTGGGTCTTTACTATTTCATAACAAATTCAGCTACTGTATCTGGTACTCTTCTTTGAAACCATTGTATGACAGGTAAAGTGGTTCCCAAGTGGATAACATAGAAACGAATAAAAACTTAAACATTGGTAAATTCAAAAAGATTATTCTACATTTTAATAATGCCCAAGGATAGGGAGCAATTGCTCCTTCAGATTCAATTTAACTAAACACCAAAGAAAATAATTCACTTTCTACAGACATCAGATGGTCATGTTTTTGTGGTTTTATTTTCCAGATAAAACTGAAAATAAAAGTACATTTTATTAAACCTCGGTTAAGTAATCTAGGAGCAAATGTACTACAATAAACCATTTAAAATCACTTGGTAATAGATGGCAGCTTATACAATGAATCTTAGTATACTAATATCACTGAAGAGAAGTTCTTTCTCCTTTGATTTATCAATTTGAAGTATTTCTTACAGGTTAATAAGTATATAAAACAACAAATACCCAAATATTCATTTCATCAAAACCAATTCATCAAATCAAAGTATTATACCATAATTGCATTAGAAAATTTGAAACAGAGAAACAGCTTTTATAATTTAAACTATTTGGGGGACTCATTAAAAATGTCAATGAAAATGCACAGTGAAAGCATAATTTTCCTTGGTTTTTATACAAGTTTATTAAACTTGCTTAAAATAAAATGACTCAACAAAATTCACACTAAAAATATCTAACAACTTCTGGATTTACTATTTTTTTGAAGTATCAGTAAACCTATATTTTAACTGTTTAGCTGGTTAAAATAAAATAATTCAACAAATACAAAATTCACATATCTAGAAGTCATACTCTAAACATATGCTCATATTACAGATTAGGTTTAAAAACTCAATTTAAGCATCACTCTCTAGGGAAAAATAAATTCTAATGTAACTAGTGGGATAAACAACTCATTAAAACTCAACTTGGACAAACTCCAGGATAAATTAAAGGAAACAGAAAGAAGTAGGTCTTTATTGTGTAGTAGCAAGACTAAAAATGAATATTACCTAATTAACAAATACTTTTAAAGCTTCAACTTTAAAAATGCTAACAAATTACAATACAGAGCCGATGACATACCTAATCCAAACAGGCATTTCTATAAATAAAATTCTTCTGCTGGAATTCTATATAAAAAAAATGGAAGTAGTACTTACTACTCAATGCAAAGGAATTAACTTCAACAATCCATTCATGTTCATAAGAATATCAAAGCATTTTTGCCATACATATATACTTGAAAAATAGTCATCCATTCTTTTAAATCAACACACCTCATAGCAATTGAATGAATATTCTCAGCAACAGCTGGATATAAGATTTATGTAAAGTCCTAAAATGCAAACTATAAACCTAAAAATTGGTTCCAAAAATGTATTTTTGTTATTACTCATATCCTGTACAGTAAAATAAGATTAGATCTCTTTGTCCAAAATAAAATGAATACAAAACTTCACTAACTCAATTTAGAAAGAAGTTTAAAAACCTAAGAAACTGTATAGAATTCTGTATACAACACATCATAACTCAATAAGGAAAAAGGTTTAAAAAGGTAAATGGAAGTAAGATGAAAGGTTAAAGCTCCTCTTTTTTCCTTCCGATCTCACTCCACACCCCAGATATAACCTTTTTATGAGTTTAGCCTACATACCGGACATCTGCCTATTGATTTGTGCATTTACAGATAACTATAATTTTAATGGAAATATGTATCAACAGTCTGCTCTTTAGAACTAAACAACATTTCTTAGAGATCATCAAGATGTTTTCGTGTCAGTACCTATGTGTCTATATATAGGTAATGTATGCTTGGTATACACTATCTGAATCAAATTTCATATTAATCGGCAGTATGCAGAGCATTACTTTACCAATATCCCCACCAGTCTTCATTAGCATATTTTTCACTACAATGACTAGCACTAATTGATTGTGAAACAAATAATATCCTGCTCTGTTGAGATATGAAAATATTTTATCATTTCTATAATTTCTGAAATAATATCATTTGAATGTAAATGCTAAATAGCAGAGAAATGGGAAATAAATTCATCTATCATTAAAATAAAAATATAAGTAATACTCTGATAAGTACATAAACTCCAAAATCTTAAAATCAAATATGCAAACATTTTTTGCATAAATAAAGAAAAGAAAACTTAAGTCCACACAAAGACTACTACAATAATGTTCATAGAAGCTAAGTGTAAACTTGAATGTCCATCAATTGGTGAATAAACAAAAGGTAATCTATCCATTAAACAGAAACCATTTAGCAATAAAAAAAAGTAAGTACTGATATTTGCTACATAATGAGCCTTAAAACAAAAGATCATACACTGTACATGCCACTGATAATAATATCTAGAAAATTCAACTATATGTACAGAAGGTAACTTTGTGGTTCCCTAAGGGTAAGGGACGGGAATAAAATCAGTGAAAATACAGATGTTACTGGGATGATGGGACTCTGATGATAAATACATAACCTGGTAAATTAAGTAAAAATAATTGAATTGTATGCTTTAAATGGGAATTTTACGTCTAAAAATTGTATTTCAATAAACTTGTATTTGAAAAATACTTACAAATGTACTTGAAGATTAAATGTACTTGAGTTACTAAAAAATTTAATACTCAATACTGAAATACTATGATCCAAAATTAAGACTATTCTTTTTTAAGCTCACATTTATTAGGCAAATAACTAAACATTTGATAGTATTAAATGTTAGACAAAGTCATTCTGCTCAATGAAAGATTAACATCTAACATATACAACAAATCACTGTTCATTAAAACAGCTGCTGTTGGAAACCAAATGCAAGATACTATACTGCATATCTTTCCATTCCACATGAGCAATTCTACTTTGAAATTGTTATATATTGTACTCTAAAATAAGATTTGAATTACAGAAAAGATTCCTTAAAAATAAAAATTTTAGGGCATGCCCTTGTAGCTCAGGTGGCTGGGATGCTGGTATTGGAACCATGTAAAGCCAAAGGAAAACAACGTTGAAGAACCAAAATAAAGATGCTCTCTCCCTCCTTCCATTCTTTTCTTCTATCCTTCAAAATGCTTCCTCCTCCTCTCCCTTCTTCCCATCTTTAAACAAATTAAATTAAAAACATTAATAATAAATTGTAATGTACCATAAACACTTGAAGTCAGAAATCCTAGGGTTTAAAAGGAGCAGGTGCAACATCATGGATCTCATTCTAGTATCCAAATTGAATAGAGCACAGATTCTAAATAAGAGGAACACGTGTACAAGAGAAATAAAAGATGCAGATGTAACACATCTCCATATTAAAAACCATTACTTCATTCTAATATCCCCAATTCCAATACATTATTGTCACATTATAGGCTTTCTCTTTAATACTCTTAACTCCCACCCAAAGGTAAGAAATCTGGGTGTCATTATTCTAAATTAATCTATTCCATTAGTCAAACCTATAATCTACAGCAAGTATTCTAAGAGTTGTTATTTCACCACTAATTGATAACTCTTATCACTGCAAAAAGAAAACTAGATTTGTTTTCTTTAAAATCCTTTTTTTTTCTTTAGGTAAAAAGAAATAAACAGCAAAACGTAAAATATTTACTGTAATTTGATGGGTTCTGACAAGAAAGCTTATCTGTATTATACTTTGTAGTCCATCAATATAGAGACGTTTCTAGCTCTCTTATGTTCAATCCAGTCAATCCTCTGTCCTTTCTCCCAGACACAATCTTTTTGGTTGTTTCATCATAAATTTGCTTTACCGATTCTGAAATTCATATAAATGGTTTCATAAAGTATGTTTCCTCATGTCTAATTTTTTCAGTCGGGAAAAACAATTGTGCATATCAGTAGTTCATTTTCTAAGTGACATATTTGTTATATAAACATACCAATATTTGCTTTTACAATCTTCTGGATTATTTTGAACAAAGCAAGTATGATAATTCTCAATGTGATTTTAATCTGTACTTCCCTTATTACTAGATGTTGAATTTTTTTCATGTATTTACTGTATCTTCCTCTGTGAAATGTCTTTTCAAGTCTTTAATTCATTTCCTAATGAGTTGTTTGTCTTTTATGAAGTTATAGGAATTCTTTATATATTTTGGATACAAAAATTTTTTTCATATATGTTTTGTAAATATTTTCACCCACACTTTTGCTTATTTATATTCTTAACCATGTCTTCCAGAGGCTTGTAAATTTATTTAACTGATATTTACCACATTCATACATACAACTAAAAACATACTCTTCGATTTTTAGTTTATTATATAAAATTTGATAGTCTGAGAACGAGGGTGACATTCATTTAAAAATAATATATGATCACTAAAAAGTTCACAAAATACAAGCATGCAATAATATTAACAGCTACCATTTATGAAGATCTCATTGTATATCAGGCACTGTTCTAAGTAACATATACTTGTTTAAATCATTTAATCCTAACTATGACCTTGAGATAAAAGTGAAGAAACTTAAAAAATATGCTATAAGTAACTAATTCCAAGGTCACAAGGTTAGTAATTAGAAGAAACTAGATATGAATGCAAGCAACTTAGTTCTGTGATCCATGTTCTTAACCACCATCCTACATAAATCACATTCTATTCATCACCCATTAAAAAAAAGATTTAGTAGCAGTCCTGATCTGTTTATCTGTCATGCTGTTATCTGTTTATATTAGTGAGATTTTGTATATTCTCTTCTATAACAGCTACTTCACTCAATAACATACTTCAAAAATATGTTCTAAACCTACAAATGTATTGCTGTAATTTTAATAATTATTCCTCATATTAACTGGAATGCATATAATTTATCCAACCTGTTCTTTATTGGTGAATATTTCTATTTTTTCCTTTTTTCATTATTGTTTTTGTTTTATAAGTAGAAGGAAGGCAAGCAGGAATGAAGGACGACAGACAGCAGGTAGGAAGGAAGAAAAAGGAGGAAGAAGCATTTTATTCAGTTAGCTGTTCATTTTAGTTGGTTCCCCAAGTCCCAGGTCACAAAACCTAGTCCTAGGGCTGTATGTGAACTGCTCCCCAGGCATGGATTTAATTTCTGAGCTGCCAGGGCATGCTTATCTTTCCATTTTTATTTTAATTATAAAATAAACACTGCAATATCTAAGTTATTGTTCCTTTAATTATGGCTAAGGATAAATTCCTATAAATGAATATACAAAGTAAAAAGATATTCTCATTAAATATTTGATAAATGCAAACTGTCCTGCAGAAAGGTTGCATCATCTTATGCTTACTTTACTGGCATCTAAACCCTTACAAATTCTGAATATTATATTCTTTGAAATCCGTAATATTATATAGAGGAAATAACTATATTTTTTAAATTTTTGTATCTCTCTTAAAGAGACTGCAATTTTTCAGGATATTCATGTCTATACTTCTTTGCCAGTGGACCACCTCTTTAAGTGAATCTTGTGTCATTCATATCTTAAGGTTGCACCCAAACTTGACTTCTATCAAAGTAACCATACCCATTTCCACCTAAAGATATTTCATGCCATAGTGCCCCCGGTGTCTCAGACACTAAACCAGTCAAAGGGATATAAATCATATATAAAACCCAAGGACCTGGGTTTGTGACCCAGGGTTGGAAGAGGTGGAGAAAAAACCAAAACAATAAACAAGTAAATAAAAGTGATTCCTTCTCCCCTTCCTTCATTTAAAATCCTTCTTCCTCCTCTTACTCCTTTTTCTCTTTAAAAAAAGAAAAAAGATATTTATCTATTTTGCCAAATGTCTAGAACACAATTTTTTCCAGACCAGCCCATGGCTGTCATACTCTCATACTCTCATCATTCAGAAGCCAGGCAAAAGCCACATCAATCTAAAAGGCCTTCCTTGAACAACTTAGGCAAAGAATCCCTCATACTTAGATACTTTCTATCCCACTGCCCATAATTTTTCTATTTATCAGTGACCATTTGCTGAAATTTGTATTTTGTCTCTATAGCTTCTCCAGAACATCAGGTCCATGAAAGCAGAGACCAGGTTTATATTGTTCATTAAAATGATGCCTGATAGTATAGTAGGGACTAAGTATTAAATAAATTGTATATCTTTGGAAGGAAAAGTCTAAACACCATACTTGCTTTGTGTGACCCCAAAAGGTAGTAAAATACCACAGAAACATAGAATAACTCAGCAATTAAATACCGGTAAACAAACAAGTGGAGTAAATAAAAAAATGCAAAAGAGGAAAATGCTGTCTTCATTAATTTCTTTAACTCCTAGGTAAGCTACACAATATAGATAATTAAGTCACTTGCTTAAGTAAGAAATTTACCTCACGGAAATAGAAAGTATGTTATTGAAATATAATTTGCATATATAATTAACATTCAAATAATACATTGATTCTGATTAAGAAAAATCACAAAAATTTTAGTTCCATTTCAATAATTAAACATATTTACTTCTGAATTGGTCAAGAACGCATTTCACATATATTACGTAAGTAAAGTGGAAACAGGTTTGTTAAAAAAGATAAATTGAAAAACTCAGACAATAAAAAAACAGTGAAATCACTGAAGAAATTACTAGCTTCGTGACAATTAATTTATTCATGACTACCACAGATTCAAGATTTCAAAGACAACTGTCCTCGACAGAAAGAGATGGTTTTTATAGTTTAAAATACAGAGTTGAAAACGCCATTAAGTAATCACATGAACAAATGTAAAATCACTTCTATGAAAAGTACAAGGAAAAAAAAACATTATCCTATGAATGAATGTTATTAGGAAGATGTGACCTAGTCAGAGAAAATATTAATTAGGTCAATATTTAAGAGGTGAGTTAAGATTATATTATAAACAAGCAAAACAATATAGTGAAAGGTTTTCATGGAAAAAGAGAAACTGAAAAAAGGCAAGAAGATGTTAGGGCATACAAAGGAAAATATTCAGAAGACTTGACACAGTCAAGAAGAAGTCAGATCATGGAGGCAATTAAGAATGTTTCTAAATGCATTAAATACAAATGCTAAATTACAATGATGTAGACCTTAAATCTGTATGACACAATAATCCTTCAATAAAAATAGAAAAAAATAATTTTTGAAGATATTAACTGTAAAAACTATGAGAAGTAAATTATTTCAGGCAAGGAAATGGAAATAATTAAAACTGCCTTCCAACAACAAACCAATCAAAGCCTGGCTGCTATGAATTAGTTGGTAATTAAGAAAATCTCTCTAAAAGACCAGCTCATACTCATGTTGGCATACCAAGGCCTAAAATGCAGTAATATCACACACTAAGTACCAAAAGAATATTTTTAAAATAAAATAATGAGTATGCCCTAGTGGCTCAGGTGTTAAACCTGTACCTAGGGCACAGTCTACATACAATCCAAGGACCCAGGTCTTGGGGTGGCAGTTGGGGGTGGGGTGCTACTAAGAATGAACAACTAAATGAATAAAATGCTTCTCCTCCTCTTTCTTGCCACCTGTCTTCCTTCCTCTTTAAGAAAATATAAAAAAAGGACCAATCAATTTGTTGAAACCTGAAAAATGCTTAGTGTGAACAGATTCATCTATGAAGTTGACAATATTCAAGTTATCAATTATAGTGAAGAATACAAAGTGACTATCTGTGAAACTGCTAATAGTTACCAACATGCTATTAATGGCCCCATGACCAACTAAGTAAAAGATGTCTACAAAAATGAGTTCGTCTCTCCAGGTCCACAATATCAGTTCCCTTAATCCTCCACTTCCATATTTACAAAACAGGGATAATAATACCTGACTTGCTTATTACAAAGATCTGTTGTGAGGTTCCAATAAACCCTGCATCTAATGGAATTAATAAGAACAAAATGCTATACAAAAAAGTTATGATGCTGTTCTTCAAATTTTTTTCTTCTGTCACTAAATATGCACTGTATGATCTTTTGACCATAGGGAGGACCATAGGGAGTTCCAATGATTATTTGTTCCTAAGCTTAACATATTAATAAGAAATTAAATCATCAAACTCAGTTAATAAAGCTATTTAGAGGCAATGATTAAAAAAAAAACCCTCAGGTTATAATTTAGTGATTTCTATCCAAGACATTTACCTTTTAATAAATATACTAACACCTTAAATTCTTTTGAGTATACTCTTAATTTCACTTCCACAAAAAACTAACGAAATACAGACTTATTTAAAAGAAACTGTCACTGTAATAAAATGTCACAGGATACTTTCCGACTCTTGTACACAGACAAAACCAAATATTGAGAAAAAGTCAGTATAATTCTTCTCACAGAAAGACATAGGTTTCATAATAATATCTAAAAATCAAATTTAAAGGCAATAATCTATGAATGAATTATAAATGTTCATTCAGGTACCAGTAAACAAGCTATTTTAACAAATTTAAAACTTTTAACAAGGGAAATAGATTGATCATATTTGCGTATTCAAGTTCACACCCAACTGATCATAAAATTACATGTGGAAAATATCAAGTTTTCCAAAATCAATATCAAAGAAAATCTTCTGTTTTCACTGTACCAACATTCTCTTGCTTGTTAACATGTGTCACATATTCTTTATGTCCTTATTTTAAAACAAAGGCAACTTTTCAACTGGTCATTCATTTAAACAAATGATAAAATCAGAACTAAAGAAAGATGAAAAACAAATTGGTAGTGCTATTAACATAAAAATTGGTCAGTCTTTCCAATGAATTTTTTTAACAATAATGCTTTAATATTATAAATATTGCTATTCTTTATTAGCAAAATATGAAAGTAGTAGTAATATAAATGATTAATAATATTTATAATTTCAGTGTATAATTAAAGTCTTACATACAATATGACAAAATGTGGAAAGTAACTACATTAAATATCAGCACAAGAGAAGACTTTAAAAGTTAGTACTAAGAAAAAGATAAATAGAACAGCTGATGAAAACATGTGGAGAACCAGCTATGCAAACTGCTAAATTTAAGATTCTGGACTATTATCCATATAAAGATTAATTACAAAGCAATTTTCTTCATTTTAAAATTCATTATTAATCATTCAATGCAGACAAACTCAGAAAACTCGGTAAAATATTGGTGGGGGGAGATAAAATATTTCTTAATGAAAATAAAGCTAAGATTCATTCCATTCATATTTCCCAATTTCCTAAAAGAAATAAAAAAATAAATGAATGCAGTTACCTAATAAAAATATTCTTTCTGATTTGAATAATGTATTTCAGACTTCAAATGCAGTATAGGCGAAATTTTTATCTTGATATAAATATGACTGCAAATAAATGTATCAGATTAAATTGAATATATAGAATAGAATAGTGCAAATTTTTAAGCTAATATTATTTAAGAATTAGACTACCATGCTGTTGTCACAAATATATTAGAGTCCTATATCTCAAATGCTAAAATTATCTTTTCCTATTTTTTACTACTCTTTTTAAATTTCTTTTTGAAATTACCTAAACAAAGGACTTGAAGAAATGAAAATATGTGAATATATATATATAAAATCTAGTAACAAAATCCTTTATTATACAACTGAAAATGCTATGTGCCTCAGTCTATGGCAGACCTATAACCTGGAGAAATCCCAGAAGCTCTCATGAAGACAATCAGTCACCTGATGAGTATGAGTGAGAAATGAAACAACAAAACAAAAGACAGTGTGTTGCTAGCTAACAAGGAGTCAGTCAATCATTGTGAGACAAATGAAAACTAATATCTAAAAATAGAAGTGCCAAAGGGCATTCATATATAAATATCTGCATTAATTAGGATGAATAAAAACTGTAGATATTCAAGAATGGTACATTTAACTTATATATTATTCTTCAGAGGCTAGAATCTAAAAGAATAATTGTTTTAGACTATTAAAACTCAATTTATGTTTTAAAAAATTGAAAGTGAACAAAAAATAAGTGAGCTTCAGCATGTTAACTACCTTTTCTTACATAAGCATTATGATCAAATATATCTGTATTTTCATTCTAACACCCTCAAATTTTAAGTTATCTAAAAATGTTAATAAAATTAATTAAAATCTAGTTAATTTTAATTAATATATATTGAAAATCAACTTTATGCTAGGTCCTGGAGCATCCATGCAAATATGAAAAAAAATCACGTTAAGAGAAAAAAGAATTATGAAGTCCCATATGACAAGATTTGACATTTTCAAAGTGCATTATCCAAAAATTTAAACTGGAAAAACAAAAAATAACTAGTAATTACTCATTTTCCTGAAAAAAGCAGACAAGTCTGATCGATAGTTAAAATCTATATATAAGTGAATTTTAATACCAATAATCACGGAGCAAGAAGTTCAAAAACTATTCTGACCTCTAATTTCTCAAAAATTATGGCAAACTTTATCTTTTAAGGTAGAATAAGGGGCTTAATTGCACAAAAGGACAGTTTTAGAAAATTCCAAGTCACAAAGAGCAGTAACTGTAGCACAGTCTGAAAATCTCTCATCCAACTCTGATCTTCGAATAAAACTAAGAACAGTTATTTGTAAGTCTGAATACATTTTACAGCAGTAAGGAAAGTCACAGAGAAACATAGAATTAAAACAAGTTAGCTACTGATACATGCTATATCAAGAATGATCCTCAAAAAATCATGTTAAGTGAAGGAAGCCAAATACAGGATACTACATATTGCATGATTCACTTACACGCCAAAAAAGATAAATTTATGGAGAAAGAAAGTAGATTAGTAGTTACGTAGAACTGGAGATAGAAATTAACTATAAAAAGGTATGAAGGATTTTATTGGGGAAATTGAAATGCTCTAAAACTGATTTATGGTAACAGTAGTGCCACTCAGTTAATAGAAGTGACTGAATTATACACCTGAAGTGAATTTTACACTATATCTCAGTAAAGCTGTTTAGTAAAAATAAATAAACAAACAGATAACTGAAAGTCAGAAAAGCTATTTCTATGGAAGGATGTCTTCGGATGATTTAACGAAAGTTGTAGTATACTCTCTTATCAGTGGTAGAAGAGACAACTAATCTCGGGTGCTAATTCAGATTGATACACCAAAAATTAAACTCCAATGACTCTATTTAATATATGTTTAAGATTTAATAAATTATGAAAAAGATATGTATAAAATGGGTATAATAGTATCTATCAAATCATAAGTAGCTATGAAGATTAAATGATAAATCATATTCAGAGCCTTAGTACTGTTCTTGACACATATATGCTATGTTTATCATTGTTAATATTAATTCTGTGTCAATAAAACTCTCCCCACAAATTTCTCAGACACATAAGATGAAAAACAGCTCTGTTCATGAGTTTATAGCATACAAATTAAGTACAAATTAGAAATATAAATATTTTTCAATGTATATAAAAACTAACAATCAGTATAAAGTGTAATTACAAAATGAAAACATTTCTTAAATTGAGATTGATTGTAGAACATTGTTAGAAAAAAACTGATAAAATTATGCATTCTGGTCATTCTTCTGTACTTTAATAATGCCAATAAGACACACAAAAAAGAAATATTTATTTAAAAAATTGAAAGATTAAACAAAGTATGAACAGAACAATGAAGTATTCTAAGAAACAGGCAAAGAAATGCTGGTTAACAATGGAATGATGGTGTTATTAGCAAGACAGGGCAATCATGTCTCCATTCACACAATACAAAATCCCATAAAAGTAGAAAATAAAAGTACGTCATGCATCTCTGACATGAGGTCCACTTTTCTATGCCTGACCTGAAATTATAGCTCAAATGAAAACATCAGATCTTAGAAGACAATATGAGTAAGACATTTATTTTAAGAAATCTGGCTTAAACTGAGCTAATGTGCTATACAAAGAAAATTGTTTCAACACAAAAGAACACAACACAAAAGAAAAAATATTTCAAGAGTTGTACAAATCAAAGGAGAAAACTGGTATGAGAACAATTTGCACTATGAACTTTCCTAATCAAATTTACCAACTGATAGTGGAAAAATTGATCAAGATGGGATATTTTCATAGTGATCTTGCTTAAACCATCTCTAATGTGTAGGCTAATGAGATAAAATGAAACATGCATATTTCGTCTCTTTTTAATTTGAACTTAATCCCCCAGGCTTAGTGTCTCACAAAATAGCATATTCATATGTGTTCAATCTAAAACTTTAAGTGGGCAAAACAGTATTTTCTAAGGAAATTCAAGTTCAGATGCAATATGGATGCATGAATTGAGTCAATAACAAAGTACTATATTTCTCACTCTTGACTACCCTAAGGGTCTTTAAAAGATGCATAAAATTTTAATAATAGAAGAGCCATTTTACTGAAATAAGGCTATAATTTCAGAAGTAATTTACATATTTTGATGAGTTTGAACCTGACTTTGATGACTATGAATGATAATCTGTCTCGTCTACCACTGAAGTAGAAATCTGCACCAGTTTGTAAATGTTTCAAAGGGATCTGACAAAGCTAAAAAGCAAACATGTTGGCTTTTCTCAGAGACTAAGGCATGAATCCCAGATCTATCTTGAAAGTCTACCCATGTGAGTACACAGTGTTCCTATCAAGTTGAATTATTAAAATACAGTCTATCTAATTTATCAGATTGCTAACATCAATGTTAACATTCATCTCAGGGAAAGAATCTTATAATCGGGATGGTAAGCGACTTGACTAAATTAATTTGCCACATTTGATAAAACACCAAATAGGTATATCTCAGTATTCTCTTAAGTTTTAAATGGAACAGAAATAAGCATGTGGTCTAAGACAGTATTTTTTGGTGAATAATGCTCCAAAAATTGGATTCCTGTATTACTTCTTTTTAAATAAATTCTCACTTTTCAATAATTATTAAGCATTGTTACTAATTAAAAAAAAACCATGACTAAGTCAATACACATAGATTTCATAAGATAAATGTATGTCAACCTAGATTTACAGGAACAATGAGGTATTTACTAACTCATGTTTCTAAAAAAGTACTAATTAGATCAAATGACTAGTTGGTTTCTTGTATTCAGGCTATAAGATCATTGAAGGTTTCAGGAACAGTAGCAAGATTGAGATCTTTGTACCTTTTTTTAAAAACATGATATGGTAAATCCTCTACAGTCGTCAAACATCTAGGCTGACATAAAATCTTACAGTCACTTGATTTAATTAGCTGTTCATCTGCCTTATTTTTATTTAGTAGTACTGAACTTGCCTATAATCTAAAGATCATAAACTATATGTCAAGTATCACATCTAATTTTTGAAGAGATTAACAGTTATATATCTTTAAAACATGTTTAATACAAGAAGAAAATCTTTCTACAAAAAATAATCTGCTGTAAGTCAACAATTCCTTTAAATGGCAAGTAAAAAACTGTCATGGCAAACTTGTGAAAAACTCAAAGAATTCTAACAAATGAATCTCTTTTTCATTCTCCCCAAATAACAGAGAAATATTCCAAATATGCATTTGACTACTTTTTACTTGCAAAAATTTTACTAATTTTTAAGAAAAACCATGCCGTCTATAATATAACTATTTCAAACAACAAGCAAAATATACAGAGATAAACTCAGCTCCTAACTTTGTAGTTAAATTAAGATAAAGGGATTTAACATTAAAAAGCAATCATAGTCTGGCATATCCTGGTGATCTAAAAGATAAGTCCAATGTAAGTATTTAGAAGCTCATATACATCCCAAGAACCTGGGTTCAAAACCCAGGGCTGAGAGGATCAACCAAGATGAGCAACTAAATAAAATAATAAAATGCTTCCTTGTCTTCTCTCCTTCTACCTGCCTACTTGACTTCATTCCTGCCTTCACCTTTCATTAAAATAAAAAAATAATAGTCCCAAAAAATTAGAAGAAAAAACACGCAAAGTGTCGCTCTTCTCAATGGTGGCATAGCAGCTTTCCTTAAGCATGGCGTCCAGTCGCTACCAAAGAACCCTCGTCATGAGTACAATAAAGGTCATGTCTTTGCTGTGTCTACTTGTTATTTCCTGGGACCATCTACTGCCAGGGCATCACCCCATCAGAAAGTGAATACCTAAGTACCCCAATCAACTTCTTGACATCTAAGTATCTAACCAATCACCCATTAAAGTCCAACTCCAATCCTACTTCTCAGGAGCCACTCTTAATGTCCCAGAAAATTGTCTACTTTAACAGAAACTGTTGCTTAACCTTTAATTTTACAATTTAAAGACAACTATTTTAATGAGTCTGGTATCATCCCCCAACAAGCATTATGTTTTGATAGTTTTACATTCTACTTTATTCTGTCCCCAATCTCAACATAGCACAATGCCTATCAAAACATCTATAAGCAAAATATATTTAATAAATGGTGCCTAATCTCCCTTGATAAAATTGAACCTTCTTATGAAAATGGAAAATGATCAGGGAATCAAAGAGAAGTTAAAAAAACGAACTTCAGGAATCTCTTTAAAATTTCTTATTATGAAAGTGCAAAATTTTTAAGTGTAAATCATCAACATTCATGTAACAGGACACTAAAACTACAACAGCAAAGTAAAAAATACATTTCACAGTATGGAAGAATCCCACAAATGTTATTCTGAGCAACCGAAATCAGTCAAAAAAGAATACATGTTATATAATTCTATTTATACTAAATCTAAGAACAGAGAAACGAATCTATGCTATTAGAAATCAAACAGATCATGGTTAACATCTTGGAAAAGAGTGAATGAGTGGGGTTTTGGGGATACTAAAAATATTCTATTTCTTAATCTTTCAGTTATGAAATACATATGCACTACTTTTCTAAACAATAATATTTCAATTAAAAATTTTTTAAGATGAGATTTTCTTTTTTGGAAAAATTATGCCAAGTCCAAGGATATAACCAGAAGCCCACAAATGTTAAAACTGTAGAAGTTTTTAAAATATCTACATGAGGCATATCCTGGTGATGCAGTTGAGCACAATTCACATACATCCCAAGGACCCAGGTTCACAAGCAGAGACTGGAGGGATCAACCAAGATGAACAACTAAATAAAATAAGTCCTTCTTCTTCCTCTTTCTGTCTACCTATTTGCCTTCATTCCAACCTGAACGTTTCCTTTTTAAAAATAAATCTATAGTAAAGCTTAATTCTATTTGCAGCAAAAAGTAATGACACTTTTGCCCTTTAACCAACTCTTTACTGCCCTTTTGTAAACATCTGCATGTTTTTAAAAGCAGTAATTTCAAATTTAAATTAGTTGCTTAATAGTTTTATTAAATATTACTGGCAATTATTTCTTTCCCATCACATCCAATATATTTCAGTTGTGTTCTTATAAACTAAAAGACTTACTATTAACATGATGTAAAACAGGAGAAAAATATTTTAATTTTATTTTAATATACCGGAAACATGTAGTACAGAATAGAGATAAAATGCAGCCAGAATATTTTGGAAAAAAATGAATTCTAAAAAACTGAAGAGTGATAGCTTGATCACTGAGGCTAAACTACATTAAATGGAGTATTTACACTTAAGGGAGAAAAATAACATGCTCAATTTTATTTAAATCATATATTTTTTAATTAGAATATCTGATTAAAGTAAGCTTTATTAATTCAAATGTTTATATATAATGGTTCAATTCAGAATTTTTAAACCAAAAGTATAAGCTATTCTGCTGATTTACATAAAATCAATGCAAATTCAAACACACAAACTAAAAATTTTTAAATGTGCTATCAAATATCTTTGTTTCAAAAACTGTGACCCACAGTAAATATTCTCTTCTCATTATTGACAAAATACATAAAAGCAGCATCTATGCACTTTAAGAAACTATGGAATATGAATTTGTTTAATCCAATTAAAACAGCTTGTATAACTTGAGAAAGGAAGAGATCATGAATGGGAACAGTTGACATTCAATTACATAACTAGGGAGTCTTACTAAAATAACACTCATTGACCATCTGAGTTAAATAAAATTCTCATTTCTCATATGATTCCGATTTAATTTAAGCACTATATGATGTATGTTATCTGGTATTTTATTTACATCATCTAAGATACATCTCAGTTTACTGAGTTTATTTCAATTTAAAGTTGTTAAGAATAATATTATATTTTACTTTCTATTTATTAAGAAAAAGATAACAAAGAAACTTACAAAGCATATACTTCCGTAAAGCACAACAAAAATGTCACTGAAATAATGTAGAAATATCTTAAGAAAAGCAAATTTCATCTAAATAATTATTAGCAGTCTATGATCTTATGCTTTCTGTATTTAACTGATATATTTAGATATCAGCAGACATTTTAAATCAAATTTTGACAAGTCCCACACATCCTTAAAATAAGTCTTACCCATTTTTTTCAATTTTATTCAATTATTTTCATATGAAGGTTATATATCATTATTGGCTTTTTATTCTTTAGAAGTTATTATGCATTTTCAACAGTAAACTGTACTGTTTGTAATAAAATGTGTTATGAATGATAACTCAATCAACTTATAACTGATATAACAATATTCACAAATATCTATTAAATCTGATGATACATCAACTGGAAAATATCCCATGGTTATTTCTTAATAGGTCAGAATATAATCAGATCTGTTCGCTCAAAGGCAACATACTAATATACACAAATAAAAAGCTAAAAAACAATCTCTACACAACTTACTAAATGACACATGAGGAATATGGATGAATAAGGATGAACTGAACATGTCGAGAGAAAGTAAGAATAATCACTTAGCAACAGTTCACTTTATAAAGAACTAGTTCTAAGACTTAACTGTACCCTCTAAATTTTTTAACTATCTAATAAACAGGCAGATTTTGGAGAAAAATATGGGTATTTACATCACAAATTTCATTTTTAAAGTAATATATTATTAAAGGAGTATATTTTTAGAAAATATAGAACTTAAGAAATATGTATTTCGAGAAAGTTATCTTGCTTTCCATAGCTGATGGAAAATACACTCTGCAAAAATAAGGTACTAACTAGGATGAGAGAGGAGAAATATATGCTAAGTAACTGAAATAATCCAAATTTTTAAATATAGAAATACTTCCCTAATTATAATTTTATAAATTTAAATCTTATTTTATGTATTTAAAAACAATTTCTTCAATATATTATAATTTTGCTTTTAATCCAAGAAAGGTATAATTAGTAACTATTGGCTTTCTTTCTACAAATCTCTTTGAAAATAAGGAACTATGATCCCAATTAAAGTAACTAATACTGAAAGAAAATCAGGCTGAAATCACTTATTCTGAAACGAAATCAAATATTCTAAATCTATTTCATAGATATAATTTTCTCAGTGGCAATGAATACACATCCAAGTGTTATTCAAGTGATAAATATCTTGCTCTTGATATTAATGTCCAACCTTTTTTTAAATCTTTGTCTAAATCCTCTCAAAAAGAAAACAAAAATAGGGACTTGCCTTTGCAGTTCCTATTACAGTAGGAAGAAGCAACATTTTACTAAACTCCAAAATGGATTAACAGTTATTACCAAAACAGTTATTACTACCACAAAAGATACTATGACCTAGTATACTTTCAATATTAAAAAGAGGTTTTTAGTGTCACAGAAAAAGGTAATATAACTTCAGATACCTTCCTTAGGTTTTATATAAAAAAAATACTTGTATAAGACAGATAAAATTGGCTTTTACCCCTCCTAATAAATGAAAATTAACATAAAAAAGATTTTCACAATCTTACCAGCAACTAGGAAGTTTCAGAAGTTTACCATAAAGAGCAGTGCTAAAAGACGGAATAATTGGTACAGGTAGACAGTAGGATCCCCTACAATCCAAAGATGTCAGTCCTGCCTGGAAACCAAATATCTGAAACAAAAAGAAAAGATCCAAATGTTCACAGAGACAAAGTTTTAATAAGCACAGGATGAAATACGTCAGTTTCAATTTGCTCTACAACAGCTGCACATTAAATATGTTCCAAAGTCTTTTTCCATTTCCCAAACATCAACATTTTCTTTTATTCAATTTGACATCAACTAAATCCAAATTAAGAGATTTAAATATACAGTATTTCTTTCACATCCCCTGACAGATGATGCTTTTTAGACTTTTTAACTTCCACATTTTATTTCTATACATAACTCTCATTTAGTAGTTTGTCTGCTGAATGCACAAATTTTCAATAAACATAAAAAAACTTAACCACACTTTGAGCATTTTGTATATTGTAGGTATTAACTTTAAACACATTTTGTCTTCAACTTACATTACACAATAAAAACAAAATATCCAAATAGAACCTAAAATGTTACTTCTTTTCCTTTAATTTGTGAAAATAATTGTAGGGTTGGGGTTTTTTTCACCCCAGGAAATTTGTTACGGCATGTAAATTATTCTTCATATATTTATACTTAAAATGAGCAGATCACACTCAAACATTTTGTAAGCATTCCTTGAAATTCCTGAACACTGTATTTTCCTGAATAGGAAGAAACAATATAGGGTGTAAATTACTCTTCATATGTTTATACTTAAAATGAGAGGATCATACTCAAACATTTTATAAGCACAGCATTCCCTGAAATTCCTGAAGACTGCATTTGCCTCAAGAAGAAGAAACAATATAACATCACATTGTACATGAAATATTTCAGAATAAAATTACATTTCTGGCTCCAAATGTTTCCATTAAGCATAAAAGATAAACATCTGAAGGAGGAAATAATGACACTAAGGTTTAAAAAAATAGTTACTGTTTTCTAACAACAAGAAAAAGCAGCTTAATCTCAACTTTTATCTTTCATTATTTCTTATTTCTTGGGTTTATAAAGCAATGACATTCCTATCTCTTGGATTAATTTTAACTTCTAAGTTCTACAGTGAAATATGGCTAAAATTTCTCATTAATTATCAAAACAAAATATTTAATGAACAAATAATGATCATTTAGTTAGAAAGTAGTAAGCTTCTAAATGTTTTAAAAAATTATTAAGAACCTGCCATCACATTAAAAATGTCAAGTCCTTTCTTTTAAAGCCAATTTTCAGGTAACAAAATATTTTTCGGAACTAAGACAGAACTATCAATTTTCAGAAGAAGCTGTGTTTCAAAGGCTCTACCTATAAAACTATCAAGGAAAATGAAAATTATTATCTATTAATTCCGCTATTAGTAGGAGGCAAGAAATAGATAAATGAAAGAGAAAAAATCCCATGTTTTTAATACTTAATCAACCTTAAAAATTTAAATTAAGTTATTAAACATTGATTCTCATGGAAGAGTTATTCTGAGCAATACTGTATGCAAATAACTTTTGGTAACTACAACTTCGGCATTTCATATTTCCTCTGAAAGGGTCAGCATTTAAAGGATTCTGAAATTTATAATTATTAATTCACACTACACAGTAAAATTATTTTTAAAATGTTCAACCTTCAAATATTTCTAGGGTATGATAAAGGCTTATATTTTATCACATTATATTACCTATATCCAAGTAATAACTCTCTCAAGATGCTTTCTAATGTTCTATAACATGCCCCAACAGAATAATCACAGACACTATCATTGACTATATGCCGATAGATACTAGGTGTAGAGGAGATCCCCTGCTGGTTATTTGCAGAACTGCAAAGAACTGTGGGGAAACTGTGTGGTATTCTGTAATTGCTTTTTTCAGTTTTTACTGTACTTACATGTGTTATCCAGAAATGATTCTAAGGGAACAGTCAAGAAAGCATAAATTAGAATGAAAGAGAACCTATCTACCACATCAAATATAATTATTTCAAAATAAATGCTCAACTCTTTCAAATTACAGCAATAAGATTCTTAGATTTAAAATACCTAGGAATTTAGTAACTTGTCAACAACCTTTTACCAAGATTACAAGGGAAAAACAGTATGAATCAAGGCTGCTTACACCAAAGATAGTTCATACATTCAGAAACTGCAAAGGAATAGTATAAAAACTTGTAAAAATACATAAAGAAGCAAGTATACCTATAACAGAAGCTTTAACTGAAGGAAATGTCAATGTGAATGACATGACTTACACATCATATTAAACAAAAAGTTAAACATGCATTTCCACTTATTAGAAATCCAATTAGAAAATAAAAATAAATACATCATTATATTTAACACTTCACAAATATTCTTTCTTGAATTAACATCTCAAATAGAAAAGGCTGTAATTTAGAAAGAAAACCTCTACTGTTTTCAATAAAAAAGGAGAACATATTAGCATTTGCTATGATAAAAAACAAAAACATAAAAGCATACTAACTATAAAGGACAATGAAAACATAATAATTGAGATGTAAAACAAACCAATTTTATGCTTTTGCCATTACAGGATATTTGGTATAATGGCATAACCATCAATATTAGTTCCTTTCTTAAAGAGGGGGAAAAAATCAAGCATTACCTTCGTCACAGTTAATCTGTAAAGATAATTGCATTGGAACATTTAATAACTGAAAAAATAATGATTATAACTGGAATACAACACTATAATGAACTTGTTGAAAAGCCTTCAGGAGAAAAGGATGGAGCCAGATCTCGTCAATTAGACATTAAGATTTCATAGCACACCCTTGTGGTCAGGTGGCTGAGACACTGGCATGAGACCATGTAAAAGTCCAAGAACCTGGGTTGGAAGCCAGGGGCAGCAGTAAAATATCAAAATAAAATGTAAAGACACTCCTTCCCCACAAAATTAAGATTTTAAACATAACTGTTTATAGAAATTTAACTAAATTAACTCATTTTGCACAGGGGAAAAATTAATTCCAAAAAGGATAAAAGACTTTTTCAGAATGACATATTGCTAGAATATTAATATGATGCCTCATTTATTAGCTCACAATTTCAGTCTGCCCTGTGTCCTCCTTCCATTTCCTCCTTCCTCTCTCCAAAAGTGTACAGCTAATTCTCTACTTACTTTTAAAGAAAAATATACAAATACTTTGTCTCCTATCCTCCAACTACTAATAAAATTCCATTTCTCCTCTTTCATCATCAATATCCTGGAAGAATAGCCTGGAATGTGTTACATTATTTTTTTATTGCCTACTCATTCATTAAACACTCTAAATCTAGCTTCTGTTCATGCCCATTGAAACAAAAAGAAACTGACAGAAACTGATACTAAGTGATTCTCTTATGGACAGGAATTTAAAAGATTTCTCTCTTAATTTTTTTCATTATTTAAAAAAGCAATATTAAGTGATTTTTTTTTCCTACACCAAAATATTTCAAACATGAATACTAGCAAGCAGTCACCTGCACTTTTAAAGAAATAAAATCCTTCAGAATACAGAAGGAATGGTTAAAACTCAGCTCAACAACAAAAAGATAAATAAATTTAAAAAGAAAAATAAATTTTAAAATGGGCAAAAGATTTGAATAGATACTTCTCCAAACAATATATATAAATGGCAAATATGAATCTGAAAAAAGATGCTCAACATCATTAATCATAATGGAAATGTGAATTCAAATCACAGAAATACTACTTAATAACCACTAAGATAACTAAAATCAAAAAGAAATTACAAATGTTAGTTTAGATGTGGAAAAACAGGAACCCTCTTCCACTGCTAGTGGGACAATAGCACAATGCAATACTCTGAGGGCCAGGGGGGAGTCTTGCAATTCCTAAAAAATGTTAAAAAAAAAAATAGCTGCCATATGACTAGGCAATTTCACACCTAGGTATATACCCAAGAGAAATAAAAACCTGTGTTTACACAAAAAAATTACATAAATGTTCATAGCTGTATATTTATACTATTCAAAAAGTAGAAGCACAAATATCTATCAATAGATATATAAACAAAACATAGTGTATTTATTTAATGGAATATCATTCAGACATAAAAGGAAGAAAGTACTGATATATGCAACAGCATGGAAGAACCTTGAAAACTTGATAAGTGAAAAAAGCCAATCGCAGAAGATCACATGTTGCAAGATTTCCATATATGAAACGCCCAGAATAAACTAACTAATACACAGAGACAGAAAACAGATTAGTGATAACAAGAGCCAGGAGGGTAGGAGTAAATAAGGAGTGAATATATATGAGGAGAGGGTTTCTATTTGGGGCAATAAAAATGTTCTGATATTAGAAAACGGTAATGGCTGCATTTACTGTGAAAACACTAAATGATACTTTTTCTTTAAAAAGTAATTTATGGTAATTATCAAAACAGTTATTGAAAAATCAAAAACCTTATTAGATATTAACAAAGTTACTATCTTAACCACGACCCTCACATTAATTTGAAGTCTTTCAAACTATGCCCAGACCACTTAAATTCACTTTCAAGAGTTCAGAATGTACCCTGTCCATTTGTTATACTTTATACTAAACCCTATTATCTTCGAACAATCTTTAGCGCTATTTTATTTTCTTAATTTACTTAAGTGACAGCATACTATATATATACATATATAGATACACCATTGTGCTTCCTGATATTCAAAAAAAAAAACTACATTGTAGAAAGCTATCCATGTGGACAGAGATCTAGTGCACACTATCTCTATATACAAAAAATTCTCAGGAACAATGATTGACAAACTACAATCCCAGGTAAGATTCTGCTCTATTATATATAGCCTGCAAGCTAAGAATAATTTCACATATGAACATTTATCTTTTAATTCGTCAACAGAAAACAATAAATTGGGACCCTAATGAGGTGAAATGCTATCCTTCAAAAAAAGAATTCCATTCTTTCTTTCATTAGTAAACTGTATTACAAAAAAATAATTACATTTTGAATTTCATCAATTCAAAAGTTATGGAAATTTGACCTCTCTTATTATTTAAGTACCTACATGTATCTTAAATATTGCCACTTGGCACATAAAGTCTAAAACATTTACCATCTGTCCCTTTAGAGACAGGGGTCTGCAGACCCCTATTATAGACATACACTGAAAATTAGAATGGATAGGTGTAAGGTAGATGTGTTTTTAGATTTATTAAATCCTATAAAAGCATTCTCCAAAACGATACCAACATAAACACCCACCAGCCATGTATAAAAAAAAGCACTATAACTCCAAATCATCAGGGTATACTATGTACCTGAGGTCAAAAGCTACCAAATATAAAAAAAATGCAAAGGGTTTTGATTCTACTATAACCTTTATGTCTCCAACACTAGTCCTTACAAGCAACAGGGTCTTAGATTTATATATTTTCCATAGTATACAAGCTATTTTCACTACCTTATTTTCCACACATTTCAAACATCAGATGCCTTGCAATGTCTTAGCTACTTGATGCCATAAATAAATACAGGCAACTTGGTAAGACATTAAAGTTTCATCTCATGTATTCCAGTCAACTCTCTCAATCAATAAATTTCATTACATTATATGACAACTATATACTATTTCTTCATATGTAATACAGTCAAATTTAGGTATACAAAATTAAAATCTGAGTATTTTGAGTATTTGACTGAATATTACCTAGAATCTAAAATGCCAAACACATATGAAATACACTCCTACTATAATATTTTCACTATACTACTAACAGTTAAACTTTGAAACGTCCTTGAAAGTTATAGCAATTACTCAAAGTAACATGAACTGCTATTAAGTTTAAAATGTACGAGGCCCCTCAAAAAACATTTAAAAAATGCATACAATATTTAAGATTCACAGATTTATTTTTTTAAAGTATTCAATATTCTTAATACTATTAAAAAGTTTCCTACATATATTATACTAGTGCCACTCTGTCCAATACCTAAATCCCTGGGAAATTTAACTTATCCATTAAACCTATAGCCAAACTAACCAAAATATAAAACACATGTGTAGCAAAAGAACTTTTTCCAAAATACTGGACTACAGTATAACTAAACTTTAACATTAACTTGGAAATTTAATATATTAACAAACAGTACAGGTAAACACTATAACAATAACTTTGTCAGTATGGACTACAACCATTGGTGACCAATGGCTTCAGTGATCATTTTCCTTAAGAATTGAGCATGTCTCATTCATCTGAAGATATGTACTAAATGAATGAATCCTATATAAGTACAACAACTTACAGAGATTAGTAAAGTGCCTAAAATTAGACCTGGTTCAATAATATAAGGCATATATTAAAATTAATATACTTAATGTTTCTTAAATAAGTACTGCGTGAATTTGTTAACAATTCTGTGGGAATTTATTAGCACAAGTATATTATTTCTAAATCTAGATTTCCTACTCTCCACATGGCATAAAACATTATGACAGGCCATTATAATAATGGCTACCAATGAATCACACTTCCTGTGTCCACCCTCCTTTACAACATGACATTGTCACTCCTTCATCAAAGAAGTAGAGTCCCCTTCTCCATCCTCTTAAAAATTGGTTTTGCATGGACATCTAGGAAAAGATGTTCTTCTATTCTACATGGTTTTAAAACAATCAAGCTTTTTGGAGATAAAACTGATATACAACACTATACTAGCTTCAAGTGTACACATAATGCATAGTATACAACATAATAACTTGTTTTGTATATTTAACAAAATGACCACAAGTTCAGTTAACAATCATCACAGCTACAGTTCTTTTTCTTTTGTAAGGAAAGGTACAAGAAGGAATGAAGGTGAGTAGGCATGCAGGCAGGAAGACAGGAGGTAGAAGCATCTTTATTTTAATTTCATTTAGTTGTTCACACAGATTGTTTACACCCGAACCTGGAACTCGAATCCAGAAGTATGTGGCTTGCTCCTTCGGAGATCATTTAACTAACTGCTACTTCAGGAGGGTACACCCTATAAGAACTTTCAAGAATCATTCTCCAGCAACCCCCAAATATACAATACAGATTTTTTTGAGGTAACACTGATTCACAACACAAATTTCAGATGTGGGTTCACTCTTCATCAAATATATGACAATACACCATATTCTATGCCAAATTTCTAATAACCTTCAGCTGTCTCCATTGAACCCCCTATACCCCTGCAGCCACACCATCCCTACCATACAGTATTATAGTTATCATACTGTACATTACATCACCAAGGCCTATCTATTTTATAACTGGAAGTTTATACTTTTAAACCCTCTTCACCAATTTTGTCCATTCCCAGCCCATCCCCACTCCCAAATCCCCAATGAATCCTATTCCTTTGTCTCTGACAATCACTAGTCTCCTCTCAATGCACTCATTGAGAGTGCATTTAACCTCTTAATTTTAAACATAACTGAAAGTGGTCTAAAACTAGTATCTTTAGTTTATTTTTACTACATAATCACACAAATAATTAAGAACTTTAGAAACCAACAAACTATAAAGCATGAACCAACAAATCAGGAGTTTGTTTTTAGAGTATTTTTTTAATTATTTACATAAAATTTAATGTATTTTCAGCATTTATTCTTGAATTTAACTTTGTAGTTTCCTTTTGTCCATAAAAGAGAGTGTGATTAAGTATTAGCTGTCTCTACTTAAGACTATAGATGTTTATTGTGTTTACTTAGCAAAAATGCTTTTCACACAACATTTTAATTTATATTTTTGTATACCTATGCTGTGAGTTATTTATTTACAAAACAAAAACCAAAAAATAAAACATGCAGAAGAGCTGAGAAAACTCTCCAATAACTAACTTTACATTGATTTAAATAACTAACTTTAAATTGATTTAACTTTGATTTAAAGTAACAGTTTTCCTTTGCGTCACAAAATTAACACAAATTCAGTAAAAAGAAAGTATTTAACAAATTTAAGTCCGCTTCATAAAAAGTCTCACATAAATGTTCCCCCTCAAAGAAATCATGATTCTTTTAAAGTATCCTTACAAAATAAGTGCTGTTTCACACAGCCTATAAATGTCATCATCAATGATATATAAAATAAACAAAATTATAATTACTATATCATATAAAAATCAATATATTCATTTAAATAAAGAAGCAGCTTTAAAGTACACTTTAATTTTAATTATTCTGAATAATGAATTTATCCATCATAGCTTATTTTAGCCCCAATTATGGAATACTAACTAGAGGAAATTACAACTCTAAGAAAAAAAAATAATAATTGTTCCAAAGTCAACCAGATATTAATAAGTAAGAAAATTCACTTTTCATACCTTTAGATAGCAATGTGCATAGCAATAATGAAGCAGATTGTCAGAAGGCTGGGTAAGACTGCTGACCACATGCACCAACTGTTCAGCATACATTGGCACAGAATGTTCCATATTAATTTTATCCACCACTATCTGAATACATGGCAAAGGCCGAAGGGACTGGAAGTTGGTAGTATTCAAGAAGTTACTTGAGTTCTGGAAAATAATAGTGTTCGCTTTGTAGTTCAGAGTAGAAAACTAACTATACAAGCTTCAGAATGTCACATTGTGAAATAATATCAAATAGTTAAGAAGTGGCTTTTTTTAACTATAATCAAATAAACACTTTGTACATATTTTAAGTATGTCTTAGATTTCAAGAAATGCATGCTTATTGTAAATTATATTGCCCTTTTAGCTAAAGCTGTTTATTTTTTCAGGAACAGAGTCATTATGTATCTCAATACATTGAAGGTATTTTCTTATTCTCAAAAAATTTCCTAAACATCCCAGAGCCATGAAACTTTTATCTTCTTTTCCTTTATTTACACTTAGATGACTAAGAAACTAAATCAACTACTTCAAACTGTTTAAAAGATACTAACAATATACAAAGTTTGCAGAACAGAAATATTTCTGATCCATATCACATTTACTAATAATACACATAATAAAGGCTCCTAAGGTTCTAAAAATCTCAAGGTGAGTTTGGCATTTTCAATGTTACAAAACGTCTCTTAGCTTCCAAATAAATGCAAGTAAGTTTGAAACTATTCAGAGTTTGAACCCTGAGTAGCAAGCACTTTCCTAACCTAGAACTAGCACTGTCCCTTAAAATGCCATACATGTAGTTCTCAATAATAAACAGTATTCTGTTCTATTAAGAGGTATATGAAAATAGCAGAAACAACAGTTTCATCATTTTGTTTTATCTGTCTTTTACTGTCATAATAATTAGGCAACAGTATTGGCATTTGTCTGGTATTGACTAAAGGTGGTAAATACTATATAACAAACACTTCGCTGGTCCAAAAAACCAGCAATATCATTACTGAGAAACATTGTTCCTGAAACGAAGTGGATATAAAATCTTGATTTCATTGACACATTGCTAGTAATTCTGAGCAATTATTTTTAAGTGCTTTATTTTGGAATATTGAAATACATGATATAGCAAACATCACCTTAATTACAGAGCTCACTGAATTTTTCATTTGCAATTACCATGCATTTCAAGCACCCCAGAAGGCTCTCCTACGGCCCTTCTCAAGCAATATTGAATACCCACCAGAAGTAGCCAATCTCACCATAAATTTCGTCTGGTCTTCAACTTGTTGTAAGGAGAATCATAAAACTGTTTTCATACAACATAACTACTTAAGAATAATGTACATTGTTCATTCTTTGAGGTGATACATCATTAGGAAGTTGGTTCTCTTTATTTCTAATATTTCTATCTTAAGTTCTCATTTTCTGGTATTATAATAGCCATTCTATCTTTCCTTTGATTAGCATTGATAGTTTATCTTCTATTTATTTCTAACATGTCAGGTGTTAGTAGAATTTCATTCAAATAATTTTGGATAATGAATTGGTATCTCTTGAAATCTCCTTTATATCTTTCTTGAACATATTAATCAGTTCAAATTCATGTCTAATAATGACATATTTTAATTTTCTCCTCTTACCTCTTACCTAGCAGCACAATTATTAATTATGAGTGGCTAATAGAGAACAAACAAGACTTAGAGATATAAAGCATCAGTTTAATCTCTAATTGCCAGCATATGGTCTGGCTTCTAGATCCATGTTCTTAAACATTTCTTTATACAGACTTAGCTTGAGGTTTCTTAATTTAAATCTAAAGAGATGTGCATATATGTGCACATGTGTATACACATATATGTATAAATGTGTGTATGTATATATAAATTACTTTCTAGGAATTAACAATCAGCAACTATTGCTTTAATTTCATCATGGATAACTACATAAGCAGATAGTCTTCTATTTAATCACCTATCTCCTACAACATTATAGTCCAAAAAATATGCACTTGTAAGAGAGAGCAGTGAATAAAAAATGTACCTTTTCTCCCATAATAACAGGAAGCAAATGATCCAGCAAGTTGAATTCAGCCATGAAAATCGTGCAGGTACATTTGAGGAGAGTAATACTTGTATGTCGAGTAGGAATATATTCCTCTAATGATGCCACTTCCTCAGGATTCAGTATTGTTTCATTTTCATTCTTACTATCTAAAATGCAAACGATGAAAACATAATGAAAAAGTATTTTAAATAATTGAAAAACTGGTTCCCAAAATTTTAAGAGGAAGTTCTCTTCTTTTCAGCAACAAGGTAGTTATAAAAGAATCTGCTACCTTTAACAATTATGAATTACACTACTCTAGAATATAAATGTCTTTGTCACATAAAAATGTTTTTGGCTTTCAAATATTTTAAAGAAATTCCTTATCCAAATCATAAAAGAAAAACAGTGTTTACTCATAAAAGCACCATCTAATTCACGTAAAAACAAGCTATTTGACAGGAAGAAAATTTTCCACAGACAGACATATAGATAACGACAGCTAACTCCACAAAGGACTTGTACCAAAATAATGCAAAAATAAAACCTTCTGAAGTCAATAATAAACACATAATAGAAAACTGAGCAAAAAAGTTTTGAACAAGCAAAAGATAATATACCCAAAGGTCACTTTATATCAAAAGATAGTGAACTTCATTAGACATTAGAAAATTGCAAATAAAGTCATATTGTGTTAACATTACAGATCCATTGGAATGGCTAAAATGAAAAAAAAAGTTGGCAAGCAGGTAGACAAAACATAAGCAGACATTTTTTCTTAAAAAGTCATATATACAAAATATTTCAGGTTTTGTGAGCCATATAGTTTATCACAATTACGCTGCCATACAATACAAAACCAGAGAACGGACAACACATAATTGAATGATTATGACTGTTTCAATAAAACTTTTAAGTATGGTAACTAAACATAAAATTTCATTTATAATTTTCATGTCACAAAATGTTATTTGTTTTTACATATAAAATGTAAAACTCATTATCAGCAGTAATTAGTCTCAGTATTTAATTTCACTATTAATAATATCTGCTTGCACATTTACGGTCCCTAAACTACCATGCAAAGTGAGAACTGCATATATATTAAGAGTTAGTTAGCAGTAGTTTCTTTATCAATATAAAATCACATTTTTGAGATGAGGAACTAGTTCAAATAAATATTGTGTATGTATGTGTGTTGGTTTGTGTACACATCAACATACATATGTGTATATCACATAATTCCACTGAGGGAGAGATTACTAATTTCCGTGAGCATTCTTTCTCCCTTTTTTTTAGCAATAAAACCCTCTGAATTTAAGTCAAGTATATGAACGCCTAAAATTTACACTTGCCGGTATCTCCTGCTGATAAGTTAAGTGATATGTTACTATGCTCTGGTAAATGGGATGGCAGTCTGTCATTAAATGAAACTACATTATCTACCATTTTCTCATGTTCCCCATTCTTGATGATTAAAATTAGTCATTATAATAACAAACCGACACTGACCATGTAGATAAGCTTTCTCTCCAAGGATGGTAGAATAATAAGATAGAAGGAAATCTGGGTCTAAGAAAGACAACCTCATGAAAGTTGCTCTAATCTCCAGGAGTACCGAGCAACTTAGGCATTTATATGAGAAAAATAAATTATGTACACTTTTTGTGTGAACATAAGTTTTCATATATCTGGGACAAATGCCCAGGAGTACAAGAGCTGAACTATATGGTACCTGCATGCTCCGTTCTTTATAAAACTGCCAAATTGTTTTCGAGAGGTTATAGCATTTGACATTCCAACCAGATAAGAATAAAAATTCAGATTCCTTACATACTCTCCAGAATTTGACATTGTCACTTTTTTATTTAGCCATTCTGTCACTTTTTTATTTAGCCATTCTGTACTTACTATCACAGCACTTATGGAAGCGTCTAGCATGGAATCAGCATTCAAGCAAGTACAATTAATAAATTCATGAACATGTAAAGCACTACATATTAGGCACTGTATTATATGATTTTACATGTATAATCTTTGGAAGTAGGTCCTATTAGTCTATCATTAAGACAAAATAATTAGAACAGAAGTAAAATAATGGAAGTTTCACAAAAACTTATTTCTCTTTCACACAACAATCTGAGTCTACAGATTCCAGGCAGGACATGGTGCCGCCAAACTATCGAAGACCTAGGTTCTTTCTATCCTGTTGTTCAGTAATTTTCAGAATGCAGCTTTCATCTCAGGGTCTAAAATGACACTTCCACTTCCTATAATTATAATTGCTCTATAGTCAAAAAGAAGGGGAAACCAAAAAAAAAAAAAAAAAAGAAGGTATTTTTTTTCCTGTTAAAATTCAAGGTCCAAAAACTCACATCAAGATCTCTTTCATCCAAGTAGCCAGAATTTAATCATATGACATACTCTGTGTTTAGTCTTTATGTCTATCATAGAAATTTCTATACTTAAAAGTAAAAGGAGAATGGATATTGTGGAGACAATTTAACAATCTGTCACAGTGATTAAAATCACTTTAGAGAAGAAGAATGGAAAATAGAGATAATAAATTGGATAAGCTTAATAAGAAGCAGACTGCTTAATTAAAAGCAGTCTAATCCCATAGTCTGGAATGCTTCATGCATTAAAAATAATAATAACAAGGAGCTTGCATTTTATGAAACTATGATAGGCATACCTTCATACTATATAGAAAAACGACCACTACAGTAAAAATACTAACAAATACTGGCAAATAAAGTACTTGTGCAAATACTTCCAAATTTTGGCTTCTTCCAAACTTCCATACACAAGTCTTTAAATTAACAATAAAACACATGAAAGCCAGATAGGCAAAATATAATAAACAGTAGAAAGCAAAATACAATAAATTGGATTATATAATAATTCAAATCCGCTGGCAAATATTCAAAATGAAGACATAAACCAACCTGGTTTTAGACCATTATATGGTTCATATTCATGCTCCAAGGCACAAGCAATCATTTTCAAAATTCTGTGTACTGCACTGCTATCCAATCGAAAATCAAGAGGACCTATAACAAGGCTTTTGGTAGACTTCTCCTGAATTGTTCCCAAATCTTCACTTTTCCCTAAAGAAAAGTCTTGCTGATTTGCAGAACCTATAGGAAGTCAAATTTTATATTAATATTACAAACAATCTGTTATTAAAAAGTATATTACTCTTTTCTAATCTTTTTAATTTAGTTTAATCCTTAAATGCCAATTCTCATTCAGCTAGGTACAGAGATTGCTGTAAATCTTTCTCAATGCAAATGAGAACTTATCAACAAAAAAGTCAACCAATTCAAAAATAGGTATTCCTATTATCTATTTAATGTTTTAAGAAGTGCTATAAAACAGGAATAGTCATTCTTAGAAAATTTTCTCAAAATCTAATATGCTTATATGTTGACTGAGGTCAGAGAATGGGGACAAAACTCTTCTGACATGTTACTACTAATTCGTGTTAGAAGTTTCACTGAAAATTAGACTGTTAAAATTAAGCTTTGAGAGGATCTTTTGAGAGTTCTATAATGACCATGGAAGTGAACAATAGGAATTACCTGCTTTGAACCTACTTCCAAATGAAATTATTATGCCCATGTTCCATAAAGCAGAATCCAAGTTTCTTAATCCCTTTCTGCCCATATATTAAAGAGAAACCAAGTCTACCTTTAAAGAAAAATTCTGCCTATAGCTATTTCTCTTTTGTATATTCCTCGTACAAGCCAAGAATTAGGGCAATGTCAGAATCTGATATGTGCAGCTAAGTTACTTAACCTGTGTAAGATGGGCTGTTTCCTCATCTTTAAAATGAGACGATGGCATCTAACTTATAGAGTTTTATGAGGATTAAAAAACTAACACATGCAAAACATTTAGAAGAGCATCTTCCATTTAAAACCATTCAATAAATATTAGCTACCTAATCACCACCTAATCATCACTATAAGTGAACATAAATTCACAATGAGAAACAAACAAACAAACAACAAACATAAGAAACTACAGTTTCTTAAAAGCAGACCAGGAATAAATAAGCAAATTATTGAATGGATACATTTTAAAGTATAAGTGACATTAACAAGTTAAATTAACAAGAGATTTATTATTTTCTGAAAATAAAAAAACTTATTTGCTAGCCCAATACAAAAAGTAAAGGTGTAAGTGGTAAAACCATAAGCAAGAAAGGAATTACGACAACTCTCAGAAGCTTCCTCTAGTGAAGGAGAGAAACATATGTAATGGAAAAGGAATATACACGTGACATATCAGATTATGACATTGCCCTAATTCTTGGCTTGTACAAGGAATACACAAATGATTACATTATAATCCTTCGCTATATGTACAAAACACATGGGACTCTTCTATATATACATATACACATATATATATGTGTGTATATATATATAGTTGAAATACCTTGTTTTCAATGTTAAAGATGAAGATATCTGTAACACTGTATACCATTCACAAAAGTAAAAAATACCAAAAATTCAAAAGTTAAACTACTAGTTTCTCAGACAAAAAACATTATAAGGACCCAAGCAAATATAAACTGTTTCAATCTTTTAAAAAATATCAAAACTTTTAACAAAATTTCAGCACTCAGCTTCCTCCACATCATACTTCACTTCCTTACAAGATCCTAAATTCACAGCACATGATAAAATATCATTCTGAACAAGAAGAAACTTACCAGTTTGGCAACAACACTATAACTGGCAAAGCTTTTAGTATTATGAGTTGCACTTTCATATACGTAAGTGGTTCCTGAATGTCTCTAACTCAAGTACCTTAAAATACATCTTTTCCTCAAAATATCTTCCTTTCTTATTTCTATCTTCAATAGTGCGCATGACAATTCACCAAGCAAGTCTAGACCAAAATTTGGTAAACAACTTAAATTTTATTTTCTGTGAAGATTTTTGTACAAAATTAAACCAATCTGACTGGCATATGAATTACAGAAGGGCAAGAGTAGAAGCAGGAAGCTATTTGAATCTAGAGATTTAGTAGATTGGATGAATGTGTAACAGTGGAGCTAAAATAACTAATGCATTAAAGACAGATTTTGGAAGCTAAATTTGATTAAAAATGCTAAAAGGACTGTATGCTAAGAGAAGTATATCATGAAGATACCCAGGTTTCTACCCTGAGTAACTAGAAGTTCACAGAATAATTTTCCAAGAAAAGAAGACTGAAAATAGAAGAGAGGAAGTAAATAATAGGTGACAAGGGGGATAATTAATAAGTTAATTTTGGACATTTTAAGTTTTGAGATATTTGTGTGTCAGTGAGGTGAACATATCAAAGATATTTAATTCCAAACCTTAAAGAGGGAGGGAGAAGGGGTGGACAAATCAGTCAAAAGGGATCAATAATATGGTAAAGGATAGAAATGGACCAAAGCTGATGAACTTAATCTGTTATATACAGATGTTGATTTGTGATGATGCATTCCTTAAACCTACAACTTCTTATGGAATATCAACAAAATTTTAAAACATGTGAACAAAAGTTGATTTGTAATCAATTGTTAAAAAACTTAAAAATCCTAAAAACATTTGAACTAATAGTACAAATAAAGGCATTGAAAACATACAGAAGGCACTTAAATCCATGAAAAACAATGAGATTACATCATGAAAGAGTAAAGGGAACAAAGTAAATGTAAGGTTTGTGTAATGAAAACACTAACATTTATAAATCCATTACAAAAGGAGGAAACATAAATTTACAATGTTTTCATTTAACAAAACTTACCATTCCTTCAAGATCAACTCCTCTGTGAAGTTTTCAAGCCCACAAAAAGCAGTCACTTTCTTATCTGAACCTCTATTAGCTTCTGCTTACATTACAGCTTTATACATACTATATTATAATCATTTACTTAAATGTATAGACATTTCCTATTTGTTTCTTGCATTCACAATAATTATCTAGCACCTAATATACAGAAATCATTTTTCAAAGACGAAAAATTAACCTAAAAATGCTGAACCTATTTTCACTGATTTCAATATGAAAAATTGTTAATAAACAGAGCATCACATATTGATGTGCACAAAAAATATCAAATGGTTAAATTTTGAAAACCTCATTGGAATGCATAATAACACATAATAAAATAAGACTGTGTTCATAGCTTCAAAAATAATTTATTTATATTTTATTGATTAAAACACTTTTATAATTAAAATAAAACTAACTTTCAAATCGTATCTAATACAGAAGAGGAAATGTTTATTCTTTTTTACAACTTAATATAATATGAAATCTGATATATCAAAATTATATTAGCTACACATAAGAACTAATTCTGGTTTATCAAATAAAATATCTTTTCATTCTGCCTCACAAAGAATGGATTAAAATGTCAAGAATATAAGAAAATTAAAATTAAATAATTCTCCAAAGTAACAGTAGGCAAATCTGATGTAACAGAGGGCAGCCAGTCAAGGATAATTGATTCTGAAAAGACTTTGTCCTGTTCTTCAAGGAAAAACAAACACAGAGGAAAGAAATCACTACCTTTGCCACTGGTGCTCTCCATTGCATACAAGTAATCCATATAAAAAGCACCAAACCTTTGCATTCCAGCTATCTCAGTGTATGCCTCCTGCCACCAAAGAAAAACAAAATACATGTTGTTAGAAGACTTTTTAGTTCAAAACCTGACAAATCAAGAATCAGACACACATCTTTAAATATAATATATATCAACTGAAAAGATTACCAAAAGAATAGGTTATCCAGAGAATTCACTTCTAAGAAAGGTAAATGTTACATGTACTACAGGGTACATGAAACGACATTCATAATTCTACTAGACATTTTGAACTCTTTATCAATAATGTCTGGTTAATGAATATCTATAAAAGAGTAGGTTAGTGCATTCTTGACTTCCATCACCATCACAAACTATAAAATAAGGTATAGTTTCAATGGAACTAATCTTTAAAAATTTCAGTATACTTAGATGAAAAGTACAAACACTGAGAATATACTAAAATATTTAAAGTGTATTATTAAATATGTTGGTCAAAATTAAATTCTGTACTTTCAACTATGAAAGTCAATCTATAGTGAAATGGGTTAAAATGTAAATTATTCTAGAATACTAATCTTCAGGTAATATTTTTTAATTTTAAAATTTATTTCCTAAAAGTACATTAATATGAGAAATTCAAACAATACAAAGACATAATCACAGTAAAATGTGAAATTTTCCATCTATTCCCCAAAATTCCATACCTCAAAAGTTAACAAAATTTAAAGGTAATTCTACATGCTTACTTCATGACTATTTTAATAGCATGGACTAAACAAACAAGCAGTGGATACAAACCATAACAGCAGAGATCACTGTTCATCCCTTAAACCTCTCCAGATGTAGAAACTGGACAAAAATATTTTCAATGTTTCCATAAGCAACTAGCATTCAGAACATATTTTTTTTAAAGGAAGATAGCAATCACCAGTAGTCACACAATGTATTCACTCAAATATTAACTAAAATTTGGTTCAAATATAGATTATCTGACCTTATGATGAGCTGCATCCAAGATAAATTCTGCACGAGTACCATTATTTTCTGGGCTTCGGTAATCAAACAATGAATTTGTTAGGTATGTCAAACCTTTCATATTCAAATTTTCACCACAAATGAAGAAACAGGCTTCCTGAAAATGAATGCAAAAAATGTGTGAACAGGAGGAAAAATCATTAGCCTGTTAAGAAAATACCATGGTTTTATGATACCAATTCAGTAGTCAACAGAAATCACAACAATTTCAAGTCCTGTAAAAGACAAGAAATGTCTTCATTTTCACTGCCTATTTTGGCAAAAAACATTCTAATAAACCAAAAAGTAACTCCAAGGAGCTACCATAAACAAGAAAGAAGAAACATTTATGAATCAGAAAATATTTGGAACTACTGTCCAGGTGTTAAGTACTACCAACTTTCTTAATTCCCGAGCCCTATAATTTCTTATAGGAAAAGAGAGTAAAGTTTGTCTTTCAAACCGAAGATATATGAAGTCTAACAAAATTTTTGGTTCAGTTAAAGACTTCAATAAGCACTTCATTATTCCTGAATTCTTCCAAAAATTAGGAAGGGGAGTTGCTGGAAAGGGAGATTCTGACTTACGGTTTCAGTTCTATTCACATTCTCTTCAAAATCTTTAACACCCATAATTCCTTTAAGGCACATGGCTCTGCAACCTACAAAACCAATCTGGCAATCAAAGAAAGGTTCTCCCATCATAAGGGCCTATAAGAATAAAGGAAATATTAAAATTAAGAATTCAATTTAATAAAAATGTTACTTTCCTTGCAAAATTTTTGTTATTTGAAACATCTTTAGAATTATCACCTTCCCAAACTTACTCTCTTCAGATTACAAGACCTATTAAAGTAAGGAACATCTCTGAATCAAACCCTGGTATCCTCAATGACAGGCACTTCATAAGCAGTGATCCACACATACATATGAACACACACGTTAAACTAAAAGATGAAAGAATTAAGGCTGCATATAATAGTAAAATCTTTGTAAAGAAATAATTATTTCAACCAATACTACTGGCTACTAAAAGTATAAAACTATGAATATATTTTCAAATATACTACTTAAGATGAAAGTGTATAGCTACTTAATATTAAATTTAAAAACAACACAGAAGTTTTAAAAATAAGTGTTCAATGTTGAAATATTACCTCAACTGTAGTTCCTTCTTGTTCCCAACACAATACTTCTTTAGATGTTACTTTCTGAGGGCTGTAATAACTACTCTCAGCTTGCATTTCAGTGAGCTAAGAAACAATTTAAGAATATTAAATCAAATTAGTATTAAATAGCAATAAGCTATCATTATTATGATGACTTGACGGAAATCAAGTCAATTTAAGATTTGAGCAACTTAATTATTAAGCAAGAAAACAGGTGCAACAAGAATAGCTGTAATGGATTATCCATGGTAAAAGAGTGAAAATGCTAGTCTAAACTCATATAGGAAATATAAATACCACCTTATCTTTATTTAACTTTTTTACTCAACAATATTGCTTACAAGGTAATAACTGTGTAGCTGTAAGTCTCATAGTCACAGTTCACTTATGTGCACCCTGGTGGAGCAGCAGTTAGGTCAATAGTCTTGAAAGGAGCAAGGCATATATGCCTGGGTTTGAGTCCCAGGGCCAGGGGTAATGACCAGTGTGAACAAATAGAGAAAAATAAAATAAAGATGCTTCTTCTTTCCCTCTCATCCTGACTATATGCCTACTCACCTTCATTCCCTGCTGGCACCTTTCCTCAAAAAAAAAAAAAATTCACTTATTCTTCCAAACATTTACATATTTTAATGTCAATTCATTTATATTCACTAATATATTCAATCATAGTTACTTTCATCATTTCAAAGATTTCTCACTATTTATAATAAAAAACAGTGAAGAAACAGAGTTTTAACAAAACTGTTTGAGTAGATTTACAGATGCTTATTTTCAATAGGTCTCATAGTACATCTCATAGGTTCATTCAATCATGGAACGAAAACTGAGTGCCTGCTAGATAACAAGTACTAATACAGATATGACAAAAAAAAAATAATTTCTGCTCTTCTTAAGTTTGCAACATATGATTTGTATGTATCAAAAAATTAAATAATTTAAACTACTTTTCAAAGGCACTTTTGTAAATGCAATGTGCCATCCTGAAAAAGAACAGAACAAAATTCAATTAAAGTCTGAAATGAATCATAATACACCAATAATGACTACTTAGTTTCGACAAATGTATATAGTGATAGCTTAAGTTGGTAACATAGGAAAAACCTAATAGAAAAAAATGGGGTGAGAATAATATGTGAACTCCGTGTTCTAAGCAAGTTTTCTATAAGTCTAAAACTATTCCAAAACTTTAATGTTTTTTTTTAGTATTCTGGCCATGTTTGCTAATGATTTACGGAGCCTTATTCTTGAGAAACAGATACATTCTTCAAACTTAAATGCAAAGCCAAAGGTAATTTTTTAAAAATACTTAGTCAAATAAAACTATTGAACCAAAAAGTTGTAATTTTAAGCATCATAACCTCAACAGTCAATTATTAAAACAGAGAATTTTTATAAAAGCTCTTATTTCTTGAATGCTTCTAGAAATAGTGTTTATAATTCACTATTTTAAAGGGCAATTCTATAATCTGAAATGCTTAAGTAAAATTTGAGTATTTTAAACTTGATCATCCTTCAAGCTGTCTACAATTACTGTAGAGAAAAACCAATTAATTGATTAAAAGGACTCAAACATTACAAGAACAATTTTCAACATTATTAAAAAATGCTACATTTAATTTGGCATGATTTTTGTTGGATTGATATCAACTGTTCAGAATGCTAATGTAGAAACATGACCTTATTTTCTGACCAAAATATGAACCACAAATTAATTCCATACACTCTTCAAATGGAAACTGAACAATGAATTCTAATATTTTCCTCTTAAATATCAAGATTATTTCCCTTAAAGAAACCTTAGATATCCCTCAATTTTTTAAAGCTATATTAACCAATAACAAATACAGTTCCAAAAACCTATAAAAGTATAATATAATTAAATGCTCACTCTGCCTCAGTTTTATATAATTCTTCTTATCAACGAAGGTAATAGAAATGCATCAGAATTGTTTCAAATTTAAACAGGCAATGTCAACAGAAAAGATAATGCTTTACTACCAATTCCTAACTTTCCCCACAAACTGAGATTAAAAGTAACTTCTTCATTTAGATCATATAAAATTTCTAACAAATATTTGACAATTAAATTTAGCTGTTCACATTGGTTGCTACTCCCAGGCCCAAGCCTTGAAATGGGACCTTAGGATATCTGAGGGACTGCTCAAATGTCTCTTTTACCTCTCCCTGCCTGCTTGCCTACTGAGGACCTGATACAGTTCCAAACTGAACTCCACATTCATGAATCCAATTGGATATCTCTACTTAGGCATCTTAAACTTGTCCAAAACCAAACTCCTGACAGTTAGCTCAAATTTAATGCTTTTGTACAAGGATATGTTTCTACCACACCTTTCTTTCTTTCTTCCTCAACTTGAAAAATCAGAACTCAATCCATCTAGCTCTCCTGAGCCATTCTTAGATCCATGTCTCCAATAAAATCTGTCAGGAAGTTTTGTCTTCTTGATCTAACATCCAAATTTTAGTCATATTTTACCACCTGCAGTTGCTACCACCTAATCCAAACCATCAGAATCTCTTGCTTGAAGACTGCAATCCTGTTTGATGTCCTTACTTCTATTATTTGTCCTTTTTACAATCTATTCTCAACATACCAACAAGAGAGACAGAGTTTAAAAAATTGACTCAAATCATCTTATGACATCTCTGCTCAAAACAATCCCAAAACTTCCTACCCCACTAAGGAATAATGACAGTCCTTAAAAAATGACCTATGCATCTTTATAAATTATAGACCTCTATAACTGCACTCTCTGACCTTATTATGTACTACACCTATACATTAGCTAAATTTGCTTTGCCACTACTACCTTCTTTGCTGTTCCCTGAACTTTTGAGAACTTTACATTTACTATTCTTGGAATGTTCATTCCCGGGTGTCTTTTTCATTAGCCTTAGTTTAACTATCCCCTTCCCATTAAAGCTTTTCCTGATAATCCAATATTAATCTGCAAAATTACCTCCCATCTACAGTAAGAATGTAATATTCCTCTTCCCTCTTCATCTTTTCTACACAGCCCTACTCTATCAATGAGTATATTAATATATCTTGTTTATAATAATTTACCTAAGAGGCACAGATTTGTATTATATCTGCTCACTGTGGTATCTCGAGACAAACAGTATCTGACAGGTAATAGCATTAATGTCTTTATTGAATGAATTAGATATTGCTCAGAAATTCACATGTGTACTAATATTATTACAAAAAGCCAAAGAATAAGTAACTCAAAATTAAGGCTGCATTATCTTTAAGAGACAGAGAAGACAGAATGATTGAAAAAGAACCTATAAGGGGTATCCAAGTACTAGCAATTTTATATTTCTGAAATCTAAAAATAAAAATTATCTCTTTTTAATATACACTTCACATGCACTTAATAATGGAATAAGTGGTAAATATGTCAAAGACTACCAAAAAATAAAGTCAAATGAGGACTTAGGTAAGAAATTGAACAGTGTCAGAAAGTAAAAGAGAGGTGAGAAAAGAAATCATATACAAGCAACGCTGTAACAAAATTTTGGAATAAGAGAAAGCACAGATATAAAACAAAAGCTGGCAGTTTACATGACTTCAAGGAAAATTTTTTATGTGTGTTTTATTTTTAAGGTAAATATTAAAGCATCTTTGCATGCCAACTGAAAGATGGAATAAGGAAAGAAAAACTCCATGAAGCTGATTTAAAAAAAAAAAAAAGGAAAGTAGAAAAGGCCTTAAGAAGTTAGGAAGAGGTCAAAAATGAGAGATTTCAGAAGAGGGTACACAAAATTTTATGAAATAAAAATTGTCAGACTCATATCTACCAAATGCAAAATAAACTTACATTCTTACTAAAAACTAAAATTTAAGGATTAAAGTTGAGAAAGATGTGAAAAGTAATAAAAGGAAACCTACTTTGAAAGTCACAGTTGCCTTTGTACAATAAAATCCTATAGACACAATAGGATCCTTCAAAGTCTGTGCTTTCTGTTCATTCATGGTTGATGTGGGATCACTCCCCAGGAAGTCTTCCTCACCATCATCATAACTCACAATTGCAGGCACAAATGACCAAGCCCATGATACCCATCCCTGCGGTTGCTCATCTTCTTGCTGTGAATACAACTCTTGGCCTTTGTACTGAGCAAGATACTGCATGTCTATTCTTGTTTCATCTTCAGCACCTATCAATCAAAATAAGTCATTTTAAATAAATCGAGGATTTTTTTTAAAAAAGAGGAAAATTAGGGATTCAAGTTCTGTAAAACTATTTTTCCGACATCCTTCTTTCCACATATAAAAAACAAATAAAGCATTGGTTATTTACATTTGAAATCAATAATTTATCATTATCACTCTCAAGTTTCTACTAGTCTCAATCTTTCATAGTCACAATTAATGTTATTTGGGGATCAGCTTAGCAAAAAATTTTAAAATATTTGACAAAGACAAATAATTCATTCTTCAATTAATTCTTTCTTATTATTAGTAGAGTATAAAGTAGTATCCTTGTTAGTCACAGATTAAAAAATTATAGCACAGAACCTGTATTTGCTTACATGAATTAAGAGACTAATTTCAAACACTAATTTATTCCACCTTTAAAAGCAATGAACATCAAAGTCCCTTCATAATACTTTAATAATACAAAGACGTTTATCAACATGGAATTTAGGAGACAATTACTTTTTAAAATATTCATTGTACAAATGATCTCTAGAAGGTTCAAGAACATCTAATCTTCAGTGATAAATCTATAAATACACACATTCCTTTAAATATCATCCTCATTCATATCCATTTCTATGTTTTCTGGATAGAAAAACTGTAACTTTTGTAATCCTTATAACCAGAGACTCTTGAAACATTCTAACTCACATGTTGTAATACATGGCCATTTTCCTGGGTTCATCAGGCAGAGAAAAGACTTGGTAACTAATAACTAAAGTAACTAAAATATAGTACCAAGAGAACTTACCCATTTTACTTCAAAATAAATTAGAAAAGTGACAAATTCAGTATGTTGTACAAAGCCTCTTCCTTGCTACTTCACTTGAAACATTATGTGGTTCTTCTTAGAGTAAGTAAAGCCTGCTATTAACTACCCCGACTCTAATCTCAGGTTGGATAGCAATACTAACCATCATCTTGGTTATAAAACAAAAAGTCAGCCAGCTTAACCCAGGGAGCAGTGACTGGGTTGGGTCCACAGAACTGAGCACTGTATCTCTCTTGTTAAAGCCATTATAACAGAAGGGCTTGATACTTATAAAAAAGAAAAAAAAATCACTAACAGGTCTGAGAAATCAGTCACTATATTTACACTTAATGTTAGTATAAAATAAATAAAGGGAAGTTCCAAATCTTTGCTAAATGCATTGCAAAAAGAATGAAAAAAAAAAATCATCTCACTGATCTCTGGTCAGAATTTCCTACAATAAACTTCTCCTTTAAAATAATGTATCTTAATCTGGGACCTTTCAATAGATCTAAGGAATTCCAATGGAAAAAAAATACATACATATTAAGTATTTAACTAAAATGTTGCAATCTTTTAACATTGAATACAGGTAATGAATGACAGTTGCATCAGCAGTACTTTTTTTTTTTAAAGGAAAGGTACAGGTGGGAATGAAGGTGAGTAGGCAAACAGGAAGGAAGGAAGAGAGAAAAGAAGGAAGAGGTTTATTTATTTTTTTCATTTAGTTGTTGACATTTGTTGTTCACCCTGGCCCTGGGTCTTGAACCCTGGATCTTAAGATATGTGTGGGACTGCTCCGAGGTGTACTAGAACACTGGCCACCAGGGTGCATCCCAGCAGTACTTTTAACTCTAAAACCTATGAAGAATCATAGTTCTATCAAATAATAGTTATTATCTCAGAATATCGTTTATACTCCACTATTTTGAAACTATTGTAACTATTAGATTTTCTGCTATATTTTGCTATTAATGAAAAAGCACAGAAAAGCAACTATATATATATATATTTAAAAAATGGCTTTCAAATGCTAGATACCAGGTTATGAAGGTCAGGGAGTCATGAGAGGAAACAAGAGAAATGTGCTTGAGATTGCGCAGTTTACTGCACAGAGGGCATTTCTAAGCTATGACCAAGAGAGAGGAAATTCAAGCAAAACATGGCAGTTTCCTTATGAGGAAACAGAGAAGTGAGTCCAGAGAGACACTAAGACAGCTAGTTTGCAGAGCACAATACCAAACAAGAAAGACCTGCTCAAAAAGAACCCCTGGAGTCCTAAAAGAGTCCTACTTCAGTCCTCAGCTAAGCATTAATCAGTTTCACATAAGGAAACTGGTGAGGTGAAAAGAATGAGCAGAAAGAAGCAAAGGAAACATTTCCTAAGACATAAACAGAATTGGAAATAGTTTGGTGTTTCTACTATGAAGAAAAAAAACCTTTAATTCACAGGTATCAGGCAAATTACTCAAAAGGATAATTGTCTCAGGAGTGGAAGGAAAATGGGTTTAATCTAATGCATGCACTGATGAGATCTTTAAAAAACCTTTAAAGCAAGACTCAAGTGAATTAAATTGTTTCCAAGTACTTTACCTGCTTTCTAGACTATAAACAACAACAAAATCCAGTATCCAACAGAACAAAGTTCAAAACGTCTAGTATCCAGTTTAAAATTACCCAGCATGCAAAAAAGAAGAAAACAAAACATAGAAAGAGGGGGAAAGTCAGTCAATTAGAGACTCAGAAATTGCACAGCTTGAAGCATTAGTAAACAAGGACATTTAAACAATTATATAAATAAATGCAATATTCAAGAAAGCATATATAAGGTGAGCTATAAAAAATACAATTTTCAAAATCTAAACTGAACTTCTAGACATGGAAATACATTATCTGAGATGAAACAAACTAGATGGGATTAACAATATACTATACACAGACTAATGAACCTGAACAGAAACTATTAAAAAAATTAGTGAAAAATAAAGAAAAAATTAACAGAGTATCACGGAGTTTTATAAAACTTCAAGCAGCCTAATACACATGCAATTGGAGATCCAAAGGGTGAGAAGGAGGAACTGAAAATGGAAACTAATATTTAAGAAAATAATGCCCTAATTTCAAGGCATAATATTAAAACTATAAACACACAAGTCTAAAAACCTTAAAGTATTCCAAGCATAAGTAACATGAAGAAATGACACCATAATATGTCAAAATCAAAATGCTAAAACATTCTGAGAAAAAATTAATGGGCTTTACCAGCATGTCAAAGAAATGTACAGCTCATACCATAAAGGTTAAGGATGACTGCTTTAGACATGAAAAAACTAATTCAGACTCTTTTGGCAGCAAAAAATCAGAGCTGCTTTATCCTTTTTTTTTTCTTATACAAGATTATGGATTATGGAAAACAATAGTTATAAAGAAAAATTTTGAAAATTATATTTAGCAAAACTTAAAACTTCTACTCAAAGACATTTATCAAAAATGAATTAGGTAAGTCATAGACTGACAAAGTATATTCCAAAAAATTATAGAAAACAAAATATTTGAATTCAAACTTTATAAAGGAATGCAACCAAAAAGTTTAAAAATAAACAAATATTTAACAAATACTTTATAAAGGTGGCCAAGAACCACATAAAATAGTTCAAAATAATTGTTCATCAAAGAAATGAAAATTAAAACCACTATGGAATACCAGAATACATTGACCAGAATGGCAAAAATTTAAAAAAGACTTGATACCACAAATGTTGACAAGGATATATAGTATCTGGAACTCTTCACACAACGTTGATGAGAATGTAAAATGGCACAATCACTTCACAAAAGAGCACTAGCAGCAGGCCTCGTGAAGGAGGGCATAACCCTAAACCTAGTTCACCTTCCTTACAATCCCCTCCTAAAGTCAGGGACCAGTGACAACATCTCCCAAGGAGCCATGCCCTAAATGAACATAGGGTAGAACTGCAAGCCCCTTCACCAGAGCAGACCACCCAGGGGTACATCTGGTTTCTGTACACCAGGCCACATAATCTTTCCTGGAGGGGTAAACTCTTTGTTCTCTTCTAAACTTTGGAATCAACAGTTAATCAACACTGACGTAATCTCATTCTATATAACCCTTACTTTACTCCCCGCTATATTAGCGGTGTCTTCCCCTACTAACCACACTCACTCACAGAGTTCATAAGCAAATTCATTACCACACACTGCTGGGCCTCCAAGTGAATTCTTTGGGATCAGAAAGCCTTATGCCCATGCCTTGAGTAAATTAGGCCTGTGGCAATAAGCTAGTATACATAAGACATATGCATTTAACTTTCAAAATCGTAAATTTTACCTTCAAAATTTATAAAATTTGTAAACTTCAGAAATATCTTAAAACCAGGTGAGCCCTGGTGGCCTAGTAGATAAGGCCAGTCCACATACATTCCAAAGATCCAGGTTGGAGACCTGGGGCCAGGGGAAATAACCAAGATGAATAACTAAATAAAATAAATAAATGTCTCTTCCTACTCTCTCCGCCTGCCTGCCTACTCACTTTCATTCCTCCCTGCACCTTTCCTTTAAATAAGTAATTTTAAACAATTATTAAGTATAAGCTCCAATTAGTAATATGCCACTCAAGTCTAGGGGTGAAGTATAATGATGTCTGCAACTTACTTTGAAAGGCACCAACAAAAATACTGGCTGAATTGCTGAATAGGAGATTTAGAAAAGCAGGTATGTGATAAAGTAAATGTAATGAAATAATCATTGCATAATCTGTATCACGAGTATGTGAGTTTCCACTATATACTATTATTTCAACATTCTATATACTTAAAATTTGTTATAATAGCATGATGGGAAAAAACCTAATTCCTTCTACGAGCTAAATTTTGTTCTAGGTGTTCGACATGTTTCCTATCTCAGGAGTTCTTTGTCTAACATAAATTCACTACCTAGCGTGAAATAAAGATAATTTGTACAACAACACAGGCTTATTAATGTCATTCCTTAAATTTTTTAAGAACATAAAATTATTTTTAATGAGCTATAATTTAAATACTTTGTCTCAACCTCTAAAAGTATATAATTTAGTAGGTTTTAGTAGAAAATTATACAGCCATCATCACTAACTAATTCTGAACATTTCATTACCCCAAAAAGAAAACTTCAAACCATTAGCAATCACTCTCCATTCCCTCAACTCCTCTCTTCCTCAGGCCCTGGTTACTAATCTACTTTCTGATTCTATTAAATCACCTCTTATGGATATTTCATAACAATGGTATAATACAATTTGTTCCTAGTTGATTGGCTGCTTCCACTTTAGATAATGTTTTCAAAGTTCATCACATTGCAGTATGTATCAGTATTTCATTCCTTTGTAGGGACACATACAATATTAAAATATATAGGTGGAAGACAACTATTTACCCATTCATCTGCTGGCAAACATCCAGGTTGTTTCTACTTTTTAATTATTATGAACAATGCTGCTGAACATTTATATATACTTAGGTAAATGTTACCAATTTTCTTATATTATATATAACATATAATAAAATACATATATAACATTATATAATGTATACATTATATATTATACACAAAAATATATATTGCATAATGTGTAGATTATATATTATACATTTTAATTATATATTTTATATATACACACCCAAGAGTAAAACTGCTGATTTACATGGTAGCTCTATATTTATTTTTTTGAGGAAATAACAGATTGTTTCCCGAAGCAATTCTATAATTTTTAATTTCCATCAACAACAGATAAGGGTTTCAATTTCTTCAAATCCTTTTCATTTCCAACACTTGCTATTTTATGCGTATTTTTTATTACAGCCATACTAGTGGCTGCAAGGTGGTATCTCACTGAAGTTTTGATTTACATGCCACCTCATAATGAATAATACTAAACATCTTTTCATATGCTTGGTCATTTGTACATCTTTTAATAAATGTCTATGCAAACCATGTGCCATTTTTTAATTAGATTATTAATTTCTAAGTTTTACATGTCCTTTTCCAAAGGCTCTAACTAAATAAATCCATTAACATAATACATCACATCAAAAAGAGCAAGAAGAAAAACCACATGATCATATCAATAGAGACAAAGAAAGCTTTTGAAAAGATTCAACACCCATTTATGATAAAAAATAAAACCCTGCATAAAATAGGGACAGAAGGTACAAACCTCAACATAATAAAGAACATACATAATAAACCCACAGTCAACATCATACTCAATGGCGAAAAATTGAAAATCAGCATCTGCTTAAAGGTCAGGAAGAAGGCAAGACTGTCCACTCTCACCACTGTTATTTAATATTATACTGGAGGTGTTAGCCAGAGCAATTAGGCAAGAAAAAGAAAAAAAAAGGAACCCAATTTGGAAAACAGGAAGAAAACTATCATTATTTATAAATGACATGATTATATATATGGAAAACTCTAAAAATTCTATCAGAAAAACTACTAGAACTAACCAACGAACACAGTAAGATGGCAGGTTACAAAATCAATGAACAAAAATTCATTGCATATTTGCATGCAACTAACATGCCAGACGAAAAGAAAATCAAGAAAACCAAACTATTAAAAGAGAAGTAAAAAAAAAAAAAAAATTAAGTATCTTGGAATATACTTAACAAAAGAGGCAAAAGACCTGTACAATAAAAACTAGAAATGCTTTTTAAAAGAAATAAAGGTAGACACAAAGACATAGAAAGATACCCCCAGTACATGGCTGGGAAAAAATCAACATAACATGATTATCTTACTTAAAGCAATATACAGATTTAATGCAATCCCCATTAAAATTCCATGGGCTTATTACAAGGAAATAGAACAAAAAATCTTAAAATTTATATGGAACTACAAAAGAACCCAAATAGTCCAAGCAATTTCGAAAAAAAAAAGAATGAATCTGGGGAGATTATACTCCCAGACACTGAGCGAAGTGATCAAAACACATGGCACTGGAATAACAGCAGAGGCACAGATCAGTTGAGTAGAACTGAATCACCAGAAACTGACTCACACACAGTCATTTAATCTATGACAAAGGAGCCAAATGCATACAATGGAGAAAGGGAAGTCTTTTCAATAAATGGTGTTAGGAAAACTGGACAGTCACAGGCAAAAAGAATGAAGTTAGACCACTCTCAACACCATTCACAAAAATTAACTCAAAATGGAGTAGAGACTAAAACATAAGACCAGAAACCATAAAATTCTTGGAAGACACCAGAGGAAAGACACTCCAAGAGATATTCCATTAGAGAGGTCTTTGGGGACTAAACTCCAACATCAAAGGAAATAAAAAGAAAAATAAACAACCAGGACTACATCAAACTAAAGATCTTCTTCACAACAAAAGAAATCACCAAAACAAAAAGACAACATACTAAATGGGAGAAGATATTTTCATTCCATATTTCTGACATGGGCTTAATATCCAAAATATACAAAGAACTCACAAAACTCAATAACAGAAAAATAGGCAATCCAATCAAAAAATGGGAAGAGGAATTGGAGACACATTTGCCTGAAGAGGATATACATATGGCTAACTAGCACATGAAAAGATGTTCCTACTGCCTGGCTATCAGGGAAAAAATGCAAATCAAAACAACAATGAGATATCACCTTACACCTGAGAGACTGGCTATTATCCAAAAATCTGGAAACAAATGTTGGCAAGGATGTGGAGAAAAGGAAACACTCACATTGCTGTTGGAAGTACAAACTGTTGCAATTCCTATGAAAAACAGTATGGAGATTCCTCAAAAAGTTGAATATGGAAGTCCCAAATGATCCCACTAGCCCACTTCTGGGTATTTACCGAAAAGATACAGAAACATTAACTCAAGAGATTTATGCACCTATGTGTTTATTGCAGCCCTGATCAAAATAGCTAAGAACTGGAAACTACTTAAGTGCCAACATCAGATGAATGGATAAAGAAGACATGCATGTGTGTATACACACATACTATACACACAAACACACCTACACACACACACACAATGGACTACTACATAGCCCTTAGAAGAGACAAAATCCTGTCATTTGAATCGATATCAATGGATCTAGAATGAACTAGTAAGAGTCAAATAAGTCAATAGAAGAAAGATACCAGATGATCTCACTCAAAGGTGGGATGTGAATAGACAAAACAAAGAACAGATGCAACAAAACCAGCTCTTGGACACATGGCAATAAACTGAGGTTACCAAAAGGGAACTGGAAGGAGCAGGGGAGCAAATAGTGGTAGATCCCACTAGACAATGGTGAAGAACTTAGTGATTTGGTGGAAAGCAAGATGCACTAGTACATATCTAAGGAATGGGGAAACTACACATACAGGGAACCTACACATAATGAGCTTATTTTAATTTGTAAAACAAAGTTACTGCAATAAAATACTAAAAAATGAAAAAGATTTTAAAGGAAGAGAACACATCTTTTTCTCTCTATATTTTCCCACATTACCAAAATGATGTCCTACATGCGTTAAGCTTTAGTAAAACTGTAATAGTTGAGTTAACCCACTAGGTACCCTTCAGTGAAGCATTCACCTTGTTTATTAATGCTTCAATTAACTGAGCATCCTTCAGGGACACATAATTAAATACAAATATAATCAAATAAATAATATAATCAATTATTATGTATCTATAACTCAATTAATTGTAACAAGTCCAGTGAGCCTTTGCAATAAATTACCAATACAATTAATACAGTAGGATAAAGTGAGGATGTACTATATCTTAACTTTTATATAATGAACATTCTGAATACTTATACCAATTAAATATGTTAAAGTTATTTTAGCACACAGAAAAAAGAAAATGAAAATATATCTACATACAGAAAAGGAAAAGATCAAAGCAACTCAATCGAAATAAAACTATCTCATCACATTAGAACACTGCAAAACTCAATCCAATGTATATTTTTAGTTTCACAATGGTGAAAACACTTTTTAAGAACAATAGTTATATAATGAAGGTGTTGGGTTTTTTTAATACTTACCTGTAATATTTCCTAACATATCTTTATTGTGACAGGTAGGGTCTTCAGTTTCTCCATCTTTATAATTGCCTATTTCTCCATAATAAAGAGCAATCCCAAGTTGCATTATACGAATAAACATTGGCAATTGCTGATCTGTGATAGAAAGTTTCAAACTCTCTACCAAGGTATGAATCTGTTTGAAAAAACAAAATTATATTCAAAGTGAGTAACTTTAAACATCTAGAAATGCTGAAAGCATTAAAATGTAATATCATAGAGAAAACACTTATTGTCACAAACATTTCTAATATTTAAACTATTAGTTTACTCTAAAATCTTAGAAATTCAAACAAATTCTGCTAGGAGGATCCATAAACATTTGATAGATACTGCTTTAATAAAAATTATAATAAAGATATAGTCTTACTGAATTTCCATACAATTATACCAGAAAGTTATGTAACCAAAATGCCCACTCTATAACATTAAAATACCCCCAATAAAAAGATGTCTAAATCTAGAATAAAACCTTTCTGATATCATTTTAATAAAACTTCATTCTTTCCAACTTTATTAACTAAAAAGAATATACATACATCCTAAAAACATATATTAAATGAGAAAAATACTAACAGTATAATTATGAAAGTATGGGAATAGTAGAACTTTTATTGTCAAATATGGATAACCAACTGAAATATATGTTGAATAAAGTAATTCGAATAAATATTAAAGAGAAATAAACATGACATAAAATTTATAATATGGATCAATTAGAAGGTTAATGACTAGCAAATAGGATATGTAGCAGTCAATCAAAGTTCTCCTTAAGGAAAGAGACATCAATGGAATATAAACACAGTCTGTGTAATAGTTTCCTGCTGTTTTATAAACATGGAATAAAATCAATTAAGTCATAAAGTCAAGTCTCTTAGAAGGTTTATTTTGACTGATACTTGAGTGTCTAAGAAAAATAAAAAACGTCATAATCATTTTTAGGGCTTAAAACACAAAAGGTTTTATGTGAAGGGAAAGAAAAGCTGTATTTGGAGGGAGTATAAAATATCATATTTATGTATGAATATAAGTTCCCTAAAACTGCCCTAAAAATTGTATTACTAAACAGACAATAAGGAGTTAAGAAAACAGAGCAGGGGTATGTGGGGTAGGGGTGGGAGGGATGGGGATAAGCAGGGAACAGCCAAGGGTGGAAGTGTGCAATACAGGCCTGCCAAGCTCTTCTTAATTTGGGAATTTTCTGCCACATCCTTTTAATTACTGTACAGCACCAACAGCACTCATGACAGCCTTAGGAAAACCCATGACAAAGAATCAACACTCCCTTAATGTTCATGAGCATGTACGCTGGTTAAACCTCTCTGCAAAAAGGTCTGCAGTACAGATCACAGAATTTTTTAAAGTTTATGCCCATGTATGCTGGTTAAACCTCTCTGCAAAAAGGTCTGAAGTACAGATCACAGAATTTTTTAAAGTTTATGCCCATTAATAAAACATGCATTTCAGAAATCTTTCTTAAAGAGATAATCAGAGATGCAGTCAGAGATTTTTGTGCAGACTTTTCATTCCTCTGAAAAATTAAAAAATAAAGTAAATTTTCAAAGATAGAGGAAATGTTTTATGAAAGAGATTTCATATATGACACAATCTCTGGGACGGATTTATTTCCACAAGACAGGAAATTATTAAAAGCCTACCCAAATATAAATAAATTCAGAAGTCACTAAATAACATGAGAGGCATAAACAATACTCATGGTATTTTGAGCATTTTGGAAAATCCCCAGTCACTGAGGTGATCGACGAGGCTAATCATGTCTATTTAATACACAGCAATAGGGGTTAGCAGAATAATGGTTCTAACTAAAAAAAGCAAATCTCACATCACAAAAATATTAATAAAAAACTGAAAATCTTATTTCAGTTAGGCATAACAGCACTCCATATTTGGTGATTATCAAGGTCAAAAACCACAAATCAACAAGCTTATTTGTACTACACACTTCTTATAATGAAATGTCATGACTAATGAATTTTGAGAATACAAACTTACATGTCAACACTTAAGTTTCCCTCAAATTCACTTGTTTTAGTTTCTTCTAATTTAGTCACAACCTAGAATGCATAATTAAATTTGTACTAATGCTCAATAAGATCGTTCTATATAGTGAGGCTACCATACAGTCATTATTTGCCTTCAAAATATACCTTGACCTTATCCTTAACAATGCACAATTTTACTAGCAAATTCAAGGTTAAGGATGGAAAATCCATTATCCTGAGACACAGTCATCAATATTATTAATATTTCTAGTTTTCCTTGTTTATCTTTGCCAAAGAAGCTAATTCAAAATAGAAGGGTAAAGCAACAAAATTTAAACAAACCAATGTGCACTTTCATTTTAAAAAAAAAAGGGGGTGGGGGCAGGGGGGAGTAAAACATTGATAACTGGGAACTTCCAAAGAACAGATCAATTTAATGTAAAAACATAAATTTAAGTATAGTGAAGCTACATAAAACAAAGTTTTACATGCTGTATTTTTATTGTTAAAGTATATACACTACACAGCCATAACCAAAAAGACAAAATAGACAATATCTGTTTTCAGATTTAGAGCCAGCTTTTTCACTCAAAAACATTCTGTCTACTAGATAGATGATTGCAATTTAACAATAAAAATTCATTCAACATTAAAAATGAATTAATATAACAAGTCACTGTGAATTCTTTATCAAAGGTGGATAGAGGTTTAAAAAACAATAAAAAGACAAGATTTACACTTAAAGACTATACAAATTGAAAATATATACTGATATCCTAAAGAAACAAAATTTCACACGCACTAAAAAATACTACCTGGAAAATTCCCATATGCTAAGATTTTAATCATATTTTTAAAAAACCATTATTTCCTGAACCAGTAAATTGTTATGTGAGCATATCATGAATTGCTATGGGAGCATATCAAGCGTACAAATAAAAAAGGGAGGACGGATTGCTAGTTATCAGATCATGCTAAACAAAATATAAGAACCAAAATTGTAGACTGATAATCAGTTTACTGTGGGTATAAATGAACTTTTGAAAATGATCTCCACTATCTACTTGAAAACACTAATAAGAGCTGACCCAACTAAAAAGGCAACTATAGTCACCAGTAAAAAGTTCTCCCAAAAATATCTCTATTAGAACATACAATGCAAAAAAATTATAAATACAATATACAATAACATCTAATTACAAATAGGAAAAATTTTTATAAAAACAAATAGTATATATACATATTAATGAGGATAATTTCTTCTTTGTTGTTGAGTAATAAATTAGCATGCACAAGAGTCAATTTGAAAAATGGAGACATACAACTCAACTACTAGAAAAAGAAATACCTACTTTAATAACAGATGGCATCTTGGAATTTAGGTTATCATATGTAAAATGTAGGCGAGTTCTGAAGGAACATTTGTATAATAAAGGATCCTGATAAAATTCTATTTTGCCACTAGCATTTCGTTTATCAAGACAAACTGTACAGTCAGAAAAATTGATAACCTTCCTCAGCACCAAATCAGTTGCTGAAAGAAAAGAAAAATATTTTAAGTAAAAAGGAAAAGTAGAGAAAACTGTCAACTGTTATTTATTAGTACAAATAGTAATAAAGATAATAAAGTGATACACAAAGTATTATATACATGAAGTCCAAACATAATGCAAAGAATTTTTCATCTTTATCATTTAAAACTTCCAATAACTTTACGAAATGATCACAATAATCCCCATGTTAGACATGAAGGATCAAATAGAGGACAAAGAAATGAAGCAGTACCATGCCTTCAATTTGCATAATACCTAACTACAAACTGAAGATAACAATTTTTGCTACATTTTTTTTTCTGAGATGTCAAATATTAATAAAAATTCTCGAGAATTCATATTAGAAACAACATTTCAAGCAAACATGAATCAAATCAAAAATATAGACTTTTAGTGTATGAAATCAATTTAGTGATTACAAGGGAAAGGGGAGTGAAAATGGGCAAATTAGGTAAAAGGGATCAATTACATGGCAAAGGAATAACTACTGGTGGTGGTAAACTTAATTATATACAGATGTTGATTTACAATGATGCACACCTTAATTCTGTATAATTTTATGATGCAATGTTCCTACAATAAAGTTTTAAAAACATAACATTTCAAATAAATGTCAATCACTTAATATTGTACATTAGCAAACTTATTCCTACCCTCTAAACCTGTGCTGTCCGATATGGTAGCCACTAGCAATACATGGCTATTTAAATTATATAAAAATAAAATTTTGGTATATAAAATTATATAAAAACAAAACTTTCATTGCACTATTACAGAAGTAAAAATGAAACAATTACTAGTGAAGAATCAAACTAGAGAATAAAACCTTAAGCAAATAAGTAGTTTTATTCCTAACCAATCAAAAATTCATAAGTAAAAATTAGGCTCAAATCTACTTAGTGACTTTAAATTGTCAGTTATCAACATACTATGGTCATGGGAACATTCAGAACAATAAAATACGTTTAGGTCCACCCTGATAATACTGAGTATATTCTGCAACCTCTAATTAAAGACCCTTTTCATTTTCTTTTCCTTTTTAGATTGGTTTGTAAACACTAAAAGCTAAAAAATATACACATGCATGGAAACAGGAAGGTTTTATCAGCAAATAAATTAGGAATTCATCTACTGAAAAATAATTCAAAATTACCATAATTCATTTTATATATTATATAAAAATATGACTTAATGATATCATATACATGTCACACAAAAAAATTATTATGGTAGGATGAAACATAAGAGAAATCCTCTAGATGCTGCCTTCCCACTCTGTAGTAATCATCATTGCTGAGTATTTGCTATTACTTAGACATTATGCTAAGTCTTTTATATCTGCTATCTCTATAACATTTATATGGCTCTGTTTAAAAGACATAAAAACTGTGCACAAAAGGGTAAATAATCTGTCAAATGTTAGACAACTTATAAAGAGCAGAGCTGTAATTAAAACTCTCACACCTTATTTGAAAGTGTATATTCTTATCAATTACATTGTAAGAATATAAAGTGGCCATATTTCAAGGATATTCTAAAATATTTTTTTGCGAAAGAGGAAATTAATATTAAACTGTGGTCATTCTTTCCTTATACATTAAATATTGCTGCAACTATCTTTTAAAAACATACAATAAAAAATCTAGTACACATTTTAGATAACATCTTGTAATTAGGTCTGTAAAATGGGAATGAAAATTTGTCTACTTAACAAGCTCTCTGGAAGATGACAGGATTATTTGAAAATGTGAACATCTGCAGTTTCATATCTAACCCACTTCTAAATATCTGTACTGAAGAAATGTTTTATGTATACATTCAAAATATATGTACAAAAATATTTATTACAGCATTATTTATAACAGCAAAAACCTGGAAACATCCTAACATAAATAATTAAGATGACAGATAGAATTAAGTTTTGGCATATTTAAACAGTAGAATAGCATTCATAAGCAAAAATCAATGATCTACAACTGCATACAGCAATATAAAAAATATGAATAGCACAGTATTGACTGAAAATAGCAAACTTCAAAAGACAAGAGAGAATACAACTTTATAATGTCTGCAAAAAAAATATATATATAACCATATTAAAGTATACATTAGGGGTTAAAACATTTTTCATTGAGATAAAAATCACATAAAAATAACCAATCTTAAGTATACAAGAGAGGTAATTAGTATATTCATAAAGCTATATATCCATCATCACTATTTTAGAACATTTTCATCATTTCAACAAAAAATCTGTTTACTATATTACTCTTTACTATTACCGTTTTGAACTATAATCTATCCAATCCTTTCAATTGTCCACCTCACCATCCCAGGTTCTAAAATACTGTTTTACAGATTTGCCTATTCTGGACAGTTCATATAAATAGAGTAATAAAATATATACCTTCTGTGCCTGGCTTTTTTTAATTTTAGCATAATGTTTCCAAGACTGATCCATATTGTATGGCATGTATCAGTGTATCTATCATTTCTATAGCAAAACTTTTATAAACAACTTAATGATAAAATGTAATTTGGCAGTTAATGCTAGGAAAAAAAAGTGGCATGAATGAGCAAAAAGTACATTGGTGGGGATAAACGACTGTTATTTTCTAGCTAGTCATTACATTTTTATAATAAATGCATATTATAAAAATCTGTAAATATCAAGTATTGTAGTAAATATCAAGTATCAGTAAAAGGGGAAATAATAGCATCTACATGATAAAATTAAAGGATTAATTAATTTCAGGTAACAAGTCTCAAAAAAATTACTTCAATATTAAATTACTTCTATATTAGTAAGTGTGCTTATTTATGGCTGGGAAGAAATAACATTGTTAAAATGGTTATCATACTTAAATATACAGGTTTAATGTAAATTACTTCTATATTAAAGTAATTTTACTTCTATACTAAAACTATACATAATACTTCGTCCCCTAAAATAACCCATTTATTCAATCCTGCAAAATCCAGTTGTTGTTTTTCTACTTTCCTTAACTTTTTAGTGTCTTTTTATCAAACACTTATTTCAACAGAGGATGAAATGGGGTCACTAACAATGTCTCAGTAACAATGATCTGTATACTCATGTGGGTTTTTTTTTAATTTTCTGAGTTAAATGATATACAAAAGAATGTAAATCTGTGTGTGTAGGTTCACCATTCATCAAATATATGACAAAACACCATGCCCACCACTAAGTTACCAAAAGTCTTCCATCATTGTCCACTGAAACCCCACCACCACTTACTGCTAACCCATACCTCCTTCCCAGCTGGAAACATCAGATCTATTGTCAGTATTAAAGGACTGATTTTGGTTTTCTCTGTATCCTGTTTTTTTCTTTGTATGCCACATATGACTGAGATCATCCAGTACATGTCTTCAGCAGTATTTCTTTCAGTATAATCCACTCTAGATCCATCTACATTATTGCAAATGATAGGATCTCATTTTTAAGTCTGTGCAGTATTCCATTGCGGATACATGTAAAATATTCTTATCCATTCATCATCTGATGATAGGAACTGCAGTAATTTCCAAGTCTTCCTATTGTAAATAACGCTGCAATAAACATGGGAATGCACAGATATCTCTGAATTATTATTTTTGTGTTTTTTGAATATCCAAAGATGACAGAATCATATGGTATTTAAACGCTCAATTTTTGAGGAATCTTCATACTGCTTTCCAAAAAAGTGACAGCAGTTTACACCCCCAAAAGAAGTATAAAAGGGTTCCCACTTCTCCACAACTTCATCAACATTTGATGTTTCCAATCTTTTGGTTGCACCCATTCTCACAGGTGTGAGCTAATATCTCATTGCTGTTTTGATTTGCATTTCCCTAATATAAGTGAGGAGGAACATCTTTTCATGTATGTGTTGATCATCTTTATGTCTTCTTTGGAGAAATGTCTATTCAATTCTTTGGTTCACTTTTATGAGGTTTTTCTGTTGAGTTTTATGAGTTCTTTACATATTTTGTATATTAAGTCATTCTGAGATTTATGAAATGCAAATATCTTCTCCCAGTCAGTGGGATGTTTTTTAATTTAGTAACAGTTTCTTTCACTGGACAGAGCTTTTTAGTTTGTTGTAATCCTATTTTATTAATATTTTTGTTTTCCGTGTCACTGGAGTTGAGTCCCCAAAGACCTCTATAAGACCGATAACATAAAACTTACTACTTATGTTTTCTTCTAAGAATTTTATAGTTTCCTGTATCATCTAAAACTTTAATCCACTTTGACTTAATTTTTGTATATGGTATTAGAGAGAAGTCTAGATTCATTCTTGCATGTGGCCATTAAGTTTTACCAACACTATTTGCTGAAATGACATTTCTTTCACCATCATATGCTCTTGGCTCCTTGGTCATAAATTAACTGACCAAAAATGTGTGTCTATTTCAGGTAATTTAGTTTTATTCCACTAACCTGTGTCTGTTCTTAATCCAGGAGTGTACAGTTTTTATCATTAATACTCTGCAGTATAACTCAAGATATACTTCAGTACTTTTTTCTTATGTTTTTTTAGCTATTTGGTGTCTTTTGTGATTTCACACAAATTTTTTTAATTATTCTTCAAATTTCCTTGAAAACTGACATTGTAATATTGATGGAGACTACATTAAATCTGTATATTACTTTAAGTATAATAACCATTTTAACAATGTCATTTCTTCCCAACCATAAGCACAAAATATCTTTCCAGCTCTCTTTACGTTCCTCTATTGCTTCTTTCACCTACTTTAGGAAGTATGATGAGCTATTTAATTTTATTTTTATTGAAAATTGAATATTTTTCATGATTTCACTCTTCTATAGTGTTATTTGCATATAAAAATGCAATTGATGTTTGTATGTTACATTATTCTCATTCACCATAATCCATCTGCTCTAATTCCATTCATGTTGCTGCAAATAACAGAATCATTATGATATAGTATTATACATTTATTAATACAAATGTGCTCTGGAACAAAATGTAATTTTGTTACATTTTATTACTCATTGATTAATTGGAATAGTTTTAAGGTAGCATCTTTAGGGTTTTCTATCTATATTAATATGTCATCCGCAAATAGCTAGTTATCCTTCTGTTATTTCTGCTTCTTGCCTAATTAATGTGATTGGGAAATCTAGCCCAATATGAAGAACTGTGGTGAGAGCAGACAGTCTTGTTCCAGATCTTATAGGAAACACTTTGGTTTTCACTCACTACTGAATATGACGTTAGCTGTGTTTTTATCATATTATTACCCTATATTATGTTAAGCTATGTTCATTTAATCCCAATTTTATGTAATTTTTATCATAAATGAGAACCTAATCAAAAGCTGCATCTATTGCTATGACACTTTCTCTTGTTTTTATTATTGTGCTTTCCATTAATAAACTTACATATATTGAACCATCTTTGCATTCCCAGGATAAACTCCACCTGGTCATGATGGATAATCCTTTTACTATATTGCTGAATTTAGTTTCCTCATATTTTGTTTAGAATTTTTGTACCAATGTTCATCAGAAAAAATTGGTCTGTAATTTTCTTAGTTACATCCTTGTCGGCTTTGTTATCAATGTGATGTCGCCTTACAGGAAGTGTTTCTAAGTATTCTGTGTTGTTTAATAATTTTTTGAGACTTTGAAAATATCAGGTATTAATTTTTCTCTGAAGAAATAGAAATAACTAGTCATCTGGCAGTGGGCTTTTACTGCTAGGTAGATATGATTACGTCTTCATTTCCTTGCTTGTGATATTCTTATTCAGGATTTCCATTTTCTTCTGATTCAGTCATGGTAGGCTATATGATTCTAAAAACTTTGTCCATGTCCTCTACGTTGTCCAATTTATTACTGGCAAACGGATGTTCATAGTAGTCTCTTATGATTCTTTGTTATTTGAGGTATCTGTTGTAATTTCTCCCCTTCATTTCTGATTCTAGTTATGAGAATTTTCTTTTTTTTCTAAGCCTAGCCAAAAGTGGTCAATGTTTGTTTACTTTTTCAAAGAGCCAGCTTTTGGTTTCACTGACCTTTCAAATTATCTTTTCTATATTTGTTTTTTTCTGCTCAAATTTTTATTATTTTTTTCCTTCTATGTACTTTTATCTTCATTATTCTTTTTCCGGTTGTTTAGATGTAGAGTTAGAGTGCTTTATTTGCAACCTATCATGTTTCTTGAGATTGGCTTGAATGCTATAAAATTACCTCTTAGTACTGCTTTTGCTGCATCACATAAGTTCTGGTATCTCATATCTTCATTCTCATTTGTCAATGAGTCAATCAAGAAGTCAATCAGAAGCATGTTTAGTCTCCACATATTTTAGAATTTTCCAAATTTTATATTTTGTGGCTGGTTTCAAATTTTATGCCATTGTGCTTACAGACAATGATGCTTGGCATGATTTCAATCTCTGTAAATTTGTTGAAGACTTAATTTGTTGTTTCCCAACATATTTTCTATCCCTGAGACTGTTCTATAAACATGAGAAAAATGTAAATTCTGCAGTCATTGAGTGAAGAGTTCAGTAAATGTCTAATAAACTCATCTGTTCTAATTTACATTTAAGGCTATTGTTTCCCTGTTATCTTTCTTCCTGGTTGATCTATCCATTATTTTTCCAAGAAAAGGGTCTTGGATCTATCCATTTTTATGGTCAAGTGTTGAAGTTTCCTACTATTATTGTATTACAATAGATGGTACTCTTTAGTTCTGTCAGCAATTGCTTTTTGTGTTTTCATGCACCTTTATTTACTGTGTATATATATGTTTTATATTCTTGCCCAATGCAGTCCTTAATCATTATGTAGTATCCACCCCTGCCTTTGTTACCTTCTTTAGTTGGAATCTATCTGATATAGATATGATTGTCCCTGCTTTTCTTAAGTTACCATTTTATTGTGGGAACTATCTCCCAACCATTGACTTTGAGCCCATATTTATCTTTCAATGTATATGTTTCCTCTAGGCAGCAGAAAGTTGGGTTATGTTTTTCAATCCATTCAGTCATTCTATGCCTTTTGATCAGTGAGTTCAATCCATTAACATTAGAGAAACTACTGATATGCAAATGTTTATTGCCATTTTGCTAACCTTTTTCTGGGTTCTGTTTCAAATGTTATCTTTGTTCTCTTATTCTCTTCTTTGTTTCTTTGGAAACACTTGTGTTCAATTTTGCTTTTCATTTTTGTTTCTTTGGTTTAGTATATGATTTATGTTAAGGTAACTAACCCTGGAGTTTACATAAAAATTTCTATGCTTATAACTAGCTTTAACTTGGGAGCAAATTCGTCTTGAGCTCATTCTTAATAGTCCACATATTTACTCTCTATTCTGTATTTTATTTTTTGATGTTTTGTGGCCCCTAGGTGGGATTTCTTTTAATTTTATATAACTCTCTTTACTATGTACTATGAGGTTAGTTGAGTGATGATGAATTTAACTTTTGTTTGTCTGTAAAGTTCTTTACCATGTCTTTAATTCTAAGTGCTAACTTAGAGGGTGCAGTATTCTCAAGAGGAAATCCTTTATTCTTAGGATGAATATAACATGCATTCCCTTTTGGCCAGTAAAGTTTCAGCTGAGAAATTGGCAGATAGTCTTATGGGGAATCCCCTGTATGTAATTCATTTTTCTCTGTTGCTTTTAAGATTCTCTATTTTTGTCATTTCAATAATGATGTTTATTAATGTATATCTGTTTCGGTTTCTTTTGTTTGGAACTCTTTGAGATTCCTGGGTCTAGAAGTCTGCTTCCTTTCTGAGGCTCGGGGAATTTTCAGATATTATTTCTTCAAATACAGTTTCTGTCCCCTTCTCTTTCTTCTCCTCTGGGGCCACTATGATGAGAACTTTGTTTCTCTTGATTTATCCCATGAGTCTCAAATGCTGTCTTCGTTTCACTGAATTATTTTATCTTATTTCAGATCTACTTAGGTGCATTCCACTGTCCAGTCTAGCTCACTGATTCAACTGAAAGCTTCTTACAGCCTACTGTCGAGCCACTCTATTACATTCTTTAACTAAGTTATTGTGTTTTTTAGCTTCATGGATTCTGTTTGGAAATGCCTCACATTTTGTCTCTTAGTGGAGTTCTCTTTTTTCCCCTTCATTGTTTTCCTGATTTCATTATCATTAAAACTGCTGTTTTAAAATATTCATCAGGTAGTTTATTGTTATATTCAGATTTTCCCCTGGGTTTGTTTGGGTTTTTTGTGTCCATCATTTCACATATATTTCTCTCTTTCTCTGTTTGGTATCCTGTATTTATGTCTATGGATTAAACTTTTCTGATGTCTTATATCAGCATATCAAGTTGCATAGTAGAGACCTGGGGTGTTTTTCCAAAATGCTCAGCTTCCTTTAATTGTTAATCTTAGCACTTGTCAGGTCTGTATATGCTCTAGAGCCAGATCTGTGTTGAGGACCAAGAATCCAGCCCTACCAGGCTGGAGTTAGGGTAGGGAATGGTAAAGTTTCCCCCAGTCAGAGGCATGAACAACAAGGCACAAGGAGAGAGATGCAAGAATTGTGGGCCAATTACGCAGTCAGTCCCAAAAGAGACAACTGGATAGGAAAGTTGGGAACTGATGGCAGCAAAGCTCACTCCTGTGAAAAATCCCTCAGTCCTCCAGAGAAGCAGCAGTCCCAGCAGGGGGAGGCAAACCCTAGGGATTTGGGATATAAACTCAAGGAGATACAAAGTAGATAGTAGAGCTGTTTAGCAACAGTCCCACAAAGGCAGCAAAAACTGCCATTTCAAAGGATCTGGCTCCAATAATCTTCTCTCAGACAGTCAAAGAATGGAAAGCCATTTGCCAGAAATTACCAGATCTGACTGCCTGTCCTGACAGCCTGGAGATCAGCAACTTCCAATACAAGTGCACCAATGACAGAGGGTCAAACATTTCCCCTGGGACCTTCCTGCAGCATCAACCTCTGAGTTCCGCACCATGCAGAAGAAGCATCTGGGTTCACAAGGTGATTATCCCACTATCCACCACAGGCTGAGGCTTGTTATCAAAGACTGACAGCCAGTTTCCAGGTGTGTGGGTACCTGCCAGGAAGTAGGCCCTGCAGCTCCAGGGACAGTGCCTGTATCACTGGCATCTCTTTATGGTCACAGGGTCTCTGAATAGGGTGCCCGATCCTACCATTTATAAAGATGTGTGTCCTCTTTCTTTGTGGAGTCCCTATTATATTTCAAAAGTCATAATTACTAAATGGGTGTATTACATTGTGCCTGTGGGTAGGAGGCACGCACAAGTCCATCATCTCGGAACTGGAATGCCATACATTCTTATTTATGCCTTACAACAGAACTGTAAGATAAAAATTATTCTTAATTTTTTAAATATGAAGCTTGGAGAAAAGACAAGAATAAAACAGTATTAATCCAGTTACTTGTTAGATGCCTTACAAGTAGGAAATAAGCAATCTTAGGATTCAATTTCACTTTGATTTCCTGCAACTAGTATTTATGTTGAGTAAATAAATATATGAACCAAAAAAAATGTTTTAAAAATATTGTCACTTAAAGAGTGCTATGATTAGAAAAAATAATAATAATGATCTCCCATCTTACTATATACAGGACACTTTATAAGTTTTTACAGTACATTAATGTATTTAATAAAATAATTCCATATGGAAATTCCTATCTTTACACCACAATTGAGAACACTGAGAAACAGAGAAGCAAAGTAACTCACCCAAGGGCATGCACCTATTTTAAGTGGGAAGAGCCAGGATTCAAAGTCAGGCAGCCTAACTTTAGTGCCAGCACTTTTGGGGGACTTTTGGTTTTTTTAATGCAGTAACTTTTTAAAAAAAAAAAGACAATATAAGCTTTAAATGTGCAGGCTCACTTTTCATCAACTATATGATAACACATCACCGTATTTCTCATAATCATCAACCACTGTTCACTGGATCCCTACTACCCTCTACTCCCAACTCACAGCGCTATCCCCTGTTAAATTCAGTACTGTCGTTAATATCCAAGAGTTAATTTTTGTTTTGTTTTATCTGTTCATTTGCTTTGTTTCTTATAGTCTACATGAGTGAGTTCATTATTTTTAACATCTATGGACCACGAAAAGTCACAGATAAAAGGCGCTCACTATAGTCTACTATACATTCCAAAAATACCCATTCTTTATCAGAATATGAATCTATAAATGTCATGACTTTTTTCTATCTCTTTTGCCAAAATAAGACATATAAAATGAAACTATATTTTAAATGCTTTAGTATGGTGCTTACCACGTAAAACCTAAAAAAGATAACAAATAAATGTTAAAATCATATTATCACGTAACAGTTCTTTCACAATAACCAGAAAACAAAGCAATGTGTATAATTAAAGAAGTCTTCAGAATTATCCAAAATACCTAAATGTGGTCTGGAATATAAAAACCTGAAGCATGAATCAGATGCATACAGTTTTGACATAACTGCTCCCTCCTCTTAAAAAACACTAAAAATTATTTTTTATTGCTATAACCCATAATAGCATTGTAAAATATTATACCTTACATTTGAAACAGCATGCAATAGGTAAAAAAAGAACAAAAAGAAGAATATTCAAAAAAAAACAAGTCTGATGTTTCTTAATCAGGTTTACTAACTTCCTGTAATTGCATGTCAAATTTTACATATGTGCATTTTTCTAGGCTGAAGCCATAGTTTTTTTTAGACCTATCAAAGAACCAGTAGGTCCAAAAAACAGCATAGAATCCAAGACAACGATTTCAAAAATGGAAAAATCTATACTATTTTTAATAACTACTCACCAGAAATATCCATGAATGCACGATCCCATAATTCACCTACTGTGTAACATTCTGCAGAAGTGATGTTGACTGAAAGAACAATATCATCTTCAACGTATTTTAGTATGAGATTATTGATAACAATGTTTACATTATTTACAACTCGTCTTATCAGACTCTGCACGTAACCTATAAAATATGAAAAAATAATAACTGAATTAGTCACAGGTCCATCAGTAATAATTATTTCTTAAAATGTTATTGAAATTAATGTATGTGAAAGTTAGGAATTATTTAGTATATTTTGCAAAGATGAAACTCAGTCAGATAGGTAAAAAGGGTGGCCAAAATGAGACAGTTTCTCTAACTAGCAAATACAGTCCAACAGAACCATTACGAAGTTCTGTAAAACTAAATATTCATGCAAATAAGAGAACCTAGATATCATATCTTTTTAATAACATTCTGTTAGCTCCCATCCAATAATTATTCTACAAGTATTCGTCTGGTTTCTGTCTATTTTGTAAACATTCTCCCAAATAGAACATTACTTATACTGACTATGCACTATATTAGAAAAATAGTTTCTTTAAGGTTCTTTTTGAATCAACTGCCATCTTCTCTTCCTACTTTAAATAACCATTAAAAATACACAAAAGTTAAGCCCAGAGGAAGAAAAACAGGAGACACATGACCAGCCTGATGGATTCAACTACTTGCACTTACTATCATATTGAAAACAGAGTAGAGGAGAACTTAAGGACAAAAATATAGACAGTATTAAAGAGGGAAAAATAATATTATAAAGAAAATGGAAAAAAGTAAAAGGGACGAATAAAAGCATAATGAGAACAGAAAAATAGGAGAAATAACTTAAAAAGAAAACCATAAAAACAGAAATTAGGGAAGTTTTCCTCCAGTCTGTCTAAAATCTCCAAGTTTCTTTCAATTTCATGCCATTATGGAATACCTCATAATCTCAGAATTTTCTCACTCAATAGATGCCTATACCAACCCATTACTAAGAAATTTAATTAAAAATATAAATAAAACTAAACATAAACAGTATTTTAAAAAGATATAAGGGGAAAAGTCTAAAAACACCACTTAATTCAAATGAATTTTCCACTACAAAACCTATTTAAAAGTTAATTAAAATTTTAGCTACTTCATGAAACTGTCTGCTTGTATTCTTTAAATCAGAATTTTACTAGACAAAAACAAAATCAGTCCTGTCAGCAACTGACACTATTAACACCTACACTAAAGCCTACTGGGAGAAAGCTTATTTAAAACTATTCAATTATAATACATTTCAAAAACCAACTCCTTCATTCATTCCCAATGAATACAACGAATACAAAACAAGCAAATTCAAATTGTTCTCATATATGGAAGCTATTAATACCTTTACGTTGCCAGTTATCATACATTAACATGCAAAATATCAATATATTTAAGAAATACTTTTAGAACATATGCTAAAATAAACGTTTTCAAAAAATTAATATCAAAATTTTCAATTTTAGAATATATATTATTGCATGCAACTGCTACTCACACATTAAAAACAAATACACTGTTTCTAAGAGGTCAAGTTTTCCTGCTCCCAAAATACCTGCTATCAATAGGGAATTCACAACAGCCATTTATAAGAGTTCATAGATTTTTATTATCTTCAAAACAAAAACCAAAGTCTCAAAGACAGAACTGGAGAATGTATAATATAAAGTAATGGAACAGATTTTTCATCTATTTTTTAAATATTTTCCCTTAAATTCTAATTATAAAATTGGCATACAAATCGAGGTCAATAAGCAGAAGTAGGAAAATCAAATATCTAAAGTAAGAGTGACTAACCAATGGAATAAATGGTACTATATACTAATACATTTACAATCTCTTCAAAACCTCATAATAACTTAGATCTAAGTGAACTACAGAAGAGTGTAAAACAGCGGATTTAATAGCTTTCATATCATTTATAACAGAAACTTCTCAACTCAGATATTCTAGAAATGGTGATTAGATAGTTTTAAATTCATAGGCACTCCAAAAGTGAAAAAGAAATGACTGCGCTATCTTCTAGAACATATATTCATTATAATTTTTCACTCAGGTTCATCATCAGCTGATACATAGCAAATATTCTTAAATTATCTGATAATACTCTCCAACTATTATTAAACTCCTATAAAAATATTTTTAGGAAGTCAAGCCCTAACAGCCCAAGATAGTAAGCATTTAAGCTTACACAACATACACAAAATATATCTTCTATTTCATATACAATATTTTTGCATAAAACAGAAATGATTAAACGACTACTAACTTAATACTACCTCTTGAAATATAAAAAAAAAATCTGAGTTTCCATTTTCTCACCCACAAAATGCAGCCTTAAGAGACTTAGGTAGGCCTATAAAAGAACTTCAGCAAGTCTATGAATACCCTAAAGTTAGATACAAATTTTGAATGTGCAGAAGTGGCTCTAAAACTTTTCGAAAATTCTTCAAGAGTCCAAGTACCAAAAAGACAGAGCACTAGACTAGAAAATCTAAAACAGCTTCTTAGTCTACATTTCAATGACAAGTTTTTTATTTATCTATACCCTAAATATTTGCATTAAAATCTGTGAAAAAAATTATGTACACACATATTCTGTGTAAAAGTGTAAAAAGAGGAAAAGGACATATGACAGAAACCAGAAAGAAAACTATGTAATGGAACCCAAAAGGTATCTCTGTGCTTCATAGTAGTCGAGAAAAAAAATTTTTGTTTTTTTTAAAGAAAGATGCAGACAGGAATGAAGGCAAGCAGGTGGACAGGCAGGAAGAGAGAGGAAGAAGCAATTATTTATTTTTCTTTAGTTGTATAACTTAGTTGTTGCCCCAGATCCAGGAACACAAGCTCAGGTTCTTGGGATGTATGTGGACTGTGCAGGCTGAAAATTTCTTTTTAATAACTGCCCAATATGAAAAAATACGTAACTCATGGATGGAAAAAGATCAAGGTGGTGAAAGCTGTTTCTAAGAGAAATTAATAGTTCTTCACTAAAGGACATCAGAAAAAGAATCCCACAGCATGGTGACATGGCTGAAACACCCTAGTATCTCAGTTACTAATACAGACTGCATTGGAAAGGATGCCCAAAGAAATCCATGCACTGGTGTGATTAAAAAAAAATGGGTGAGTAGAAAAAGGATGCACAGAGGCTAGGACTGAGACAGTAGTGCTGTCAACCCAACCTTGGGCCCTGGGGAGGGGAGAACAGACACTGTGCAGTGACACACTTAATTGGCATGGGTGAAATCTAAGGAGGAGGTGGTAAGGACCCCAGTCTAAACACGGGTTATAAGCCACAGAAAGGGGGATAAAAGAAAAGGCACTCTTGACTATTCTCACCCTAATCCAACCCTTCGACCCTTACCTAGTAATGAAGCACAGCAGAAGCACAACAGATAGTCTGCCAAGAAACAGGTCTGGGAACCAGAGAGGAAAGTCAACGCCAATGCCACCTACAAAACTAGCCCGCAAGTGTTACCCATCACCTAGCATGCTCCCTCCCACACCTGGATGTCATCTCCCATCCTACTGACTCAGCGAGTGCTATTTACCAGGGTGAAAAATAAAACAACAAAGGGTCAAAAAACAACAACCACCACTAAAAAAAGAAAAAAAAAAAATCCAATGCACTGTCTATTAGTAAAACGAAAGATAAACAACTCAGCTGCAAGTTTCAAATAAGAAGACAGACATTTCAAGATCATCTAAAACCTCCAAGTAGTATGATAACACAAGGAATAATCACATCTCTCCAGAAACCAAATTCAAAGACACGGAAGATTACAACCTTTGAAAGGACAAAAAATTTAAAGCAGCAGTAATCATCAAGAACGTAAATGGACCATGCTCAGCCATCAAAAGAACATAGTGGCTGTACGGATTTTTAAATAACCCACAGACATGCTGCTTACAAAAGACCCACCTAAGCTATAAAGCAAAAGTCTTAAGTGAAGAAATAGGAAATCATATTCCAACTCAACAAAGAATTTTTTTTAAGAAAAGGTTCAGGCAAGAATGAAAGTAAATAGGCAAGCAGGCAAGGAGCGAGAGGAAGATTTTTATTTAATTTTTGTTTAGTGGTTCACACTGGTCTTGGGAGGAGAACCCAAATCCTTGAATTGTAGGTGGACTGTGCTCATCGGTTGGCAGCCAACCTAACCGCTATTCCACCAGGATAAGCCTCAACAGGAACTTTAAAAGGTCTGAACTGCTATACTAATAACTGATAAGGCAGATTTCCAGACAAAAAAAGATAAGAGACAAAAGTGGACATTATATACTGATAAAAGGATTAATACAACAGGAAGACAAAGCACTTATTAATATAAATGCGGACAACATAGGACCAAAAATTATAAGGAAATACTAATAGAACAAAAAGATCTGTTAAAAGAAACACAATACTAGTAGGAAACTTTTAACACTTCACTCAAGTAATGGTTAGATAATCCAGGGAGAAAAATCAACAAGAAAATAATAGTCTTAAATGACAAACTAGATGAAATAGACTTAATAATTATATAGAGCATTTTACCCCAAAACAACAGACTACACATTATTTTCAAGTGCTCATGAAACTGCAGCTTTATTTATAATAAAGAAACACTAGAAACAAGAGGACACCATATACTGGGAACCAAACATAGTCTCAATAAATTAACAAATATTGAAACCATATGAAGCATCTTTTCAGACCACAAAGGCATGGACTACAAATTAACCAAAAGAAGAAATAGGGCAAAAATGCAACAGTATGAAACATAAAACAGTATACAACTGAACAGCTAGAAGTGAAAGATGAAATTTTTTAAATGCTTAGAGTTAAATGAAAATGAAGACACAATCTACCAGAATGTATGAGATGAGCCAAAAGGAGCAATAAGAGGAAAATTTATAGAAACAAAAATAATCACATATAAAAAAGACCTTAACTCTACACATAAAGGAACTAGAAAAGACCAACCAAAAACAGGTAGAGGAAAGAAATAATAGAAATAACAGATCAGAAGTCAACAAAATAGAAATTAAAAAAAAAATTCAAGTATACCCTAGTGTTTAGTGGTTGAGTCCATCGTCTACAGCCAACACAAACCACATAAACCACAAGGACCAGGATTCATGTCCCAGGGCCAAGGGAACAACCAATTTAGAGAACTAAAATAAATGCTTCTCCTTTGCTCTTCCTATCCCATGCCTCCTGCTCAACTTCATATCTGCCTGTACACTACCTTAAAAAAAAATAAAAGAAGAAAAAACTATTCAAAGAATCTGTAAAACCGTGAGCTGGTTCTTTGAAAAGATAAAAAGAAAATTAGGCAAAACGTTAGTCAAGAGTCGTAAAAACAAACACAAAATCAGAAATAAAAGAAACACTGTAACAAATACTACAGAAATACAATGAATCATAACAGAGTATTATAACACCTACACAGCAACAAAACAGATAAGTTAGAAAAATGGACAAATTCTTAGAAATATATAAATTCCAAAACTAAATCAAGAAGAAACAAAAATACAAATAAAATCACTGAAAAAGGGAATTGAATCAATCAAAAACCTCCCCAAAAACAAATGTTCTGAACCAGATAGTTTCATTAGTGAGTCTGTCAAACTTTCAAAGAATACTAATCATTCTTACTCTTTTTAAAAAATTGAAAAAGGCAAATTTCCAAACAATTTTATGAAGCCAGTATTACCCTGATTCTACAACCAAGCAGGGACACCATGAAAAAAAGAAAATTACAGGCCAATTACAGGACATTTCTCCAAAGACGACACAGATGACCAACAGGCACAAGAAAAGCCATTTCACATTTCTTGCTATGAGAGAAATACAAGTCAAAACAACAAAGAAATTATCACTTAACACTTGTGAGAATGACTATTATCCAAAAGACTGGAAACAGTAAGTACACACTATTAGTAGGAGTATGAATTGGTGCAACCATTATGGAAAGCAGTATGGGGATGCTGCAAAAAAATTAATGATGGAAATTACATATGATTCTTTTATCCCACGTCTGTGTATTTATCTGAAAAACACATCAACATTACTGAAGGAACACACAGACCCAAACTTAACTGCAGCTTTATTTATAATAAAGAAACACTAGAAACAACCTATGTGTCCCTCAACAGATGAGTAGATACAGATGTGGTATATACACACAACAGAATACCACTGGGCCATTAAAAAAGACAATATAGAGAAAACAAATACACAAATGAATCAAATTAAAAAAAAAAAAGACAGTCTATCAATGGTTATCAGAAGGGAAGGGAAGAGGATGAAATAAGGTTAAAAAAGGTCAATTACACTGTGAAGGATAGAATCAAACTGTTGGTGGTAAACAGTGTATTATAACAGATATTATTTATAATGATGCATACCTTGAATCTATATGTGAAAGATACAATGATCCTTTAATAAAATTAAAAAGTTTTTAAAACACTTGCACAAGATTTGATGTGTTTCTGAACAGGTTTACACATCTATGTGCCAGGTGAGTGGCAGGTGAGTGGTATAATCTAACTCCATAAGGACAGAAGTTTCTGTACTCTAGACCTTTCAGGACCTCTTCATCTAGCTGTTCATTCATATTCATTCTAATAAAGCAGTAAACTTTTAAAAAGAAAGAAAGGAAATGAAAAGAAAATGCATCAATTAAGATTGCAATACCAATTAAAGGACAACAATTTTTAAAGCTATTGTAGCAAAAATGCAGAAGCAATCTTTAAAGGGCTCCTTCTTCTAATGACCTTCAATAAAAACAGAAGTCTGTACACGAGACAAAACAGAACTGAATCCAGGTATCTAGCTTAGAATCATTTTTACTTCACAGAGAAGTAAAGTACTGAGAAAATCTTTTTGTTGTTGTTGTTAAAGGAAAGGTGAAGGCAGGAATGAAGGAGAGTAGGCAGGCAGGCAGGCAGGCAGGCAGGCAGGCAGGCAGGCAGGCAGACAAGGACAGGAGGAAGAAACATTGATTTATCTTACTTAGCTCTTTATCACAGTTGGTCATTTCCCCTGGTCCTGGAACCTTTGAATGTATGTGGATTGCACCCAACAACAACTCCACCAAGGCATGTCATGAAACATCTTTAAACTTTCTCTCTAAATAGGAATTGTCAACATCTCTTAGAGGATATGCTAAGCTCATAATTAAAAACTGTTACTATTAGGAGTAAGTGAAGGTCCTGGTTTATGTAACGTTAACTGAAAAAAAAAAAAATGTATGCTTCAAGTCAATCAAACTCAAATTCTTTTGACCCCTCTCCTAAGAATTACATCATAATTCAGCACAAGTACATGCATACGTTCACATTCCTTGATATATTACTAACCTTTAATGCATGCTATATGCTATGACATTTTCAATTCTATGCAATATATTTTTAAAGGTTTCTATGACTCACTAAACCATTTTCACATTGCATCAATTGATCACAATTCATATCCTTAAAAAGACTGTTCTAGATACCAAGAATAGAAATTGCAAAAAAGTGTTAGATAGGACCTGTATTATTCTCCTGTGAGAGAGTCACCTATCCTCCAAGGGTGTAGAACAACTACTGGCAGAACCAAAGAAATCTTTTCTCAAAAAGCACCTCTGGATCTATGTAAATGTTCACTCTAAAATTATAACAAGATATCCTAGAAGAAATAAATTTGCCCTGGACAATTTTGAGAGCATAAATTCATACCTACCATGAATACTTTTAATATGGTTCCTGGCAGGATAAAGTTGCCAGAAATGAGTCCTCAAACAACCATATGAGTTAACCTTTAAAATGATTTTCAATTATCCAACTAGATTCTCAAATTATCCCCTTTTCCCCGCCATAGGCGTGATTAAGTTTAGCTGCTGTGCCTCCCAGTAATTGCCCAACAAGTTCAGTTACTTCCTAAAAAAATGCTTTAACTGATTTATGTCAGCATGAAAGAGGATATGAGTTCTCCTGTTAGGTAAGGTAGAAAATCACATGTTAATCCAAAGCTACCTCAAGCAGTTCAAATAGAACAGAGCTCTATTTTATGCACTAAAAATAGGATGTTTTATGTTACACTTATGTTTTATGCTGCTAATAGGTCAATTATCCCAATTCTGATTATCAGTATAAATTCTAATATAGACTCTATAAAGAATAATTAAAATTCTGGGACCTGTTTTCAGTACATAGCAGTTTAATCAATAAAAACCAATTTTACCTGTGAAATCAGCTGACAAAAGCTTTAAAGTTTTCCTAAACAAGTTCTTTCTTATGAGAAAAAAAATACAGCAAGACTAAAGTTAAACCTAAAACTGATTATTCTTTATCATGATATTGAAGGAACAAGTTCTACAGAAGGAGCTGGTATAGGCAGTTTTGAGGAGCTATGTAGTCAGAAACTTGGAAGGGTAAAGGGGATACCCATTTACTAATAAATAAGAACAGACTACAGTAAAATTAAATTTATGATCTCATTCACTAGGGAATTTCCCCAAGGAGTTAATTAGTATGAAAAAAATTATTGTAACTTCTAGAACAATCACTACTCTAAACAGAACTGGAAACATTCAGAAGTAATGTATCTTATTCTGGCACCTTCTTGGACCAATTAATCTATCCTAAAGCCAAACAGATTACAGAGGCCTGTTTGGTAGTTTTGAAGAATACAAAGTATCTTCATCAGGCGCACCCTGGTAGAATAGGGCTTGGGCACAGTCCACATACTTCCCAACGTCGCAGATTCTTATCCTAGGACCACTGGGAACAACCAAAGGAACAACTGAACAAAATAAAATGCTTCTTCCTCCTCTCCCTTCCTGTCTCTGCTCACCTTCAATTCTGTCTGCACCTTTCCTTAAAAAAAAAAACAAAAACAAAGAAGGATCTGATTAAAACCACTATAAAATCAGTTAGGAATGCTCAATTCAAATGTAATATAATTTATACTGGAGGAAGAAGGTCTATGAAGTGGTGTACCTAATAATAACTTCCTATAAGTAAAGTTGATGGTGTCAGAACATTGTCAAAAATTAGGCTAAAACAAGCAGAAAACCTACAAAATTTTGACAGAGAAAACAGAAGGAAGTCAATGTCAACTATATCTTGGAAAAAAGAGAAGTAATAGACCAAATTAAGAGAGAAATAAATGAAAAAGTTCCTATCTATTAAAAAAAAAAAAAAAAAGGCAGCAATGCACTTTGGCTACAAAGCTAATGTGTAATAATCATTGTTTACTTCTCTATTAAATATTTACCAAGGAAATCATTTGTAATTCATTATTGCTCCAGATAAACAAAAATTTCAAGAAATTAAAGGAAAGATATGGTCACTTCCAGTTACAAATTTCTGAGATTCGGTTACTGAATTTTACAGTTCCCAGAAATAAGCCCAATCTAGTCTTCTCTGTTTATCAAAAAGCCAGTGGAACAAAGAGACTATCAGTGGGAAATCAAAGGAAGCCTTTGCTCCTCTGCTTGGAGAAGATATATGGAAGAAGCTCTAGGTACAGCTTGCTGAAAAAGAGCATCAAAATTTGAAAGACCTAAGGGCTCTGTACTCAGTTTGTTCTGAAGTCATGAAGCAAATGCACATGTACTTATTTGACTGTATTTTATGACACTAAAGAATACTGAAAGTGTATATTCTACAAAAGGCTATAACATCAATCAATAAAAGTTGAACTTTGGCTTCATCAATCACATTAGAAGGTACCTGGTGGTAAATCAGGATCTGTGGGAGCAGCCTGCTGAATTCTTCGGGGTTTTACTGATGATTTTGTGTTCTCAGTAGTACTACGATTGGTAGAATTAGAACCACAGCTTTCATGGTCATCCTATTTTTATTTTAAAGAAAGCAAAGAAAAGCATCAATCAAGAATTAGGAAACATTTTGTGATATATACATGCAGTTTAGATTACTAAATGTGACTAGACTCTTCTAGATATTTTTAAGCTCTAAAATTCTATACAACCAATTTTCATAATTTGCATTCTCAAACAGTATTTAAATAGTAACTAGTAGTCCAAAATCAGATTCTTCATTTTTTTAGCTGATAGCAAAACAAGCTGATAATGTCAAAAGAATTCTTACATGTAGCTTTAGAAAAAGATGACACCTTAATGGAAGTTTCTAAATACTTTATCTCTGAGAGAAAATGGAATGGGTTGTAATTTGCCTTACTTCTTGTTTATATATAAGACCTTCATTTTTGTGTTAAAATAAAAATCTAAGCTGTCTTCTTAGTTATTTTTAATTAATTTTAATGACCCTTAGTACCCTTTGCACCCTACTATTCAGATTGGGTAAAAGATTCTGATATGAATAACAGAAGCTTCAACTAATAAGTTTTTAAATTTATTCCTTTATTTATACAATGAGTACTCTTTTCCTGGCTTGATTCAATATATATATGTAGTATATATAATATATAATGCTGAGGTGCTAATTGCTGGATTTACAAAGACAAATTAGATATAGTGCCTATCCTTAGGACTTCAGCATCTATTTAAAGCATATATACTACTTCTACAATAGTATTTTGCTTGTTTTTATGTATTAGGAATAGAGAGTAATTCTATTTGAAAGACTAAGAGAGGTCAGGCCCTCAAAACCTAGTACAGGTTTTGTTTTAAGTCAAGACTGGAGACTTAATAGGGGGAAAACTGTAAGCAAAAGCAAAACAGTCAAATTATATGCAGAACATAAAAGGAATGATGATTAGTCAAATAAAACTAAAATATATAATATTGAAGATGCCAAAACAATACCAGAAGTTAAACGCATGAACCAGTCCAAAAAAATGGAGCAACATTAAGAACTATACAGTCCTATGCTTAGTCCTTTTTCTAGTCGACATGTTTCAGGATTCGGTAATTAGGAAGACAGTGCCAACTCTAAGAAAGGAGATTTAATAGTTCCAAAGAAAGACAGGAGTCAGGCAGTCAAAAAGGAGCTCAGAGTGAATGAGAAGTTAAAGTGGAATCGAAAAGGATAGACTCCTTTTTCAAGAAGATAAGCATTACAAGGAAGAAATACATGGAGTGATAATATGAGATAAAATCATATGGCATCTTCTTATTCTTTTTTCAAGATAAAAGAACAAATTCGCTTGAAGGAAAGATATACATGAAGAGTCAAAAATACTGAAACAGGATAACTGATGGTGTATTTTACACTAACCAATTCATTAATCAATACCAAAACCATCTTAAAAAACATGCAGGAATGGTGATACACTTAAGTTTTTCTGTTTTATATATTTGAAGGGAAAAATTTAAGAATAAAAATAGAAATAATCATTAAATTTACCAGTCTAATAAGAGTACAAAAGGCAAATAAGAACAATGAAAAGATCTCTCTTAGAAAACAAAATGTTTATTCAATACCATGCTAAGAGGATTATATGGACTGAAAAGATGAATTGTTACAAGATATATATGGCTTCAGATGTTAGTATATATTAGCAAAGAAATAAATTTACTTAAAACTTCAATACAAGCAAAAAGTAGATTTGCTCCCATAAACAAAGAAAATGTCCACATAAATTATGCTCATTTTCAGTCAATGCAAAAGAAACCACAGTGTTTCGTTCCAAAAAACAACTTCACTATTCAATCTTTATAATTACATCTTCTGTTATTTTGGGGTATTTTACATTAAAAGACTACTGTGAATAAAACCTTACCATAATTACTTTTAGTTTAACTTACATCCTTAAAAATGTAGTCATATACTTCTGTACAACATTAACATTAAAAGCACACTATTAGTTTTTGAAACACATGGTTGTCTCAAAAGCCCAGAAGTAAAACACGTTCATTAAAAGATGTGAAAAAGTTCCAAGTGAACTGCCAAAACTAGCATAATTATGAAAATATTTAACACTGAAACCATCTGAAATCATATACTGTATATAGAGTGCAGTGATGTCGTAATAAGCATGCCTGCCAAAATGCACTAAAACTACTGCAGTTCAATAAATCTGGCATACATGAAATGACAAACATTTTACAGCAAAAGAAAGAATAAACTTTTTATTTTATTTTTAAAAAGTTATTAGCAGCAAAAAAGGGTAAAATATATAAACTAAACACAGGTTTTCAAACAAATTTTTAAAAAACAGTAAACAGTTTCCCTACAAACTACACATTTTTATAATTCAAAAGAAAAACAAATCAAATTTCTTAGTTGCTTAAACAAATTTATAAGAAACCTTAAATTTCAGTGTACTTTAAAAATTAGCACTAATCATAGTACTCATAGGAATATATGTACATATAAAGCAAAAATTACTACATGTGTAAACATTCCTTTCTTAATTATAGTTAGGAAATTGCATATATAGTTAGGAATTACATATATATTTATATTAATATTATAAAATAATCCTTAATGATAATTTTAACTTATTTTCAATTCAATTCAATTATACTGATACATGCAAGCTTCCATTCAAATCCTAAATGAACTAAAATAAGAATGATAATATTTACTACTAAACCTGGAAGGACTACCATCATTAATTTTAAGTTCATCATCTACTTTTAAGCAATATGCATCACTTTGTTCCAACTATACATTTTACTGCATTAAAAGCCACTAATTTCTAATAAAAGAGACTATGTTCTCAAATATACTAGTTGAAACATTTTAAAGTAATTCTTAACCCCAAACACATTACAGTTATATCTTTCTTATTTAGGTTGCAATTTTTCCAAAATGTCTGGTAAGTATATTTCATGGCAAAAGAATGTTTTCTCTTAAGGACTACTTGGCTATTTCTGAAAATATTGCCCTTTGCATCTCATGAAACAAACAAGAATGTCATTTCCTTACAAAAGGTCCTAACAGTCAAAATGTGGCAAACAATGCATGTAAATAGATGCTTTATTTTCATACTGACAGCATGGAATCAAGTTGCGTACTTTTCATGAGTCCTCATGGGTTAATCAATTAAAACCTGAAAACCATCAGTTCCCAGATTCACAATAATATGAATAAGACTGAGGACAAAACTTAAAAACAAGTGACCAAATTACTCAAAATCCTTGTCTAAACACAAAAACGTTAAAATGAAAGAAAGAATTGAAGAAGGAGAAAGTGAAAGGCAGAACGAAGAAGTGACAGGCACTATGCTCATCAGACATTTGGCACAAAATCTGTAGAAAAGAATTTAGGCTCACCTAACAGCTTTAGCAACCAAAAAGTTCCTGAAACAATGTTAGAGGTTAGTCAAAGTCACCAACACAGGCGTACTTGGAGAACACAAGAAAGAAGAAGGAAAAACATGTAATAGCTTGTGTGGTAAAAAAGGGTATCCCCAGCTCACCACCATCAAGACAGTAATACTAATAAATGTAATTTTTATTATTAAAAAAACACCAGGCACACCCTGGTGGAGCAGTGGTTAGATCAATTACCTCCAAAGGATGCAAGCCATATAGCCCTAGGTTCAAGCCAGGGGCCCGAGGGTAACAGGTGTGAACAACTAACTAAAAATAAGATAAAGATGCTTCCTCCTCATTTCCCATTAAAGAAGCTAACAAAAGACCAGGATGAACATAAAATAATGATTAAGAAGTGGATTAAGCAATAATACACAACTCATTAACATATGCAAAAATGAAGAAGCATCAGCATATATAAAGCAATTATCAACAGAATAAAAGAGAGATTGACAGAAATACAAGATTAGAAGGAGGTTGCAATACCCCACACTTGCAACAATGGACAAATTAACTAGGAAAAAAATTAACAGGGAAACATCAGCCTTAATGACAAAATCGAATAGATAGGTTTAATAGACATTAACTAATCACTTCACAAAACAATTACAGATCTCACATATTTCTCAAGTGCTCATGGAGCATTTCATTCACAAAATATATGCTGGGAAACAAAACAAATGCACAAAATTTACGGATTGAAATCATACCAAGTATCCTCTCTAATCACAATGGCATGAATCTAGAAATCAACCACCCTAAAAGAGTTACAAAATTCCAAAATATTTAAAGAATAAACAAAATGCTTCTGAATGGCTTTTAAGTGAAAGAGGTAATCAAAGGAGAAATTTTAAAGTACTTGGAAAGAAATGAAAGCACAAGCTACCAGAACTTAAAGGATGTGGCAACAGCAGTATTATGAGGGTAGTTTAGAGCATTCCAGGTCAACCTCAAACAACAAGAAAAATCAAAAATAAACACTCTAACTTTATATCTAAAGCAAGTAGAAAAAGAGCAAATGAAGCAAAACATCAGTAGAAGAAAAGAATGATTAAAATTTAAGCAAAAATAAAATTAAACCAAAAAGACAATTCAGAAGAGCAATGAAACCAAAAGCTAGTTCTCTGAAAAAAAATAAACAAAACTAAGCAGGTTCACCAAAAGAAAAAAGAGACAACTCTCATAACCAGAATCACAAATGAAAAAGAATGCTTACCTCAAAAATGCAAATCATCATAAGAGACTACTATGAACAGCTAATATGGCAATAAACTGTACAAACTAGAAGACACGGACATACATCCACATAATACACACACACACACACACACACACACACACACACACACACACAATGGAATACTACAGGGCCCTAAAAAATAAAAATTAAAGCTGAATCCAGCCATTTGGGGAAAACATGGGGAACTAGAAGGGATTATACTAAATGAATAAGTCAGAAGATAAGAGACAGATACCAGATAACCTCTCATATGCAGAATATAAAGAAGCAAAGCAAACGAACAAAACAAAAATCAACCCTTGGACATTGACAAGAAAAATGATATAACTGCTGGGGATAGGGTTGAGAGCAGGGAGCAAGTGGTTGTGGGGATCCAATGGACAGTGGTAGAGGACTTCTGATAATTGGGTAGTAGGTGTGGTAAGTTTTCATATATTTGATGAATGGTGAACCTGCACATATGGGTATATGTTGTATTATTTTGCAAATCAAACTTACCTCAATAAATATTTTAAAAATTAAATATATGTATGTATATATGTGTGTGTATATATAACTGAGAACCCTAAAGATCTTTCACATATGAAGGCTATATCTACCCATATTTACCATATGCTAAATAAAAAGTAATAAAGAAATTTAAATATTTTAAATTTTACCTTATTTAAAAATAAGAAATCCATCACATAGTCACATAAGTATAAATTATAATTTTAAGTGCTCATTTTATTAAAAAAAGCAACATTTTCAAAAACAAAAAGAAAATCAGTAAAACATACATTTTACTTTTTAAAACTACCTGGCCTAATAGAACATACTAGATTTTCATAACTGATTCTGCATTCAATCTGCTACAATGTCATACATCAAGTAGACTCTGGAAAAGTTCACTCTCCACTCCAAAAAGAATAATGGTGAAAAAAAAGTATTCCATGTCTTAGTGTTATTATAAAAGTAATTTTAACCTTGTTCATACCCTGAAAAGACAGGAATTCCTGAGGGTCTTCAGCTCGCCTTTTGATAACCACTGAATTAATGTAAATTTCAAACTCTCATCAGCTGCATGAAAGTTCATTATCGTAATCATTGAACTAAATACATTACATATTTGAAGAAAACTGAATATATGAACAAGAATGAAACCATACTTGTAAAACTATGCTCTAAAAAAAAAGTTATCTAAGCATAAATTGAACATATGTTGAAGAAGAAAATCAAGCCATGTCACAAAATAAACAAGTCCATAGTCTTATCAAAGCAAGCTGAAGGGGCATAACCCAACTGCAAGGACTGATTAAAAGACACAAAGACAGCCATAAAAGGAAGCCTCAAACCAGCACAATTTGCAGTGCACAAAACATTATCTCACAGGCAGACTGCCACTTCTTGCTACCAAGGTCTCTCACAAAGGACGCCAAAGGAGAGACATGGCACAGAACCCCCAGTTTTGGCTGGGCATTCCAGGTAGACAAGCTTGGGGTGGAGGAGGGAGGTCCTCCAGAGCACTTTTTCAAAGATCCTTGGATCCAGTATCCAAAGAGAGTTAAGATGGAGCAGAGATTGATCCCATTATTGAGTTTTCTCTGGTATGACCTCAAATGCTTTCTGTAGACCAGTCTGACCTGTATCAGAACTTTGCACCTTAAAATGGGAAGTCTGGACACAACACTGGACCATACTAGAACCACTGTACCTTCTGGAACTGATGGTAGACAGAGGAAGTAACATCCATGTATGTGGACATTTCGCAATTTATTAGCTGAGTTCAGAGACCCCTCTACCTCATGCCTATATTTGTGTGTGCTCCTTGTCTAAAGAATTTACATTAATAACATCTGTTTTTACCCTCGTTTATGACTTCATTATAAAAGTTCACTGTAATGCAGACCTACTTATGGTCATCTGCGCATTCACGCATCCTGACAAGGAATCCCTGACTCTTGCTCATGACAAGGAAATTAGCCAGAGTGCAGCAGAGATAGACAAGAAAAATGAAAGAACAAGGATATAAAAGATAAACTGAAAAAGTCTTCATGTGTAAATGGATTTTACAGAGGGCAACTGAATTAATATTCCAAGAAACAGAATAGGGATTTTTCAGAATTACAGTTAATCCAAAAACTAAAATATTAAATATTCCAACTCCAGGGCAGATCCAAGTATAACTACAGTCAACTACCTTATTCACCCACCCACTTCCACATCTACAGATTCAACCAACTGACATGTGTGATTGGCTAGGAAATGTGGAATATGCCGTCCCCAGGAAAAAAAGTTCTTGTAGAGGAACCTCCAGATCATATTCAGTTGTTCAAGGGTCAACTATAATCAAAAACATAAGTCCACTGATACAGGATAATTTCCCTGAGAGATATTAAATATATTCATGCTCCTAAAGGCACTGTGGTAAAAGTTGACAAATAGCGAGACTAAAAAAAGATCTTGAATGTAGCTAAAAAATTAAAGCTACATTGTACAACAAGATGACAATACTACAAATAGACAAAAACCTTAACAGCTGAAATATAATCAATTCCATAATGAATATTTTTCAAAATACTGAAAGAAAACAGCCAACATTAAATAATCAAATAAACTCTTTAAAGAATGAAGTAAGACTTTCAGATGTTTTTAATTTTTAGACAAATCATTAAATTTGATATTTACCACTACGAGAATCTCTTAAGTATTTTTAAATGCTTCATAAAGATTAAATTCAATAAAAGTGAGAGGCATAAAGGCAAGAGTTAAGCCAAAAAACCTGGCAAACAGGAAAGTAAGACCAAATAAACATTGACTCCATATGAATAACAACAATAACTAATTTGGGAGGTATAAAGGTAAAATAAAATTAAAATGCTAGATAGTAACAACATATAAAATTGAAAGGAGATAACCTAAGATAAAAGTCAACTGATAACTAACTTTAAATTTAAAGTTTTGACATACACAGTAAAAAAATTAATAGTAACCACTAAAAGGACAAAAAGAAAAAGAAGTATAACCTTAAAACAGAACACACAAAATCTAAAAACCAAAATCAATTCAAAGAATACAGGAAGAAAGCAAAATTTCATAGAAAAGGCACACAAGATAAAATGGTGAAAGCAGTCCAACCATATAAAAGCAATGAAAAAAATGGGGGGGGGGGGGCGGGAATAACTATGTAGACCTAGAAATGTTCATACATATTAAAAGTAAAAAAGAAAAGCGGAAATAGCAAATGAGGGAAAAAATAAATAACAAATAAGAACTAATACTAAGAGACAAATTAGACAAGAAAATCACTAATACTCTGGTGAAAAAACAATAAAGGATGAAAACAGTTTATATACACACAAGACAAACACAAAGGCAAAAATCCAACTTCCATAGCCATCAGGAAAAAATATTTAATTTCAAACTATTATTTTTGACAAATCAAATTACAAGAATGTTTTGCTCCTTTAATATAACACACATTGCTAACAGTGATTTAGTAAAGTGGAAACTTTCCAATCAACTGATCAAATGGCTAGCTGGTAAAACACTTTTATAAAACAATTTGGCGAAATCTGTTGCAAATACAGGTTTTTAAATAATCATTGTCTTTGACTCAGTAATTGCATTTCTGGGACTTTACCCTAAGGAAAAAAGCCTAAAAACTGAAAAAGGCACTATGCATCAAATAATTAACTACAATCATATATCAAATATTGGATACCCTGATATTTAGTATAAAAAGAATGACTAAATAGCCTGTAATCTACAATGCAAAGTAATTTAGTCATTTGAAAATGATGGTACAGAAGGAGGAGGGAGAGATATTGTGATACTGTGATTTAAAATAAGAAATGTGTATGTATTCTTCAACCCCATTTCTGGCACAGAGCTCATAAAATCCTTGGAATGTCCTAAGTGGTAAGACGAATAAAGATGTCTTTTATCATGTTAATGAGGTGGCTTTTGACCCCACCTAAGGATGGGGGCTGGTTACCTGGAAAACCAACCAAGTGATTAGAGGGTTAGAGCTTTCAGTTCCATTTCTTGACCTCTGGAGAGAAAAGGGGCTGGGTAAAGGTTAAATCAATCACCAATAGCCAATAATTTAATCGATGATGCCTATGTAATGAAACTTCCGTAAAAACCCAAAAGGACTGAATTCAGGAGCCCCAGGGTTGGTGAACACATGGAGGTGCCGAGTTGGTGCACCTGGAGAGGGCATAGAAACTCTGCCTTTGCTCCATACTTCGTTCTATGCATGTCTTCCATCTGTTGCTGATTTAGTATGTTAAAATATTAGTAGTTAGTTAATAGTATATTAGTATGGTAATCTAGTATAAATGGGTTTTTTGAGATCTGTGAGCAGCTCCATAAGCAAATTATCAAACCCAAAGAGGGTGTCATGGAATCCTTTGATTTACAGTGAATCAGTTACCAGCACAAGTGACAACCTGGACTTGCAACTGGCATCTGAAGTGGGAGGTGGGAGACACCAGTGTGTCTTGTAAGACTGAGCCTAAACCTAGGGAATATAATATCTCTAGGTATATAAGTGTCAAAATTAAGTTGAACTAGGACACCCAACTGGTGTCTAAGAATTGCCTGGTGATGTGAGGGAAACCACCTCCCACTTCCAACATTAGAATTGGATCCAGGAACCCAAAAGAGATGTGCTATCAAATGACATGAGAACACTTGAATATGATGGATAGGTTATTTTAACAATGGGAATGCTTTCACGAGTATAAATATATGTCAAACTCACTCAATTTCCAATTTAAACACATACAATTTTTGTCTATGAAGTACATATGTGATGAGGTAAATGTCCATGACATAGTTGTGTTAAAAAAAAAACAAACTTATGTATGGCACAAATAGTATACTATTCATGTGTACAGAGATATCTATAAAGAGGGTATTTCTATTGATGGTGGAGTTTGTATGATTTTATAGTGCCATCTTTATACTTTTCAGTTCTATTTAAGTTTTTTCAATACTATTTACAATTTGAAACAATGCAAATATTTCATTTGAAAACAGAATACTGCCACTTTAAAACTGAGGTAATACAGAAAATGTTTATACACTCATTAGGAAATAGAATACAACATTGCATACAACAGTAGCGATTACTATTAGAATAATTTATAAAGACTGTTTAAATTATTAGTTTATTGCAAATTATATTACATTGCAAATATTGCAAATTATTAGTTTATTGCATATTGCAAAGTGTTTTAATATACTAATATACAAAACAAATATTAAAAAGAAAGAAAGTCTTCAAATGGTATAGTTACAGGTAAGGCTTTAGCTACTTTTCTTCATTTTACAAATTTTCCACAAAGAATATGTAAGTTCGTTAAAATAAAATCTTTTTAACTCAAAAATATATTAAAATAATCTAGAGGATAAGATTGACACTTTTAAGATCTATTCTGCTTTTTGCTTTACTACAGAATTACAAAGTCAATTACCGTATTCTCTCCACTCAGAAACAAATCAAATTTCAGTTGTTTAACCAAGGTCTAATATGTGGAAATATGAAAAAAAATCAGTCCTTAATGTTTTCAAGTTTAGCCAGATTACAAAAATGCAAATTAAGGTCACAATAAAACATCACTATTATATACTGATCAGAATGGCTTATAAAAAAAAGTGATAATATCAAGTGCTAGTAAAATATACACTGCTCACACAGTGTTCATGGAATGTTCAGTGAGTACAGCCACTATGAAAATTGATTTCATACTTTCTTCTAAAAAAATAAAAATGGACTTACCATAGGAACCAACAAATAATACACTTGGGCATTTATCCCAGAGAAATGAAAACTTAAGTTTGCATAGAAAATTATACACAAATGTTCAGAGAAGCTTTATTTGCAGTATCAAAAATTGGAAACTACCAAAAGATTGTTCAACAGGTGAATGGTTAAACAGTATATGATATATCAGAGATTTACCAGTAATAAAAAGGAATAAATTATTGATACACAGAACTTAAGTAAACCTCAAAGGATTTAAAATATTACATGCTATGTGATTCCATTTATGTTTAATATTCTTGAAATACAATTAAAGAGAATGAGAACAGATTAGTCATGGCCAAGAGGTAGGGATAAGAGGACAGGGAGAGTAAAAAGACAACTAGAAAGAAGATAACAAGAAATCCTTGTGGTAGTGGTATATTTCTGTATGTTGACTATAGTGGTAATTTCACAAAAGTACATATGTAATAATATGTACAGAACTACACACAAACACGCATACAAATGAGTGCATATATAAAGAGTAAAATTAAACAAACACTGCATGATTGTACCAATGTCAATTTCTTATATATACATATATAGTTACACGTGATGACAACACTGGGGAAGTCCAGTTAACAGGTGGATGAGAGCTCTATTTCTTTGCAACTTCCTTTGAATCTATAATTATTTCAAATAAAAGTTTTTTAAATTAAAAAAATAGAAGAAATGAAAATAAACAGTTCTTTCTCAGGTGCATATGGAATATTCTCCATTACAGATGTTAGGCCATTAAACAGATCGCAATTAATTTCAAGACGCTCAAAATTACATCTTCTCTGACCACAATAGACTAAAACTGAAAATTAATAGCATAAAGGAAATTGCAATATATGTAAACAACCAACAGATATAAGAATGAACCACTGGGGAAATAGCAAAATACTTTAAAATGAATGAAAACAAAACACAACACAGTAAAACAAATGGAATGCAGCTAAAGAAATAATCATAAGGAAATTTATGGCTATAGAAGCCTATATGATAAAAGAATGATCTTTATAATGTAACTTTATGTATGAAGTAACTTTGAAAGAGCAAATTATACCAAAACCCAGAAGAATAGAACCTTTGAAAGACAAATTTTACATCAAAATTTAGTTCATTAAAAAAATGTAAGTTGACAAGATTTTCACTAAATTAAGTAAAAAAATAGACAAGATGTAAACCTCTAAAATTAAAAATGAAATTGAGGAAATTACTATTGACTTCAAAGAAATTAAAAGGATTATCAAAAAATTCTATAAACATACAATATAAAAGTACATGTCGAAACACCCTGGTGGCCTAGCTGATAAGGTCACCAAACATAGGCCACACACATTCCCAAGGACCTAGGTTGGAGAACTAGGACCAGAGAGAACTAAGATGAGCAACGAAATAAAATGTTTCTTCCTCTTTTCTCTTCTTGCCTGCCTACCTGCCTACTTGTCTTCATACCTGCCTGTGCCTTTCCTTTAAAAAAAAGGACATGTCATGAAATATTATTCAGTTATTAAAAAATCAATAAAGCAGATGATTCAGAAGAAATGACAAACTCCAGCATACACATAAATTACCAAATCTGACTACAGAAGAAAGGGAAAATCTGAACAAGCATATTAACTCAGTAATCAAAAAATTTCCAATAAAGAAAAATCTAGGAAGATTACTTAGGAATTCTACTAAACTTTTAAAGAAGCGACAATTCAACTAAAAACTCTTCCAAGAAATAGATTGTTTCCTAACACATTCCAACAGATCAACATTACAGTTATTACCTTGAAACTAAAGCCAGACAGGAAAACTACAGCATAGAGCCCACCCAGCAGGACCAGGACACAGAGCCAAGGAAGAGGGTCTAACCACAATGCAGAATAGGCTTCAGTGTCCCAATGGTTTGAACAAGGAGGCCTGGTGAGAAAATAATACTGGACGCTGCCATAACCAGAAGGCAGCTAGGGGAACTGCCCAAACCCACTCCCTCTTACCATGTTGTCCAGGAGCTTCAGGACCCACCTACCAGAAAATCTGCCTGGAAGGCTTAAAGAAAGAAGAGTCTCCCAGAGGGAGAGTCAATGCTACCCCCTATCACCACCTTGTGTGTGTAGATCAAACTGCACTCTGATTGCCAATTATGGGCCAGTAACAAGATAGTCATTGCAGCTGGGAACTGGGACTCTGGGGGAAGGCCCTGCATCCCCCACAAATTCCAGCCCTATAGATTGAACTTTCAGGCAGCAAAAGAGGGCCCACATAAGAACTTCAATAAATCCAACCAGTGGTGATGCCACAAAACTCAAGAAATTTCAGTTTCCAAACAAAAATCCAGGCTTACTCATTACAATACCCTACATAAGGCCATCACTGCAGGAAAACCTAATCCACAGAAACATAAACAGAATGCCAAACAGAGTGAAGTCACAGAGAAATATGCATGAAATGATGGACCCAATCAAAAACCCAGGAGGAAATCTGAATGCAACAAACATCTGTAAACTGTCTGAGGATAAGTTTAGGGCAAGAGTAATAAACATACCCATGGAAATCAAGAAAATAGTAGCGGAAGAAAAAGAGAGTAACAAAAAGAGAGAGATAAAATGAAGCATTTCAAAATAGATGTCAAAGAAATAAAGAACAAAATAGCTGACCTAAAGAATTCAATAGACAGACTCAAGAATAGGACAGATTCAGTGAGGTAGAAAATAGGGCAGAGGAATGTACTCAAGAAAAGCAGCAAAGAGATAAAAGTATCAAAGAAATGAAGACAGCATTCAAGATCTATGCATTAACATCAAAAGAAACAGCATTCACATTTTAGGGGTTCCAGAAGGAGAAGAAAGGGAAAAGGGGATAGAAACGGTATTTGAAGAAATAGCTGAAAATGCCGCCAACATGAAGAATGATGCAAGCCTCCAGACCCAGAGGCCCTAAATAAAGAAACCCAAGCAGACCTACACCTAGACTCATTGTCATTAAAATGTCAAAAATACAAGATAAAGAAAAAATCTTAAAAGCATCCAGAGAAAAAACAAGTCACATACAAAGGAGTCCCCATAAGACAGTCAGCAGATTTCTCAACTGAAACTCTATAGGCCAGGAGGGAATGGCATGATATATTCAAAAGGCTGAAAGAAAGGATTTTCAGCCTAGGATACTATACCCTGAGAGATTATCATTAAGAACTAAAAGAATGATAAAAAAGCTTTTCCAATAAGAAAAAGTTAAAGGAATTTATCATCACAAAACCAGTTCTACAAAAAATACTAAAAGATTCTATATAAAGTATAAGAAACCCCAGTTAAAACAGGTCTATTAGAAAAACCATCTATGTCCATTAGAAATACTGGTATGTAATTTTCTTTTCTTCATCTTTGTCAGCTTTTGGTATCAGTGTGATGTTGGCCTCATGCAGAGTGGGAGTGTTCCCTGTTTTTCAGTATTTTAAAAGAGTTTCAATAGATATAATAGGTATTAATTCTTCTCTGAAGTTTTGATGAGACTCATTGGAAAAGCAATCTTGTACTGGGGTTTTATTTTTCAGGGAGACTTCTGATTACCTCTTCAATTTCTTTGCTTGTGATTGTTTTGCGGGGCCTATTCAAGAACTTGGCATATAGTATCTTATTTAAGATAAGCCTATGCTATAGATTTTATTATACCCATTTCATAGATGAGAAAACTGAAGCTAAGAAATTTGTCTAAGGTTATACAGCATGCAAGTGTCAGAGTCAAGATTCAAATTTATCTTTTATCCCCAAATCCTGTGTGCTTAATATTTTATCCTGCTTAGTTTTATTGTTATTGATACTGTTTTGTTTGGAAAGACAACGCTATCCAAAATTTTTGAATTTTACTTTCATCATGCTTAGTTTTTTTCTTTCTAGTTACCTTATTCTTCCCGATTTTTCTAAATTAAGGAACTGTGATTCAAGCTTACATTATGAATTTTTATATATTCTACTAAATTGATTTTAAAGTTCAATTATTTTGGAAATATCCAATATATTGTACTCTCCTGAGTTTCGTTTGAAATAAGAATTTAATATAATAAATTACGTTCTTTTCTTGGCCAGAAAAAAAAAAAGGAGTCATAAAGGTACCTAGAATTCTGGTGGTGGGTAAGGTGTGAAATGCACACATACTGAGATGTGAATTCAATATCCTAAAAAGCATATAGCAATGTGAAATAACAAATATATAATGATAATATAATAAATATTATATATGCACATATTGTTCAATTGTACCTGCTTTGAAATATATGTAAATTTTAAGAAAGCATATAAACAAAATAATTTTGAAGAAAAAAAAACAAACATTGGGGGTACACCATGGTAGAGTAACAGTGAGATTAACTGCCTCAAAAAGACTACAGGTCTCATAACCCTGGGTTCCTGTCCTAAGTTGGGAGGGAAACAACCATATGAACAACTAAAAATAAAATAAGGAATGCCTAAAAAAATAATTAAATAGATAAATGGAAAAATTATCAACAAAATAAAATACTAGTAAACTAAGTTCATACAGCACACTTAAAAAAAAAAATAAGGTATATACAAGGATTCAACGTAGGCTTTTGAAAGAGAGGTTCAAATTAAGATGAAAAAATAAACACTAAATACTACTTTAACTAAACAAAGAAGAATAAAACACACAATGATCTCAATGCAGAAAATTAATCTAAATCAAAATGTTAACAATTTTATAAAACTTAAAAAATGAGAAACAGGAGGGAACTCATTAAGATGCTAAAGTACATTTATGGAAATAGTCTTAGCTAAAATTATCTCAATGGTCAAAGGCCATTACCCTAACCCCAAAATAAGGAACAAGACAAATATGCCTGCTTTCAACACAGATATTCAACATTATATTAGATGTCCTACCTGGGGAATCAGACCAAAAAATAAAAAAAGAAGCAAAAGTCATCTAAATTGGAGTCAGAAAAGCAAAACTATATTGTCAAATGACATGATTCTATATATAAAACTTCCAGATTCAACAAATTTTCAGAATAAAAGATCAAATCAACAAAGTAAGTTGTATTTGTATGCATGAGCATAGAACAATCCAAAAAGAAAATAAGAAAATCAATTCCATTTGCAAGAGCATACAAAATAATGAAATAACTAGAAATAAATTTAACCAAAGAAATTAAAAGTTGTATACTTAAAACACACTGGGTGTGCCTGGTGGCTCAAGTGTTAAGCCTATGCCAGGGGTGCAGTCCACATGCCCAAGACCCAGGGTTCACAACCTGGGGCTAATGGGAACAACTAAAATGAATAACTAAATAATGAAATTCTTCTTGCTTCCTTCCTGCTGCCTGCCTTGATTTCTGCCTGTCTTCCTTCTTTTAAAAAAATTATTTATATATATTTATGCATGTGTGTATATATATATGTATGTATGTGTGTACATATATATTTTCTTCTTAAAGGAAATCAAAACACACTATTAAAAGAAATTAAAGAACCTAAGTTGAACAATATCTATAGTGGGCCCTGGTGGCCTAGCAGATAAGTCTACCACAGTACAATCTACATACATCTCAAGGACCCAGGTTCACATCCCGGGGTCAGGGGGCAGTTGGAAGCACTAGAAAAAAGGAGCAACCAAGATGAACAACTAACTGAACAAAAATAAACGAGGTTCTTCTTCCTTCTCTCTCTTCCTGCCTGCATCTTTTCTTTAAAAGAAAGGTCTCTATGTTCATAGACTGGTAGACTCATATTAAAATTAAAAAACTACTCAAAGCAAAATATAGATTGAAAATATCTGTATCTTTATTTAACTGTTTAGCATAAAGAAGCCAATTCTCAAAACCATATAGACCTGCAAAAGCCCCAAATAGTCAAAATAATATTAAAAGAAGAAAAAAAAAGTAGTAAAACATACTACCTGAGTTCAAAAATACACTACACAGCATAGAAATCAAAACGGTGTGTTTAGGCAAAGTCTGGTGGCCTAGTGGATCAGGCCACCAGATGTAGTCCACATACATCCCAAGGACCCAGGCTCACATCCTAGTGGCCCTGAGGAACAAGCAAAATGAACAACTAACTACAAAGAAAGAAATGTTTTTCCTCCTCTTTCTTCCTGCCTGTACTTTTCCTTCAAAAAAAAAAAAAAAAAAAGGTTGCCCCACAACTCTAAGCACTAACCAAGGTTTTAAAGCACATAGATTAACAAAAAACTTAGTTCTTTATTCCAAGTTTTTAAATAGTATTTTTAATTTTAGTTCAGGTTCAAAAGATTGTTTAAAGTTTTTGGTTTTGTTTTTTAATACTAAGTAAGTATCATGTCTATAAACAACCTTGTAAATAGCTATATTTATTACGCTGAAAGATTTCCAGTTGACTTTCCAGGTAGTACTTTCAAAAACAAATACATTACTCTTTGGGTTCAACAAGTTTTTTGCAAGACTTATTAACTCAATCAGCAGAAGGAATATAAAATCACAGAATAAAGGAAATATGTAGTAAGTCTTGCCCTACTTTACAGGCGAGACCCATAGAAACTAAAAAAGCAAGAATATGAAAAGGGAGAGAGGAACGCAAAGTTAAATGTAAGTCACTAGTAATGTTTCATTCTGTTCTGAACTATGTGCTGGGTCCACAAATATTTATCAAAGTAACTAAGCCAGCTAAATAGTAAGTCAGATCTGAACCATTGATGACGATGTATCATGAATCAAACTGTGCATGTGAAGTCAAAGAAAGAAAAAATAGACAGTTCACAATTAACAACTTTCTAGGATTCAAAGGTGGGTATGATAACTACCACGGATACATCTCTCCGAGTAAGTAACAGTTAAATATTTTCTGAATATATTAAAAATAATCCAAGAAAAACAGAGGTCTTTATTTATCTAACACAACTTAGTCATCTTCTTACAAAAAAAAAATTTCATAATTATAAAGGCAGTATATTAAAACTACCATCACTAGAGTTACACTCAATCATTATAAACCTCTTTCTCTATGTGTCTTTGTAGGAAAAAATTATATAAATATCTTTGGAATGCTCTTCGGGGCACTGAATAATCAGAAATTAAATATTGCTGGCAGAATTAAACTGAACTTCACAAACTACATGTCTTATCAAGACATTTAGCAATATTATATTTTTGTATTATCTTTTCTGAAATGAAGCTCAGATTACTAAAAGGCTTATTTATTTAGTCTCATACCCTCACCTGATTTTATTTAGAAAATAAGTCTTTTATTCATTGTGATTCTACAATTAACTTGAAATCAGTTAAATATGGGCTTATTCAGTTTACTAGTACACATAATTTAAATTTTATTTCCTAGTACACTAATCAAAGTTTAAAATGAGAAAGTAAACTGTCTAAGAATATATTTCATCTGTAATGTTTTTACAGAAAAATTAATTCTAATCACTAGCATAAATCCAAATATTACTCTCCAGGGTAATACTCTCCAGTGTACATTCGGCAGTACACACTGCAGAATAATTTGTCCAAATGTCAACTACAATTTTGAAAAATCCTTTCTACCTCAAAATTTTAAACATCTGTAAAAAATACTTGTTTTGAGAGTGGTTTACATTCATGACACTTGACCTTTTGCTGTACACACCACAAAATTCAAGTCTCAAATACCATGCAAGCAGGAAATCTGATCATTCCTGCAGTAGCCATCTGCAAGGTCCAATATCAAATATTAGTTCTAGGTTGTACTAAGTCATGTGTTACAAATCTTTTACTGCAGCCTCTATAATTAGTTGTAATTTGCCTCTTTTAAAAATGTGTTTCTTATGGGACATCTGGCCTTGAAACTTCCACCTTCCCATTGAAAAAATACTTAGTGTCTGGATTTTTTTTCCCTCTTAATATGGAGCACTGCATGGGTGGTATAACCAAGTCCAGACTTTAAAAAAAAAAATTAAATTCCAAGAACAGATGATGATTAAGAACCATTTAAGTATTACCAAATATAAATGTAAAGTAAAACTTTGTTGTAATATATCAACAGATTTCTAGATCTCATAAATACTTAAAAGTTCACAAAATAAATGCTCTTGGGAATATAGCACTGATCTACTTATTTCTAAGAACTATATATTTAAGTTAAATTGAGTAATACAGGTTTGGAATCAAAGATTTCATAAAAGTAAAAAAGATTTGACCCCAGTGGATTAATATAACACTCAAATATCTACTTAAAACAGGAAATTATTTTAACAACCCATAAATAACTATTTCACAGAGATTAAAGCTATATTTAGGATACATTTAAAACTGCCTTAAGTTTCTAATGAATTAGTCTATTTAATAATACGCATCAATTCACTTACTAGAAAGTTCCTTAAACTTAATGCTAAATATGAATCAAGGAAAAAGTATTAAAAATTAAAGGCACAGTACTTTTCAACAAGGTAAAATGGAAAATTCATAACCATATGCTGCCATCCAAATCTACCTGCTTTCGAGATTAGAAAATTTGGGAAAAAATTTCAAATTTAAGTCAGTATTACACTTTTACAAAAAAAAAAAAAAAAAGCTGAAAAGAAATGTAAGATGACTAGAGAAGAAAAAATTAACTCAGAAAAAAAATCCCTTTCTGATCCCCAAACTTCAAAGATGAGGAAATTTGGTATAAAGGTAAATTCAATTTATTCTCATTTTTCAAAAAAAAAAATTGATAAATTTTCACCTTATTTTAAAATGACATGTGAACAAAAAGCATACAGTTCCTTCACAAAAATTTAAAAAATTTCATCTGAAAATTGAACACAATCAGGCACCAATTCTAGTGAATATAGGAAATCTACATGACCCCTATTAGGGCTAAAACCAGATTATTAGTATGAAAATATTCTTCAGGAAGTTTTATCCAAATTTAAGAATATTCTTTTGCAATTAATTATGCTACCTTTATTAGGCATGTAAAAAGTAATACATAAGTTACCACTTGTTTATGTAAAAGTTGACATATCCCCAAAGTTAAAGAAACATCAAATTCTAATAGTTACCAAAATTAATTAACGTAAACAATTTCATTCAGTAATTTCTTACCTGTATTCCATCTTTAAGTTTCAAAATGCATTCCATTGTATTGATGGTAATTACCACTGGTTCTGAACCCAGTTTTGTCCATGGCACATGGATCCTCAATTCATGAATATGTCCACTTAAAAAAGTGAATGGTAATTTCAATTCCTTAAAACACAAAATAGTAAATAATAATTAGCCAGAGATTAATATCTTTGTCATTCTTATGTTTAAATTACTTTCTGGAAAGGGAAAAGACATTTCTAATACAAAAATATGTGGAGAATCATTAGTGTTCATTAAAAACCATCAAATACATTAAACTATAAACCATAGTTAATGAAAAGCTATAAAACATATTGTGCAAGCTACATTTAATAAGCTACTTAGCCTGTCTAACTCTGCTGAACACAAACAATATATAATACCTGGTACATAATAAAGGTTCAGGTATAACAGTAGTTGACAATCACAGTAGTAGTAGACAGCAGCAATAATTAAGGTAACAGCAATGGTATGTATATTATTAAAAATCTCCATCAATTGCCATGTGTCCTCTAAATGTATTTTAAACTAACAGTATAGTATTGTAAGGCAACTTGAATGGGGGGGTGGTTAAATTAGCTACTGGAGAACTACCTGATAAAATAAAAATTGACCAATCTTGAAAAACACATTGAGGCTTGCATTTCCAAGATGGCAGTCTATTGAGATCTGAAGTTCACCTGCTCCCCATAAATAAAACAAAACTATGACCTTTGAAAAAGAGCAAAGCATTTTCAAAAAAAGAAAGGACACACATCATCAAAAACAGTAGAAGAGGCTGATCGACATTCACATGGCACGGCTCAAATACCCAGGGGTCTTTAAGGAAAGAGAAATGACACACTTTCCCCAGAGTGGAAGAACTTGTGCCCCCTCACCTAGAAATTGACCCTTAAGTGCAACACCCTGGCCAGGTAAATAAAGGGGCTTTTCTTTGTTGGCCAATAGGAACAAAGAGTACAGGAAAGACTACAGGGAGATGATAAAAGTGCACACAGGATTGACTGCAGGATTTTCATTTGTAGAACCAAAAACCTCATGGGGGAGTGGCAGGGGTGGAAAGAGATAGCCTCCTTGTGAACCAAAAGGAAGCTAGGCATCTCTTCTTAGATTCATTTTCTGCATGATGTAAAAGCAGAAGGCAACCACTGCAGTAAGGCTCCAGGGTAAAACGTCCACCCCATCGCAGTTTGTACAACTGTGCTAATGGCTTGAACTTACAGTTGTACTTCTCATGGATGACAATTAAGCCAGGTCTGCAACCCCAGTACAGACAGCTGAGTGATTCCCAGCAAAAAGCATTCCACTCTCCTGTTCTCCATTAAAACAGCAGTTTAAAAACCACCCAGGGCTGTTATTAAACAGCTTTGCATACCTACTTGGTACTTGGTGCTAGAGAAACTACTCAGCTGAAGAATAAAATGTGAGTGTGTTTTGCTATGACCAGTTCCCAATACTCTCTCATCAGCAGCCTCTATTAGAATTGTGGACCTAAGTATGGCCTGGCCCCCACCTCTTGGGTTTCTATCCTTGAAATCTGGGATACATACTTGTGAATCCAGGGGAAATCTCTGCATTCCCTACCCCAACTCCAACACGGAAGGCTAAACTCTCAGGCCTCAACACAACGTTGAATTTAGAACTTCAACAATTCTGACTTGTGCCAAAATCACACAACAAAAGAAAGCTTAGCATTCCAAATAATCCCAGGCCTATCCCATATAACTTCATACCTTAACACAAGGTCACTACATCAGAGAAAAAAAACCCATAGAAATAAAAATAGAATGCCAAAAAAAATGAAGAAACAGAGAAATAAACCTGAAATAATGGATTAAAACAAAACCTCAAAGGAAAATCTCAATGCTAGGGAAGTAAGTAAACCACTGTTGGAGACTTTAAAGCAATAGCTTTAATAACACTCACTGGCATCAGGAAAACAATGGAGGAACAAAAGGAGAATTAGAGGGACAGACAGAATAGGAGGTAGTTCTAAAGAGAATTCATAGAGCTAAAAACAAGAGCTGAGCTAAAGACCATAATAGAGGGTCACAACAGTACGCTGAAAGAAGCCTTCAATCAAATCAGTAAGCTACAAAAAGGACAATGGACTGTACACCAAAGCAGATCAGCAAAGAGGAAAAATTATTATTATTATTATTATTATAATAAAAGACAGCATTCAAGATTCATGGCTGATATCAGGAGGAAAAACATTCACATCATAAGGGTCCCAGAATAAGAAGAGAGAGAAAGAGGTAAAAACATTAATAGAAGAAATAATAGCTGAGAATTTCCCTAACCAGAGTAAGGATACAAATGACCAGATCCAGGAAGCTCAGAGTTCCAAACAGAAGAAATCCAAACAGATATACATCAAAACTTGCCCTATTAAATAGAAGACATTTGCACATCATACATCTGACAAAGGCTTAATGTTCAAAATATATAAAGAACTCATAAATTCAACAACAGAAAAACAAATAAACCAATCCAAAAATGTGCAGAAGATCCAAATAGACCTTCTCCAAAGAAGACAAATAGATGGCCAATAGGTACTTGAAAAAATATTTCTCCTCTATGGTTATTAGGGAAATACAAATCAAACAACAATGTAAGCATGGTTATTATGCAAAAGACTAGAAATAACAAATGTTAGGATGTGGAGAATAGGGAATACTTTTTTACTTCTGGTGGGAGTGTGAATTGGTGCAACCACTATGGAAATCAGTATGGAGATACCACAAAAATTTGAGAATGGAAATTCCATATTATCCTGTCATCCCGCTTTTGGGCATTTACTCAAAAAACACAAAAACACTTATTTGCAGAGATAGATGCACTCCCCTGTTACAGTTTTATTTACAATAGCTACAGATTAGAAATTAGCTAAATACCCATCATTAGATGAATGGATAAAGAAAAGGTAAAAACACAACAAAATACTACAAAGTCCTATGAAATCCTAACATTTGTCATAATATGGAGGAAAGTAGAAGGGATTATGATAAGTGAAATAAATCAGAAAGAGAAAGACAAAAACAGGATGATCTCACTCATATGTGGAATATAAAGAAACAAAGCAAACCAACAGACAAAACAAAAACGGTACCTTGGACACTGACAAGAGAACAGAGATTACCAGAAGGCCTGAAGATATGGGGGTGGGAGCAAGTAGTGGTGGGGGTCCAATGGTCAGTGCTGGAAGACTATTAGCAATTTGGTGGTGGACATAGTTTGTTATCATATATTTGATGAATAGCTAATCTGTACATCGAAATTCATATTATGCAAATTAGTTACCTCAATAAATTTTTAAAAAGAAAATCTACTTTAAAATAAAATTATATTTTAATTATTAAAATAATAATTTTAAAAGACAATTACTAAAAATAACTTTAAAAGGTTTACAGCATGAAAAAGAGGGACACATTTCAGATTCATTTTTAAAGCATATCCAACAATAAGGTATCATAAGAGTAAATTTGTATGCACTTAATAACACAACTTCAAGATAAATAAAGTAAAAGTCACAAAGCCAAAAAAGGGAAATAGACAAGATCACAACCATAGTCAAAGATGTTAACGTACCTTTCTTAGCAACTGATAGAACAAGCAAATAAAATCCAAATGAATTTATAAGATTTGAATAATTCTATTAACCAATTTTAAGTAACTGACATCTGTGGAAGAATACTGTGACAAATTATGCATATTACACATTTTTATTCAATTTGCTATAGAACACTTACAAACACAGACCATATACTGTCATAAATTATAATGGACAAAAATTACACAGAGACTAAGCTTGAACATAGTGGAATTAAATTACAAATCAATAGATAATTAGCATTTCCCACTTGGAAATTAAGCAACACACTTCTCAGTAACCCATTGATCAAACAAGAAATCAAAATGGAAATTGAATTTTTTGAACTGAATAAAAGATAACATAAAAATCTGTTTAATAGATCTGAACAGGTGGTTAGAGAGAAAGTGATAGCATTAGATGCATTTGTTTAAGCAGAAAAAGGTTGAAAACAATTAATATACTAGGGTTCCACCTCAGAAAGTTAGAAAAGGTAGCAAATCAAATCCAAAGTAGAAAGAAGGAAATAATAAAGAGCAGATATATACAAGGAACACAAAAAATACAATTTAACTATCAACAAAATTAATTCCTTGCAAATATTAATAAAATGAAAAACTCTGGCAATCTATTCTGTTGAAGAAATACAAATTACCAACAGAAGGAATCAAGAGAGGATATCATCACGACAGATCATAGATTTGTTTCTTTAATAAATCAACTTTATAAAACCCAACTTCATGGCTTTAAATATGAGTTTAAAGCACGGGCAGGCAAACTTTTTAAGTAAGGGTCAGACAGGAAATAATTTAGACTGTTGCAAGACATACAGTCTCTGTCTCAGCTACTCTACTCAACTCTGACTTTTTAGTTTGCAAGCAAACTACAGACAAAATGTAAACAACGATAGTTGCGATCCAATAAAATTGTATTTACTAAAGCTAGACCCAGGCCATTTTTGCTGATCCTAGATTCTAAAAAAATGGAGAAATTCCTTAAAAAACATAACTAACCAAACTAACAAAAGGAGAAATAAAAATTAAATAGTCCTATACCTGGTAAAGAAATTAAATCAATAATTTAAAACTTTCCAGCAAAGAAAACCCATCACACATGATTTCATGATTCATTTTCCCTAATATTTAAAAACAAATAAAAGACGACAGTTGAAGATTTTACACGTCCTGATTTCAAATTTAATACAACACGATAGTATCAGAACAATGTAATGCTGACATAAAGACATACAGACCAACAGAATAGTACTGAGAGTTCAGAAATAAACATACACATCTGTGGTCATCTTATTTTTGAGACCATCAATGGGAAGTAGTATTATGAAAAGGATATCAACAAAAAACAACATATACCATATGCAAAAATTACCTCAAAATTGATCAAAGACCTAAATGTAAGAGCTAAAACTCCTGGAAGAAAACACAGGAGGAAAGCTTCATCATACTAGATTTGGCAATGAGTTTCAATATGACACCAAAATCCCTGGCATCAAAGAATTGCTAAGTTGAACTTCACAATTCAAAACTTTTGTGCATCAAAGGATATTGCGCAATTTTTTAAAATGGGCAAAAGACTTGAATAGAAATTTCTCCAAAAATAAAAAAATGACCAATAAGCACATGAAAAGATCTTCCACATCCCCAATCATTGGGGAAATACAAAGTAAACATCACTTCACATACATTAGGATGACTATGATCAAAAAAACAGAAAATAACAGGTAGACCAAGTGGAGACCCAGTACTTTGCTGGTAGGAATGCAAAATGACACAGCAGCTGTGAATCGCAGTTCGGTGATCCCTAAAAAAATTAAACATAGAATTACCATATGATCTAGCAATTCCACTTTTGGGTATGTACCCAAAAGAATGTAAAGCAGGGACTTGAGATATTTTCTACACCCATGTTCACAGCAGTATTATTCACGACGAAAACCTAAAGTCGGAAGCAACCTAGGCATCAACAATGAACAGATAAACTGTGGCATATACACACAAAGGGATATTATTCAGCCTTAAAAAAGGAAATTCTGACACATACTTGAAGGTATTATACTAATTGTAATAAGCCAGTCACAAAAGGATAAATAATGCCTACTTCTACTTATCAGTTTTATAAAGTAGTCATATCCAAAGAGATATAAAGTACAATGGTGGTTGCAAAGGGCTGGGAGAGAATAAGGAGTTAATGCTTAATGAGTCCAGAAATTTGGAAAGCTGCAAAAGTTCTCAAGAGAGATGGCAGTGATAGTTGCACAATGTAAATATAATCAACATTATAGAACTATACAAACAAAAATGGTTAAAACGGTAAATTTGGTTATATGCAAAATATGTACTTTACCACAATAAAAAAAAAAAAAATCTAGTAATACAAATCTTACACAAAGTCCACCAGAAATTATACACAGAGGAAATAATTCACACATAATTTAATGAGGCTATATATTTTATGATAATAAAAAGCTGATTAGGCCATCACAAGAAAAGAAAATCACTGGCCAGTACCACCTATAAACAAAACTAAACAAAAATTTAACAAATCAGATCCAATCATATATAAAAAGGATAATACATATGAGGAGTTTATTCTAGGAATCCAAACTCCATCTGAATATTCAGTTAATATAATTTACTGCATTCATAAAAGAAAATTCAGATATAAGCTCATTAAATTTAATATTTGATAAAATTCAATACCTATTCATGATTTTTAAAATGTATGGGAAAACTGGGAATATTAAGAGCTTTTCCTTAACCAAATAAAAGAGTATTGACAGCTAACAATATATGTGATGGTAAAAAACATGAACATTGTCCCCCTGAAGTTAGAAACAAAAAAAGTCTACTCTTAAGATCTCTATTCCTGAGTGCAGTGAAAGAAAAGGAAATCAAAGGTTTAAACACTAGAAAGGAAAAACTGTCTTTATTCATAGATGACTTGTACATATACACAAAAATCCACCAGAATCATACTACCAAGAAATACAAAACAAATTAGAAAGGCCACTGGATAGGTCAATATATTAAAATCAATGGTATTTGTATGTATTGTTAACAAATAACTAGAAAATGAAGTTTTATAAAAATAAAAAATGTTGCTTATAACATCAAAAGGCAAAATTTAATGAAATAGGCATGCCCTGGTGGAATACGGATTAGGACAATGGCCTCCAAAGGAGCAAGCCACATACCCCTGGGTTGAAGTCTTGGATCCCAAGGGAAACAACTAGTATAAACAATTAAATAAAAATAAAAGATGCTTCCTCCTCCTCTCTCTTCCTGCCTGCCTGCTCACTTTTATTCCTTCCTGTACCTTTCCTTTAAAAAAAGTAAAATAAAATGAAAACATCATTTTAAAAAGTAAACAAAAAATTTAATGAAATACGCACAAAATCTCTGAAAACTTTTAAGTCGCTGCTGAAATTAAGAACCTAAAAATATAGAAATCAATGTTCTGTACATGAACAATAAAACTCAACAATAAACTGTAAAACTCAAAAAACATGTAATCCCCACAAATTAATCTGTTGATTCAATGTAACCTCAATAAAAACATCAATCGGCTGCCCTTTTAGGGGAAAATTAATTTTAAAAGTAATAACCTGAAATTAAAATGTGAATGCAAAGGACCTACCACGGCAAGTTATAATAACTTGATAGAAAAAAGAACAAAGTTTTACAAATTACACTGATATCAAAATTTACTGTAAAATACAGTTGTGACCTAAGAATAGACAAATAGACTACTAAACAGATGAGGAGCACAGAAACAAATCCACAACCTAATTTACAGCAAAGACTTACTGCAATTCAGTAGGGAAAAGAATGATTCAACAAATGATTTGTATCAACTGAATATCAATGGGAAAAAATTAATCTTGACTTCTATTTCACATATGCAAAAAAAACAATTTTAAATCATAGAATACCAGTAACGACTTTAATATAAAATATAGGAGAAAATCTTCATGACCTTAGAATTAGCAAAGATTTTTCAAATGAAACATGAAAAGTAGTAAGAGGCACACCCTGCTGGCTCAAGTGTTAAGCCCACACCTGGGAGGCAGTCCATTTAAAGTCCAATGACCTGGGTTTGTAGCCTAAGCAATCAAGGCCCAAGGCCCAGGTGAACAACTAAAATTGACACCTAAATAAACAAAAAGCTTCTTTCTCCTCTCTCTTCCTGCCTGACAGTTGTCTGCCTTCATTCCGCTCGCTTTCCTCTTTCAAAAAAAAGACCTTAAGTTTTGGTGGAGAGCATGGTGTGTTGAAATATATCCAAGAAATGCGGATCTTCTACAGTGGAAATTATTTTAATGTGTAGAATAATTACTACTATATATACATATATATATTATAGACATAAAAATATATATGTACTAAAGAAAAAGACTTATAAATTAGATTGTAATAAATGAACTTCGGGCCATCAGACACTTCAGTGAGTGAAAAGACAAGCCACAGACTGGGAAATAGTGCAGAACATAGATGGTAAAGGACCATTTCCAAAACATATTAGGAACTCCTAAACATCAATCAGAAAAAGATAGAAAATCCAAAAATTTTTTGAAAAGATCAAATAATTGAGACTTTACAAGTAGGGACAGAGGAATAGCCAAATAGCCACCACATGAGAAAGTGTTCAGTATTCTTCCGCAAAGGCAAATTTAAATTACAATGGGAGACCACTACACACCCACCAGAAAAGTTAACAAATGTTGACTTACAATGATGTACACCTTAAACCTATATGTTATAATACAATGTTCTTCAATATAAATTTTTTTAAATAACGAACATACCAAATAACAGCAAATATGTAGAGTAACTGGATTTCTCATATATTGTTGGTGAGACGATAAATTATTACAAATGCTTTGGAAAATTATTTGGCAGTATCCATTAAAGCTAAAACCCTGCCTACCTCCTAAGATCACTTCAAAGGAGTTAATACCTATGCCCTCCAAAATATATGTATAAGATGTATAAATGCTTTCTTCATAACAGCCAAAAGTAGGGACAACCCAAAAGTACATCAATGCAAAAACAGGTAAGAAAATTGTGAATCTTTATGCAATGGAATACTACAATGCTCAAGCAAAAACATGGGTTAATCTTAGCCATAAAATGTTGAAGAAACCAGACACGAATGATTCCAATTTGCATAAAATTTAAGAACAGGTAAAAAGTACCTGTTGATGAAAAAATCACAATAGCAGTCACCTGTTTTTAGTGGTAGAATTAATGATTATAAAAGGGCACAGGGGAGCCATGTGGGTCCTGGAAATATTCTATTTCTTGATCTGGATAGTGACTACATAGGGGTATAAACATATGTTAAAAACTGAGTTGTGTTTGTAGGATTTGTGCTCAGTAAGAAAAATGAAAATATTAAGAATTAACCTAGGAAAGAGGAAAGGGAAGGAATCAAGAGTATTATTTCTTAGTGCTAACTCTACACTATTCAATAACAGAGAAAGCAGGATATAATTTTTTAAATATTGATAACTATCACCATCAGATTGTCTTCCCTTATCTCCTAAAAAGTAGTTGGTCTCTGGCTCTTGTAAGTTTCACAGATAATCTTTGTATCCTCACTCCTAAGAGTTACCTGACACGTTAATAATAAATGTTTTAAATGAATTTAAGTTTATGAGCTCTGAAATTAGTCTATTTGCACCTGATCATTCTCACCTTAAAAAAACAAAGTAAAAATAATTAAGAATTTTTCAGTTTTGCTGACATTCTCAATACTGTCTCTACTCAATACTCTAGGACGTCAAGGGTAATGTCATCTTTCCTGCTAAGATCTGACTTGCAGTCTTTTGGGCCCTTTCACTCCCCCCAAAAGAAAATGACAATGTAATTATTTTCAAGCTTCAGGCAGAATCTTAGCAACGTAAAGTAGCATATTCGGTATTCCTTGAGAATTGAATTAATAAACAATTCTGACAAAAACAATGAAACTCTTCTATCTGCTGAGGGAATATTTGAGAATCCAATTCTAACAAACCACCACTAATGACCATAAAATATAAAATATATTTTATAAAATATAAAAATATATTCTGTAAAGGAAGGTCTCTAGTTTCAGGGTAGCCCAAAAATACGTTAGCAGGAGAAAAAGTAAGTTCTTCTCAAGTCAAAAGTACAGGCAACGATGGATGACTTCTAAAGAAGCGGAAAATGTTTCCGGAGACAGGTACACCGCTTACCTGTTCCAGTACATCCAGCTTTAACTCGAGTTTGCTGAGAACCACATCTCCACCCCACAGTGAAAGCTGCAGATCTGATGGTTTTAAGTTCTTGATGTAGCGATTCACATAGCTCATTAAAATTGGAGTCACATATGACTCCAGCATCTTTTACGGTGCAGAGGAGTCCAAGTCAGAAACTGAAGAGATTAAAAACAGAAATATTATCAACAATTGAGTCGGTGACGCAGCGAAGGAAAGGTGATGTATTTCTGGAAAAGAGCTTAAAAAAAAAAAAAAAAAAAACCCACGAAAAGCAACAGTCTCCACCAAAGCGGCCGCTCGCCTGCTCCCAAAAGCAGAGGGAACTCAAGTCTGCTCCAGCTGTGACTTCTTCACTAGTACAACTCCTCTAAACTCGCCCGGCAGGCGAGGAGTGGGAGTAAGAAGTAGGTGGGGACCAGAAGAAAGCGAGTCCCCGGGAGTGGGAGAATGAAGTGAGGCGGGATCCACTTTGGCCTCCGCTCCGCACCTCTCCAGCTAAGCGGCCCCGTGAGGCCCTCGCTTCCCAGAACCCAGCCGGAACTACCGCCATGGAAGCAGAGCCAGAACCAGGCCGGCTCCCGCCCCGCAAGTTAAAGCAACCTCGGTTGACACTCACGCCGGAGTCCAGCGGCGTCCCCTCCGCCTCCCGGTCCCGAGCATCCGCCCCCAGCGGTGGCTCAGCTCCCGTCCGGCGCCACTTCCGGGTGTGCGCCACACGGTGATCAAAACGAACTGTCCCTCCGGCGCCGCTGCTCACTGCGCAGCGGGACTGGATTTCTCAAGCTAGGGAAGTCACTCAGTGAGTCAGTCTTCCAGGAGACCTCTGACTCTCAGCTAAATCTACTCCTACCCCGCCAGTGGTTAGCGCAAAGCTCTAGGAAGTGCCGAAGGGAGGTGGGCGGACCGGTAAAGAGGAGACACCGGAGATCCGGAAGTGGCGCTCAAATGAGAGTGGCTGTGGGTGGTGAAGGTCGAGCATGCGTGAGCAAACCCAGAGGGCTGCTGGCCGGTTGAGGAAGAAGCAAGCGGATTTCGTGTTTAAAACCCGAGAAAACTTGGGGTTGATTATTATGAGAAGGGGAAGGCCGAGAGAGAGGAACTTGGGTTCAATGGTTAAGGGCAATGCCAGTAATGCGGCACATAGGATTAACCAGACGGGAGGCAAATTTAAATTTAATTTAGATCTGACATATTTGCTGGAGGAACGTGAACGGGGAATGAATAATTAAAGGGATTAAGATGTTATGACCAAAACTGTAGACAAACTCGTGCATTCTCTTATTTCGGCGGAGCAGCGGTTAAGTATTAGCTAGCTTGCTAACGTGGGGTATGGAAGAAGTCTCTGGTGGAGAATCCTTGGGTTACTATCTGAATGAGACTTCAGGTGATATCAGAGGGAAGGAGGAAATGAAACTCCTAGAGACAAAGTGAAAAGAAATAACTGATAATGAATTCAGAGCTTTAAATACTAGTGTTGGTTTTATTCGGCTTAAATGATTATATTAAATATTACATCTTCTAGTACCGTGCAAGCTAACAAACTCAAACTGATTCAGAAAAATAATCACGGGCGTAAATACATAGGAAATGCTGCCTAATTTTTTAGAAGTATGTCTTAGTTTTAGTAAACCCTGAAGAAAACCTCGAAACATTTTGATAATTGGTAAAAGGCAAAAGTGAGGATGAAAAGTTGTTAGTGTTTGTTAATTGAAATAAGTTTCAAAAAAAGAAAAACAGTTGCTAAACTACAGCACTGTCCCCTCACCAAAAAAAAAAACAAAACAAAAAAACCTTGATAAATAACCCAAGTAATGGGATTTTATTAAAACCTACTGAATCAAGTAAATTAGTAACTTCTTAGTTTTCTTCTGTTGAAAAGCAAATAGGTTGAAGCCATGACTCAGAAGTTTTAGTATGAAGAAAATCATTCCACTAATTGTATGAAACTCCTGATGGGCTAGAACAGGAGCTCCAAGTCTTGTTCTAGAGAAAGAAAAGGTCTAGTCTTATATATGTGGTTATTTAATAAATAAAACAATTCATTAAGATAAATTAGCCAAATAATAGATATTTTACTATGATGCGTAAACAAAAAATAATAATCGTGGAATAGTAAACATTGTGTGTTCTAGTATGCCATTTTTCTCTTGGAGCCAACAAAAAATTACCAAATTCCTGCCTTGGGAAAATTATTTGAGCACTGCTTTTTGTCAAACTTTAAAAATCAAAAAGTAGTGGGTTTTAACTATTTTATTGTGTCCTGTTCTTTAAGTAGCCAAGAAAAATTTAATTTATTTTTACTAAAATGTTTCATTTATTGCTCATGATTTTTAAATGAGAAGCACTTCCCAAATATCCTATTATAGGTTTTTATTATAGAATTTTTTCCCTATTTTTTAAATTTTCTCAAGAAGCCTTTGAGGCAAGTTGGTGACATAGGTAATAGTTCTTCAGTCAGGTGAAGTTTTCTGTGCTTAATAAACTATCTTTCAGTGATGTTGTAGGTTCACAGTAAAATTGAGCTGAAAGTGCAGAGTCCTCATATACTCCCTGTTCCCACACACACACAACTCTCTCCACTATTAACATTCCCTACCACAGTGACACCTTTATTACCGTTGATGAGCTTACACTGATACATCAGGTAATGATACATCATTATCACCTAAAGCCTGTAGTTTCATTAGGATTCACTCTTAGTTTTATACATTCTAGAGTTTGACCCACGTAATAGATGGGTGCTGGTATGTCATTATTGTTTTAATTTGCAATTCTCTAATGACATGCTGTTAAACATCTTTTCATATGCTTCTTTGTCATATATATTTTTCATAGGTAAGGTGTCTATCCATGTGTTTTGCCCATTTTTATTATTTGGGTTACTCATTTTCTTATGTGACTGTTAAGCATTCTTTGTGTATTTTGGATAGAAGTCTATTATAAGATATGTGTTTTGCAAGTATTTTCTTCTAGTTTCTGGCTTGTCTTCTAATTCTCTTGAGATTTCTTTTGGAGAGCAGAAGTTTTTAATTTTAATGAAGTTTAAGGTATCCATTGTTTCATTTTTTGTAAATATGGCATGGTTCAATTTTGTGTTGTTATAAAAGTCTTCACTATAACCAAGATCATGTGGATTTTCCTCTGTTATCTAGAAATTGTATTGTTTTGTGGTTTATATTTGAGTGAATAATCCATTTTGAGTTCATTATTGTGAAGAATATAAGGCCTGCGTCTAGATATACTTTTGTGGTTGTCCAGTTGTTCCAGCATATGTTGAAAGGGTTAACTTTGTTCCCTTTTCAAAGATTAATTATATTTATATGTGTCTAAGTCTCCCTGTAGTTCTATTAGTTTTTGACTCCCATAGATTGATGCTCTGTTGTTAGGCGTATATGCATCAAGAATTGTTTTGTTCTTTAAGAGAATTGACTCCTATATCTTTATGCCCTTTTTTATCTCTGATAACTTTTCTTGTTCTGAAATATGCTGTCTGAAATTAATGTAGCTACTCCTGCTTTCTTTTGATTAGTGTTAGCATGGTATATTTTTCTCCATTCATTTACTTTTAATCTATATGTGTCAATATTTTAAATGGGTTTCTTGTAGATAACATATAGTTGGCTCTTCTTTTTTTTTCTTTTCTCTAGACAGGCCTGGATTGGATATTTCTTCCCCTATGTGGAAAACTAGAGGGAACTACAATTATATTTTTCCTTTTCTCCAGGAAGGTTAGGCACTGCTAAAATAGTTTCTCTTGAGGACAGGCCTTTTAAGAAGAAGAAATGCTCTAGGTTTCTGATGGCTCCTTTTGCTCTCCCGCTGCCAGGATCACAAGGGAATTTTTCTCTGAGATTCGCTATGAGGACCTGGTAGAATTTCTGGATATAAAGCTCACAAAAATTGTGGGGGCCTCCCTGTGACTTTGTCTCTCCAGAGCTTTTGACTCTCACATGTATCTACACTGAGCCTCCAGCAAATACAATTTAAGTTTTCCTACCCTGGTATTTGATCTGCTCATGGGTTTCTGTTATAATAAATTGTGATCTCTTTATTCTCTGAATAGAGAATATTTAATCTGTCCAATTTGGAAGCAGTGGTTTTCTCTGTGACCTCACTTTACGGGCATATCTAAGAAGAGTTAGTGATATTTCAATTCATTTAGTTTCTAAGTTGTTAACATTAAGTGGTGACTTCTAAGCTACTTACATACTGGATGAGAAACCAGAAGTCTCAGATCAAGTTTATAAAGACTTGAGTGGTGTTTAAAATTTTTTAAAGGTAGAGAAATATTCCTTTATTGTTAATTTTTTGATTATGTGTAGTGTATATAAGAGATTTTTAAGGCAGGGTCTTATATCCCTAGCACCTTGTGTATTATGTGGTACTTAAAGATGATAGACTTTAATGATTATTTAATAAATCTGTTTTTCTCTTCCTCCGTGCTCAGATGTTGTCAAGTAAAATCAGAATAGCAAATTAATGTACTTAAATAACTTGAAGCAACCATGGTTATTAATTTCCTATCAACTGCACTTCTTTTTCATTAAAAGAGAGGAATGATGGGAGAGGAGGAAGCCCTTTTAATTTATTTATGGTAGCAAACCCAGGTCCTTGGGCTTCACATGATACACCCTCCAGTCATCTCAGCTGTCTGAGCCGCAACACCACACCTTCAGCTGCACTTCTGTACTGTGGAATTATCCTTGGAAGGATACCTGTTTACAGTTAGCTCTGAGGCTACATTAAAAAATCTTTATATCTGCTGTTCAGATTTTACTCACTAACACAGACATTTCTTGAATTTCACTATGGGGCATACACCATGCTACGCAGCTGCCTAGAAGAAACTCAATTTTATCGAAATCATAGATGTGAATGACTAAAATATTATGTGATTAAGTGAAATGTATACAAAGTGCTGTGGGACATGAAAAAAAGTCACTTAAAATGACATGAGAAGATTATCAAGTCTTAAGAGGAGTTATTAACTATGGAAAACTTTTTATATTAACTCTTATTAAGAAGTAGTATGATTCTCCAGTGTCAGAGACTTGGAGCACTAGAAGGAGCTCAACTGCAAAAAACAATGTGTTTTTTCCCACCCATCTAAGTCTTCAAAGAAAATCAGGAAACTCCCTGTTTGTACTTCTCACCAAAATAAATAGATGCTACCACAAATGATTTAAGACCCTATCTGAGGACACACAGTCCTACAAACCTATAATAGATTAAAATATATTAGATGAATAAACAAATAGACAAATGAAACTGAATAAAGAGCCTAGAAATAAACCACCTCATTTATGGAATCTTGAAGTATGACAAAAGCAGTATTACAAATCAATGGGAGAGAGTTTGCATATATCAATTATTGATTCTGGGACAATTGCTATCTATATGGAAGAAAATTAGATTCCTGCTACAACCTTAGAAATGAATTCTAAGTTTTATGTAGACTGACCATTATAATTTAGGGATCCCTATCTTTAATTCAGGGATCCCTATCTAAGAAAAATTATGACTATGTTTTACTTCTGCAAAAATTTTTTAAAGGAAACGGGCAGGCAGGATTGGAGGTGAGTAGGCAGCAGGCAGGAAGAAAGGTGAAAGCAGCACTTTGTTTTTCTTTAGTTGTTCACATTTGTTGTTCCCCACCTTGGGATGTATATAGGACTGATTCCAGGGTGTATGAGACCACTAGGCCATGAAAGCATGCCCACTTTTGAAAATTTTACAAAAACATACACCAAATTAAACACATTACCTGGGCTTTTCCCAGGATCTTAGATCTTATGTGGATAGTAGTCCATGAAGCTTCAGCTTCATAATTTTCATGGCGAATCTACCTCTTCTCACAACAGACACAAAAATTTAATCCAGGTGAATTAAAATTAAATGAAAGGATTTTTTTAATTTCTAGAAAATTTATAAAAGAAAAATTATTCCTGAGTGGAAGAATTTCTTAAATAAGATAAAAATACATAAAGAAGATAAATTATAAAGGAAAGGTTTAATAACTATACATTAAAATTAAAAATGTTCATTAAAGAACAGCAAAGTAAAATACAAGCTACAGGCTGCTGTGAGGAGAATTAGAACACAGGTTGTATAATGAACTACAAATTAGTGAATTAAAGACAATCCAATATGAAAATGGGCAACTTATATAAAAGGAAACCCAGATGTCTAATAATTACAAGAAAATAGCTCAAATCTAATACTTAGAAGAATGCAATTTAAAACAATAATCAACTGCCTATCATACCTATTAGATGACAATATTTTTCATGTTTGATGTCAGTGATTTGGAATGATTGGGACTACTATACTAGTGAGTGAAAACTGCACAGTAGAAAGGAATTTAGCACTAGTTAGCAATTAAAGATGCATGTATATTCTGGCCATTCCACTTGTACATATAGAGAAATATTTGCATATGTGAACAAAGCCATGTTAAACATTTTGCAGAATTGTTTGTAGTGGTAAAACAGTAGAGACAAACAGTTGAAATATCAACCAGAAAAATAGCTAACTAAATTATGATCTATTCATACAATGAAATATTATATAGTGGTGTAAATGAATGAATTAGAGCTATGACTTTCAAATGTTTTACCTGTGTGTTACCGTAATCTTGGAAATGTAGTTTATATCATGACTCAATATACATATATATGTATTGAGAACTATCACAAAACTGCATTTGAGTATATATGTTGCATTCTATTTTCTGTTATTGTTTTTTTCTAAAGTACTTCACCTATAAACTGATATTGATGTGAACTACTAATGTTTTGAAACTCAATAAAAAAAAATGGGAAAATTTATATGTTTATCAGCATTAATAAATCTGAAAATATAGCATTGAAAAAGTAACAAAGTATAGCAAAGCATATATATGGTAGCATACCATATATATTTATATATACAATGTAAATAATATATTTATATACAATGTAAATATATCATATATACTATAAGTATATTTTATGTATACTTTTATATATAGTATATATACACATACATATTTATATGATTTTTGAACAAGTGCAATTGTGAGAGCTACATATATTTAGAAATAGTTTTGAAGACTTTCATGACAAAAGTAAACACCAAATTCAGGATAGTAATTACCTCTGAGGAGGAAGAGATGGAAGATTAAAATGGGAGGGGAATACAGAGTATTTGAGCTGTATTTGCAGTATTTTATTTCTTTTAAAGAAAGGTAAAATACTAAATATTTTATATGCACTGAGTACAAAGATTTTTTATTTTATATATGTGCAAAATTCTTGATCACAAAATTAATTATACCAGTATTTATCAAGTTTACATCATACCTTCAAAGAATTCATAAAACTTATTTTTCCCAAGAAGTTACTTATGTATTACAGACATTTGGACTACCTTAATCACTTACTGTAAATTTTTTTCTAGGACTGACAACCACTTAAGCCGCTACCCTAGGAAACTGGCAACTCCCCAAGGCTTGGTCTTCCAGGCACAGTTGCCTCTTTACTATTCCAGTGGTCCATTGGGACAATAAAAATACATAGATAGTCCTTTTTTGGCTGTATTAGACAGTAGGGCTCAAGTCACTGCCATTTCAGGCAATCCCTCTAAAATTCCAAACGGAAGCCCTTCTGCAAAGACAACGTTCCCAATAAAAAAGCCAAAGAAGTACAAATTCATTTGTTGACCATTTACCTCAAAAGACTTCTGCTAATGATAGCTACCTTTTCACTATTATTGGCATAGGTGCACTGACAACCATTGTACCTTTGCTGTATGGAACAAACTCGAGCTCTTGGCTTTCCGTATGGGACTCACCAAATGAAATCTAGTGACTCTTTCTCCTCCAGTCAAGACAGTAACAACTCTGACCACTACTCAATTAAACAGGACACTGAAGGGCTATCCCCTCTCATTACCAATGTTCTGGAACAGGGAATCTTTAAACCCACAGTCTCCCCCTTTCAGTAGTTGCATTTGGCTAGCCCTTAGCCATTAATGAATGACACTTCAGTGTTGACTATTAAAAGGTTAATGTTCAGGTTCCCCTGATTAAGGTTCTAATTCCTGTTTTATTATAAATTGATTGAGGACATAAGACAGATCGAAGGAGAGCCCTTTATGTTCACTGGCCTAGCTAACATGTTCTGTTTTGTTCTTATTACGTAAAAATCTCAGGCCTAATTTTGTAAAATTTTAAAGAAACGAAAGTTGTTGTCGTATTTTAAGGGCTATCTTAAGGATCTTTTTGCTCCCCTAGTTTGCAAGGCTAACTAATAGTGACAGTGAGCTGAATTAGTGAAACCACAAAAGATATGGACACATTCTTATCCTCAGAAACTGTGAATACTATTACCCTATATTAAATGGTAAAAGACGGAATATTACTTTCCTTGACAAAATATGTGATTAAGAATGTTTAGAGGAGGTGTGCCCTGGTGGCCTAGTGGATAAGTCTGCGGTGGCATAGTTCACATACATTCCAAGGACCGTGGTTCACCTCCAGGGGCCAGGAAGAGCAACCAAGATGAGCAACTAAATAAAATGGAGCGCCTCTTCCTCCTCCTTCTGCTGCCTGCCTACTCACCTTCATTCCTGCCTGCACCTTTACATTTAAAAAAAAAAAGACATTTTAAGAGAAAAATATTCTAGATTTTCAAGGTGCACCCAAAATCCAGTGAGAAGTGTCCTTATAAGAGTGAGACAGGCGTGTCCTGGTGGCCAAGCAGTCTAGTACACCATCAGGTATAGTTCACATACATCCTAAGCTCCCCAGTTCAAGACCCAGGGTCATGGGAAACAACCAAAATGAACAACTGTATAAAAAGTGTTTCTTCCTCCTTTCTCTTCCTGCCTGCTCCTTTCCTTTAAAAACAAAAACAGTGAGACAAAGGAAGATAACAATCAGAGAAGGGGGAAGCATTATGATCATGGAGGCAAGAGACTGATGCAACCTTTGACTTGAGGAATACCAAGAACCACCAGAAGTTAGAAGAGAAATAAGTAGAGTCTTCCTCTGGTGCCTCCAGAGGGAGTGCACCTTTAGCTGACACCTTGATTTTAGATTCCTTGCCTTCAGAGTTTTAAGAGAATCAAATTTCTTATTTTAAAGTCACCCAGTTTGTAGAAATTTGTTGCGGCAGGAAACTAATATACTAAGTCAGATTGAGGAGATAGTCTTCATATACACATGCATCACTTAGGGACAGGGATACCTGAGAAATGTGACATTAGGCAATCACATCATTGTGCCAACATCGTAGAATATAATTACACAAACCTGATGGTATAGCCTACTACACACCTAGGCTATATGGTATAGCCTTTTGGTTCCGCCATTGATTATGCAAATCTACAGTTGACTAAAACGTTAAGTGATGCATGACTATAACAGATTAATCCTGAGTTAGCAGAACTCGATTTCAGATTCTTATCCTAAATGGCCAAAAGAGTTAAGACAGAAACCCAGTGAGAACTCTTACAAGGAAATTTGAGATGTTTCTCCAGGAGGTCAAGATATGTGTGTGTGTACATATGTATGTATGTATGTCAATACATGTATATATATATATATATATATATATATATATATTTGTTTTTATAAGAAAAAGTGCAGGCATAAATGAAGCCAAGTAGGCAGACAGGCAGAGATAGGAGTAAGAAGCATTTTTATTTTATATTCATTTAGTTGTTTACATTGGTTGTTCCCACCCCCCCCACTCCACCTCTGCAATGCCCTGGATCTGAGATTCAGACCCAGGAATACGTGGCCTGCATCCTTCAAAAGATATTGACCTAACTACCACTCCACCACAGCATGTCCTGGAGATCAAAATTTTATGATAATTAAATAATGTAAACATTTTTTAAACTGAGGTGGATCTGATATTTTAAGAAGAAAATCAAAGGGAAATCTATTTGGTGTGGTATTTATCATAAAATCTGTATCCAGAAACCAAGTTAGGGAGATGAAGACTGAATACTTTCTTTTCCTAAATCAGTAACATCGAAGATATCATTAACACATTTTCTAGGGGACATGCCCTAATGGCTCAGGTGGACCATGTAAATCCAAAGGACCTGAATTTGCAGGAGGGTTAAAAAACCAAAATAAATAAAGATGCTTCTTCCTTCTATGCCTTCCTCAAAATATTTCTTACTCCTCTTCTTTCCTTCCAACTTTCCCTTAAAAAATTTTTTAAACAAATTTATTTATTGGTTAGAGTGGTTTTAAAATGCATTAAAAAAGTTATTTAATAGTATCCCCTTTTAAAAGGTGGCACATAATTCCCCTCCCTATTAAGCAGGAAGGAAGTGAAAGGAGGAAGAATCACTTTATATTTCATTTGGTTGTTCATCTTGGTTGTTCCCCCAGCTCCGGGACATGAACTGGGATCCTTGGGGTGTATGTGGACAGCACCAGCCTGACCAAACCACTACTCCACTAGGATGTGCCTAAGGTGTCACTTTTGTTCAAGATACCTTAAGATAAATAATATCCCAATTATCCTAAAATTTACTGTTCATGATTACATAAATATCACCATAGTTTCATAGTGAACTTAACAATATTATCTGTTGAGAATTTAATATGTACTATGAATTTTACCAGTGAAAAGGCTTTAAGTATTTTCAGTACTGTGCCTAATGTCACATAACTATAAAGAATAGTAGCTGGTATTTGAATCCATATTCCTCTGAGTACAAAAACCACTTTTTACATGGGCAAAAGATTTGAACATGCCCTTCAAAGAGGATATATGGGTAGCAAATTAGCATGTGAATAGGTATCCAATATCACAAATAAAAATTATATTAATAAATGTATGTAGATAATGAAATATAAATCCACATGAGATACCATTATATTACATATAAATACCACTTTATTTTATATATCTACCATTATAATAAATATACTCATATATACTAAATGATAAAATTTAAAAAGATTGAACATACCAAATGTTGTGGAGACAGAGCAAGTGAAATTCTTCTGCACTCCTGGTAGGATTGTAAAATGATATAATCATTGGGTTTGGGCTAACCATTGTTTTTTATTATTGGAAAAAGTTTGGCACTTTCCTGAGAAGACTGAGAGCACTTTAAGCTTGCAACTCTGGCTGACCTTTAGCGGGGTCCACAAATGCAGGAAGTGAAAGTTAAGACAGAGATGATCTGTCCATGCATCCAAGGATTGCCTCTACTCAGACCTAATTTGTAAAAACAAGGTGATTATTCCCCTTTTTTTTTTGGTCTCTGGGCATTTAAAGAATTCTCTATTGGGTCACTAGCTGGCCATTAAAATAATGCAACAACTATGTAGGTGACCACATAGACACATAAAATACAGGGTTTACAAAATTATATGGCAAAGTTGTTAGACAAATGGCTGACTGCAGGCCTCAACAAGGGAAAATAGCAAACTCTACAAGGAGGAAGAATCTTATTTACAGTTATAATACTAAAAATTTTCAGGTTATGACAAAAAAAATCACAAGGTACTCAAAATAGGAACATTCACTGAAAAAATGTAACAGAATTCATCCCCAAGGATTTATGGCCCCATTGGACATAGTAGGCATAAAGACATCAAATCAGCTATCTTAAAAATTCTCAAGCATAATAAAAAAAGCAGAAGCAAAGAACTAAATAATAAAATAAAATCACAATATGTGAGTAGATAAATACCACTAAAGAGGTGAAAATTATAAGAAATCAAGTAGAAAATCTGAAGCTAAAAAGTACAATAGTAGCAGGGCTATCATCTCCAAAGAAGCAAGCCACATAGCCCTGAGTTCAAGTCCTGGGTCCAGGGAGAAACAACTAGAGTGAACAACTAAATAAAAATTTTAAAAGATGCTTCCTCCTCCTTTTTCTTCCTGCCTATCTACTTGCCTTCATTCATGCCTTCACCTTTGCTTAAAAAAAAAAAAAAAGTACAATAGCTTAAACAGACTTGAGCAGGCAGAAGAAAGATCATCAAACTTGATGATGGGAGAACTGAACTTACCTAGTTCAAGAAATAAATGAAAAGAAATTTAACAGAGTCAAAGGGACTTGTAAGACACCATTAAGTATCTCATCATTTTGGTAGTTCCAGAAAGGAGGGATAAAGAGACCAAAAGAATATTTGAGAAAATAATGACTGAAAATTTCCCAAATTTAATGAAAATCTTGAGTCTATAAGAAGTTCAACAAACTATAAGTAAGGTAAGTCAAAGAGATTCACACCAGCGCAGATAATTATCAAAACAAACAGACTCATCAAACAGCAAGAGAAAAGTGATATGACATGTACAAAATTCCTCAATAAGATTAACAGCCTATTTCTCATAAGAAATCATGTGGGTCAGAAAGCAGTGGAATGCCATCATTTTAATGCTAAAATGAAAACAACTGTCAATCAAACCTTCTATATATAGGGCAAAACCATTCTTCAAAAATGAGCAAGTAATTATAATATTCTCAAATAAATGAAAGCTAAGGGAGTCCATTGCTAGTAAAGTAGTCCTATAAGAAATGCTGAAAGGACTCCATCAGACTGAAGTGAGAGAACATTAGTCAACAACTCAAAGCCATTTAAAAAACTGCCAGTAGAGGTAAATATACAAGCCAGTATTATGGTATTATTGTCTTGTTAGTATTTTTTGTGTTTTATATGACTTGAAAGAAATATTAAAAACATTTTACATAAAACAATACAGCATACCCTGGAGATAATATGAGTTCAGTTCTAGATCACTGCAATAAAGCAAGTCACACAATTTTTTTTAATTCCCGGTGCACATATAAGCTATGTTTATACTATACTGTAATCTATTAAGTATATAATAATATCACAAGAGTATATACATTAATTTTAAAATACTTTATTGCTAAAACATGCTAACTGTTATCTGAAACATCAGTATCATGATTCTTTTTACTGGTAAAGGGTTTTGCCTCAATATTGATCACTCTTCACTAATCAGGGTGATAGTTGCCAAGGGATGGAGTGGTTATGGCGTTTTCTTAAAACAATGAATGGCAGCATCTACTGACTCTTCCTTTTACAAAAGAGTTTTCTGTAGTTTGCAATGCTGTTTGACAACATTTCAACTACAGTAGAACTTAATTGGAGTCACTCCTTTCAAACCCTGTCACTGCTTTGTCAACTAATTTGCAGTAATATAAATCCTTTGTTGTCACCTCAACAATGTTCACGGCAAGACCATGTGCATTGTCAATAAGCAGTGGTCTTGTTAAAGAAATTTCTTTTCTGAGCATTCATGTTCAAGAAGGGGCTTAAAATAGTCAACAAACTATGTCATAAGCATATATGCTGTCACCAGGCTTTTTTGTTCCATTTACAGGCTAAGTAGATTTGAAATCATTCTTAAGAACCCTAATATTTATTTTTACAATGGTAAATGAACATTGGTTACAACTTAGTCACCAACTTTACAAATCCCTAACAGGAGAATCACTCTGTTCTTTGAAGTTCTGAAGCCAAGCATTGACTTCGGTGAAAATCCTAGATGGCATTTTCTTTGAATAAAAAACTGTTTTATCTACACTGAAAATCTACTGTTTAGTGTAGCCACCTTCATCAATAATCCTAGCTAGATCTTCCGGATAACTTGCTGCAGCTTCTACATCAGTACTTGCTACTTCGCCTTGAATTTCTATTTATGGAGATGCTTTCTTTTCTTAAACCTCATGAAAAAAATTTCTGATAGTTTCAGACTTTTCTTACCCCTCTCAGCCATCATAGAATTGAAGAGTGTTAGGGTCTTGCTCTAAATTAGGCTTTGACTTAAGGGAATATTGTAAGTGGTTGCAACTTCTGTTCTCAGACCTGTTCTCCATAACAGGAATAAGGCTGTTTTGCTTTGTTTTGTTTTTTCTTATCATTTTTGTGTTCCTGGAATAGTACTTTTCATTTTTTCAAGAACTTGTCCTTTGCATTCACAATTTGGCTATTTGGTGCAAAAGACCTAACATTCAGCTTCTCTTGGCTTTTCACATGCCTCCCTCACTCAGCTTAACCATTTTCAGTTCTGTATTTAAAATGAGAGACAAGTGACTTATCCTTTCACTTGCACACTTAGAGGCCATTGTCTGGCTTTTATTTAGGCTTATTTTAATACTGTTGTATCTCTGGGACTAGGGAGGCTCAAGGAGAGGGAAAGAGAAGAGAAGGTCAGTGAGACAGAACACAACATTTATCAGTTATATTTGCTGTCATAATGGGCACAGTTAGTTAGCACCCCAAAACAATTATTATAGTAACATCAAAGATCACTGGCTACAGATCATATCAGATAATAATGAAGATATTTGAAATCTTATGAGAATTACCTTTTGGTAATACAGATACAAAGTGATACAGAGATAAAGTCAGCACATGCTGTAGGAAAAATGGTTCAGATAGACTAGCTCAATGCAGGATTGCCATAAAATATCAATGTGTAACGAACATAATATCTGCAGAGCACATAAAGCAAAGTGCAATAAAATAAAGTATGTCAATATTTACAAATATATATAAAAAGGTTGAAAGTCGAAAGATGGAAAAGGTATTCCATGTAAATAGTAAGTAAAAAGAGAACTTGGGTGGCTATCTAATAGCAGACAAAATAGACTAAGTTAAAAATTGTTACAAGAAACAAAATGTAAATTATATTTTGATACAAAGTTCAATTGATCAAGACGATATAATAATTATATCCCTGTGAAAAAACAAAAAGAGTTGCTTATAGATGGGAAAAATTAATATTATTAATTTTAAAAATGACCATACCAAAGGACTATATGGATTCAATATAATACCTGTCAAATCCCCAAGGAATTTTTGCAGAAGTGGATAAACCCAGTCTAAAATTTATATGAATTTTCAAAATACTCATAATGGTCAAAACAATCCTGTAAAATAACAAAGTTGGAGGTCTCATAGTCCTGATTTTAAGACATACTACAAAACTATAATAATCTAAACAGTATGGTACTAGTATATGACTATACCAATAAAATAGAATTGCAAGTCCAAAAATGAGTCTCATATCTATGGTTAATTTTCAATACAAACATCAAGACCACCATATGGGGAAAGAATAAACTCTTCAACAAATGGTGGTGAGACAACTAGAACACATGCAGAAAATTGGAGTTAGACCCTTATGCTACACCATACACAAGAATTAGCTCAAAATGGATCACAGACTTATTTAAGAATAAAATTATAAAACTCTTAGAAGAAAACATAGAGGAAAATCTACATGGCCTTAGATATAATAATGGTTTCTTAAATATGACAACAAAAACATAGGCAGAAAAAGGAAATACCTAAATGAGACTTCATTAAAATTTAAAACTTTTGTGCATAAAAGAACACCATCAAGAGAATCGGGAGACAACACAAAAAAAGAAAATAGTTATAAATAATATATCTCATAAGGGCTTAACGTAAAGAACTCTTACGATTAAACAACATAAAGGAAAACAACCAATTTAAAAATAGGCAAAGAACTTGAATAAACATTTTTTTCCAAAAAGAAGTATCCAAATGGACAAAAAGCACATAAACAGATGAGTAAAATCCTCAGTCATTAGGAACGTGAAAATCAAAACCATAATCAATTACCATTCAAACCAATTAGAGTTATAATCTTTTAAAAGAAAAAGAACATATTGATGAAAATATAGAGAAATTGAAACCCTTCATTGTGGATGAGAATGTAAAATTACACAGTTACTGTGAAGAACAATATGACAAATTTTTCAAAAGATTAAACAGAATTACCATATAACTCAACAATTCTATTCATAGGTAGAGAACCAAAAGAAACTGAGAGACTCAAACTGAAACTTGTTTGGCTACATTCAAACTGGCATTTTTCACAATAATCAAATGAAGTAACCCAAATGTCTATCAACATATGAATAGATAAAAATGTATATACATACAATGAAATATTATTCGGCCATAAAAAATGGCATTTTGATACATGTGACAGACCTAGGTGAACCTAAGAAACACTGTGCTAAGTTAAGGAACACAAAAGTCACATATTTCATGATTCCATTAATAGTAAATACTCAGAATAGCTAAGTCCATAGAGATGGAAAGCAGATTAGTAGTTGTCAGAGACTGAGGAAAGAGGAATGGGAAGTGACTGCTTAATAGGCATGAGGTTTCCTTTTGGGGTGATGAAAATGTTTTTAAACTGAATAGGCTAAGAAGTTTCTGCATGGCTTTAACTGTATTACATGCCACAGAATTGTACACTTTAAAAGGTTAATTTTTCAATATGTGAATTTCACCTCAATAAAAAAGAATATATAGTTATAACAGTAGTAAGAACTTTTAAATGTATATACCAGGCATGCCCTGTTAGAGTAGGGTTTGGATGCAGTCCAAATACATCCCAAAGTCCCAAGTTCTGGTCGGGTGTTGGCAGGACTAACCAAGATAAACAACTAAATAAAATAAGTAAAATGTTTCTTCCTCCTCTCTTCCTGCCTGCCTCTGCTTGCCTTCATTCCTGCCAGTATCTTTCCTTTAAAAAAAAAAAAAAAGTATATACCGAAATATAATTGGAGACATCAATATTAACTCATGTTTAGCTAATTTTAGGTACAGTTTGCTACATAAATAAATATTTATAGATATGTGTATATCCATGGGTCGATATATACGCATATTGTGTGCATTTGTCCATTGACAGAGTTCAGATGCAATGACACACCAGTAACAATGATCACAACCAGTGCTCATTTCCTGGTTGCCAATATCATTTTCCAATAAAAGACACTGAGCTCCTTGAATACCTGGCTGATTTTAGGAATCAGGCAGGAAAATATACAAGTTGAGCCTGGAGCATCCTGTATTGACAGAGGTAAAAAAAAAAAAAAAAGTGATACACAAATATCCTCTGCCCCCACCACACACACACACATGTATACACGCAGAGTGATAAGAGTTATGTCCGAAGTACATACGAGTCCACTGTAAAAGCTCCCAATGGCCAAGTCTGGAATGACTTGAGCAAAGATCTAAATAAAGTAGTATTGGATTATAACTCAAAACGTAAAATAAATATCCTTGAGTTCCTACTGAATTTAATGAAATTGAAGAAATGAATACACTAATGAGGGCAAAGAGACACATCTCATTTGAGAAAGAATTCCAAATAATTTATGCCTTATGCCACCCTCAAGAAGTCAAAGCATAAATCCTCATTCCTTAGGTGTGGACTACACATAGTGCATTCTTCCAGAGTATAATAAAATGAAAGAAGGCAGGAGTTGGAAAAACCTGATTGACAATACCATTTGATTACTGTGATCACCACCGGTGTTAAGTCATAGATAGTTTGTACCTTTCATTCAGTGATGAAATGGCACTTTACCTTTATGGTCTTTCTCCTAAAAAAAAAATCTATAACCAATCAGGAGAAAGCATTAGATAAATCCCAGACGAGGAACATTCTACAAAATACCTAATAGCACTTCCCTAAACTGTCAAGGTCATTAAAAATAAGGAAAGTCTGAGAAACTGTTAGATCAGAGAGCAACATAAAGAGAGATGACAACTGAGTATAATGTAGGGTCCTGGAGCAAAAAGAAAAGCAATTTGAAAATGTATTGACATCACACATTAATACAGAATATTTGTGAAGAGTAATGAACCCACTGAGAGGGGAGACTGAGTCAGGGGTATAGGAGAGAAAGTTATTTATTTAATGTAGATAAGAAATACATTGAATTTACAGATCTAAGTCATGAGTCTGACTCTATGAAGGATTTGTTTCAGTAAGACACTTTTAAGTCTCCAGATATTAGTGTACTCATATTTTACAGAGACCTCTTTCAAAATTCATGATTTGATTACTACAGTAATACAGTCAGATCTAAAAAGAGGGAAATGAAGACATTCAAATTGTTTCTTAATGCTTAATAAAACTTTAATTTCACTAAAATGAGAACAATTTTTAAACTAACCATTGCATTTTAATAATTCAAATGTTTTCACACAGAACTTGTGAGACTGTAAACTGAAAACAAAGTAGTTAAATAAATTAAGACAAAGAAAGCTTCTTGTAAATTACTTCATCATGCCAAAGAATTCATTTTATTTAAACTTATACACTCCTCTGTACATAGAATGTATACAATTTTTTCCATATAATTTTGAAAATCTATAATGTACTGTTATTTCAATCTCCTAATATTAGAATGATTTAAGAACATTTCATTAATATTTTCATTCATTAAATGGTCCTAATTTTTCTTTTAAAAACCCGCAATTTTCTTTTTGGCGGGGTGGGGGGAGCTATCTTCCTTTCCTTTTATCCTTCAATTTCCACAAGATTATTTTTTAACTTTTTTTTTTTAAGGGATATTGCATTTTGACATTAACTTGTTTTGAGGTATACATAATAGCAAACAATAGTTTTACCAATATTTCCCCTTTTCTCCCTCTTCATTTACAGTTAATTCCCTCTAAGCTGTTTTCCCCACCCCTCCCCCATCTCCTCAGCACCCTTTGATTTGTCCACCACTAAGAGTCCATTGTTGTTTGGAGTAGTTCTGTCTCTCTCTCTCTCTCTCTCTCTCTCTCTCTCTCTCTCTCTCTCTCTCTCTCTCTTTTTTAGTATTATGTCGTTCGTTTGCTTACTATCTCTGTACATATCACATGAGTACTATCATAAGATGTCTGTCTTTCTCCTTCTGGCTTATCTCCCTAAACATAATTCTCTCCTAGTTCAACCATATCATTGCAAATGGCATGATTTCTAGTTCTTCTTGGTTTAGTTTTGGCATATTGTACATTTCCAGGAATATGTCCATTTCTTCTAGGTCATCCAGTTTGTTGCCTTATAGTTGTACATAGTATTCTCTTTAGAGTCCTATGTATTTCTGCTGCATCTGTTGTGATTATTCCTCTTTCATTTCTGATTCTGTTTATTTATGTGTCTCTCTCCTCTTTTTCATGCGTCTGGCTAGTGGCCAGTCTATTTTGTTTATTCTTTCAAAAAATTAAATTTTGGTTTCATTGACTGGATAGTCTTTTTGATATCTATTTTGGTGATTTCTGCCCTTACCTTTATTATTTCCTCCCTTCTATTAGATTTAGGTTTCTATTTTTCTTTTCTTTTCTTTTTTTTTTCTAGTTCCTTTACATGAAGATTTAGGTTTTTTATTTGTGATTCTTCTTGTTTTCTGAAGTAAGATCGTAATTCTATAAATTTCCTTCTTACTATTGCTTTTGCAGCATCCCATTGGCTCTAATGTCATGTCTTCATTTTCATTGATTCTGGGTATTTTTTAATTCCTTAATTTTCTGCTTTACCCATTGTTCAACAATATGTTGTTTATTTTCCACTCTTGCAGTTTTCAGAGCTCTCCTCCTTTTGGTTGTTTTCTAATTTGATGCCATCGTGCTCTGATAAGATGCTAGATACCATTTCAATCTTTGAAAAATTACTGATACTTGTTTTGTGTCCCAATATATGGTCTATCCTTGAGACTGCTCTATGAGCACTTGAAAAGAATGTGTAGTCTATAGTTTTGGGGTGAAGTACTTTATATATGTCTGGTAGGTCCGGCTCTTCTATTTTGTTGTGTAGATCTTGTTTCTTTATTGAGTCTCTGTCTGGATGATCTGTCTTTGACTGAAAGAGAAGTATTGAAGTCCCCTACTATAATTGTATTGCTGTCAATATCTCTATTTAGATCTGTTCATACTTGCTTGATAGATTTGAGTTTTCATTTATTGGGTGCATATATGTTAAGTGCATAAGTATTAAATCCTTTTGTTGTATCGATCCCTTTATCTTTATATAATGTCCAATTTTATCTTATTTTTAACTTCTTTAGTTGAATGACTACATTATCTGATATGGGTATAGTAGTTTCTGCTCTTTTGATTTCACCATTAGCTTGGAGTACCATTTTCCATCCGTTCACTTTAATCCTTTCCTTGTCTCTTGACCTTACATGAGTTTCTTGCAAACAGCATATAGTTGGTTTTTATTTTTTAAACCGTTTAGCTGCTCTGTGCCTTTTGATTGGTTAGTTCAGTCTGGTTATATTTACAATAATTATTGACATTTGAGAACTTGCCATTTTGATTTTTGCTTTCTGGTTTTGTTAATCTATTTGTTACTTTGTTTATATTTTTGTAAGTTTTTTTCTCTTTGGTTTAGATAGCAGAGGCTCTTTTAACATTTCTTATAGAGGTGGTATCCTGGTCTCAAGCTCTTTCACCTTTTGTTTGTTGGAAAAACCTTTATTTCTCCCTCAAATTTGATGAGAGTTTTTCAGAGTATAGTATTCTTGACTGGCACTTTTATCTTGCAGTATATCGAAGACAAAACTCCATTCTCTTCCAGCCTATAGTGTTTCTGTTGAGAAGTCTGAGGTCAGTCTGATGGGAGGAACTTTATATGTTACCTGCTTTTTTTCACCTGATTTCCTATTAGATTCTTTCTTTGTCTTAGATTTTTTATAATTTCACAGTTATGTGTCTTGGTGTAGTTTTCTTTGCATTTATATAATTGGCTTCATTGACCTGTATGTTGCTTTCTTTTTCTTGGTTTGGGAAGTCTTCAGCAATTATTTCTCTGTTCCTTTCTTTTTCTCTTTACCTTCTGGGATACCCAATATTCTTATGTTGCCTTTCCTGATGGTGTCAGATAGTTCTCTGAGTGTTTCTTCACTTTTTTTTTTTTTTTGCATCTAATTTCTTTTTTTCCTGGCTCCTTTCTGCATTACTATCGTCTATATCACTAATACATTCCTACATTTGGGTTATTCTATTCCTATAGCTTCCTATATTATTCTTAGTTTTATTTATTATCTCCTTTAAATCCTGTATTTCTATTAGTTTTTTTCTGTAGGACTTCAATTTCTGCCTTCTGCTCCTTGATTATGTGTTTGAGATAAATGGTTTGCTTTTCTGAATTTTCTTTTTAACTCTAAATTTATTTATAATTGTGGCCCTGAATTCTTTATCTGTTAGAAAGAACCAGACTTCCATGTCTTCAGAGTTCATTTCTGGTGAGCTGGCATTTTGTTGTGATTTCATTTCTTGAGCTTTCAAGTTATATTGTGGCTTTTTCCCCCATGATATGGAAAACCCACATTTTTTTAAGTTTAGCATTTTACTAAAAGTGTTTAACATTAATTTTGTAAATGTAAAGGTTACATGACAGAAATAACCAATTTTAGGTTAATTTTGTGTTAGAACATCTACCATCATCATTTTATATTTATATTTATCCCATAAACAGCAGAAAAATTTAAGGGGAAAACATTTTCTCTAATACACCTATGCCACATTGAATTTTTTTTTAATTTTACAAATGCTTCTTCCTCTTTTCTCATTCTGCCTGCTTGACTACTTGCCTTCATTCCTGCCTACACCTTTCCTTAAAAAATTATTTTTTATAATGACAACTAAATAATTTATAAAAGTTCATTCTCAGGCCAGCTACCTCTGATAAGTCCAACCTTATCAGAATCCCACAGAATATTCATTAGATTAAAATGTTTGATTTTTTTTTTATTCACTCTGACAGTAATGTAATGTAAAACAAGACTTGGAGGCTTACTTTGGCCTAAAAAGTCAAGGATATGATAACCCTATAATCTGAAGAGTACAATAATATTTACCAGGGTTTTGTTTTTTGGGTTATTTTTTACTTTTTATGTGTTAAAAGATAAGCAAGAGGTCTTCCTTGTATTTGAAATTGCTGTATCTAATAAGAGAAAAGCAAAGAAGTAACTAAGAGCTATAGATTTATCCTATCGCTAAAATTTTTCACATAAAAAATATCAATAACTATACTATATTAAATACCCTTGGGGGGAAAGGAAGCATCACCATATACTGTTATTTAGCATGTGACTAAAGAAAATATCACCTTTCTCCAACATGATATAATGCAATACAAACCTTAAAGTACCACTTACATAGTTGAATGAAAGTTTTAAAACTATGATATTTTCTTCAATTAAAAGCTTTAAGTAGACATAGACCCGAATTGTGGTTTTCTACATACTTCTACACTTAAACTGCTAGATTTTTACCTGACAAACTAATTTTGTTTGGCATCTTACAAAATAAAACTTAATTAATATTAAATTTTAAGGACATCTTTTTAATCATCAAAAAGGAATTATGGTTATACTCTTTTGTTTTAGGTTTGTAAATTTTTCTTTATATTATTTACTCTTACATCTTCCACCTGAAATCTTTAGTTTTAGAATATTTTACACTTCTTAATAATACTGGAGTAAAAGAAAAGTGTTGTACCTAAAAACTTTAAGTAGCCATCTCCATAATCTACTAAGGTAAACTTTTGTCAAAGCATATACCTTAATAATATTTTACACAGAAAAAACAGTAGAGGAACAATAATATCTGACACCCTTCAAATGTACTTTGAACTGTGTTAGTTTAGTGTCAGTTATTGACTACTTGAGTTGGAGAACACTTGCCCAGATCAGTAACAACTCGTCAAAACTCTTTATTACCTTTAACATCAGAACCATACTGCAGGGATCACTAAGATCAGTTATTGATTGGAAGGAAGACTGTACAGAAAGATCTGTCTTCAACAGAGGGTTGTGTTTGGTAAAACGTAAATAAAAATTCTAGATGGAAGTAAATAGTAAATCCAAAAGCTATTCTTTTCAAGAGAAGCTTAAATTACGTTTTCTACCTTCAGAATCCTTTCATCATTACAAGAATTATTCTTTTCTGCTTCAAACCTTGCTTACCTCCTTTTAAAAGTTATTCCTGAACACATTAGCCCAGATGAGCTAATTTCAGATGGCTTATTTACCTGCTCATAGATTTATATGCCACCTGCTTTTGCTTTTTCTACAGATGCAAAGTCAACCTCTGGGGCAATATTCCACCTTTCTTTTCTGCCACACAAGTGGTAAATAACATTACCCAATAAATTTTAGCATTTCCCCAAATGTGTAGGATACAAAAAATGTATTCATTCGTGTGAGATATAAAAATGTGCACTCACACTTCTGAAATCAACAGCCAGCCATTTCACACTTGGGCCAAAGGCAAACAAACATAATTCTCACTGGCAGCTGAACAACATTCCAAGCTGCCACCACATTAATTAACTCACCTCAGTCAGATTCCACTTCAGCTTCCACAGCTTGCTGCCAAGACGCCTAGCAATAAATTGTTAGGTTAAATACTGAACAAGGTAGGGAAATACCAGATGGTATGTTGTTATAGAGGGTGGGATATTCTTGTTTAACACTAGTAGCAGGATTTTCCATTTACTTTTTATTGTTGTCTTTTTAGATTTGAGAAAAACTGAGTATATGTTCCTTTGATAAATTATCTTGCATATCTTATAAAGGAGAATGGAACAGTATCAAGATAACAAAATACCTTTTGTCTGCAAGTGTCTATATTTAATATTCCTGAATTTCAAGATAATAGTTTACCTAGCAAATACTGAGAACCCAGTCATGGTAAATTATTGGCATTAAATTTGGGGGGAATGTTAAGAAACAAAGAACTCAAACTCCCCTTTAATTGAGAGCTCTGGGAATTTACAAATAAATGCAAAGTACTTATAGTTGAACATGTCTAACTTGGGAGTAAATGATTTGAGACTGCATCCATTTTCTGCCTCTGATTGCCTATGTCCCTTTGATCAAATCACTTGGCTTCTGATATCATTTCCTCATCTGCTACATGAAGCAGTTTGAGTAGATGAGTAGCTCCTAAACCTTACACACTTATCTACTTAAGGAACTTACTAAAAATGCAATTGCTCGATGCCACTCGAGGGTTGAAACTGATTCTTTTTGATGTTCAGCCCAAGAGCAATTTCTTGTAATGAGCAAGAAATTTTGCAGATAAATACTGTACCACGACATCTAAGATCCCCTTACTTCTGACACGTATTTATTATTTTTCTTACTACTAGTTCATATCATTGCTTTTATAACTTGAGAAATGACTTTGGAGAGAGGTATAATTAGGAGTGTTGATTTAGAACTTAAGTCAGCATTGAGTAGTTCAAATGCCTAATGAAAGACTGAAAACACAAGAATATGATTATCCAAAGTCCTGTAAGCATTTTCTTAAGGTTGCATGAAAGATAATAGGGCTAATAACTGACTGACTGCTATACCTTAAAATCCTGCCTGTGTACATAGGAAGATTCCAAATCTAGACATATAAAAACATTGAAAGCCATTCTGCAGATGAACCTTATTAATATTATTTAACACTCAGTCAGCAGAAGTCTTTCTTTTCTATTAAGAATATTGCAATATATGTTTATTTCATTTACTTTTTTTCTTGTGTATCTGACACATTCTGCTTCCATTTTGAATTCTAGAAATCAGACAAATACTTACACTTGTTTGCAAAATAATACAAGTCTAGGATCTTTGGAAGCCTTATTGTTCCTAGCTTCTAGGACATGAAATGCTAAGTAAAAGATTTTTAACTAGTATACACTTTGAGTTTATTAAAAAGGTACTTATTGATTTATTCTAAGTCATTTATCTTCTTCCATCTGACCTCTCTTATGACCAGGAGAGAGCTATCCTATAAGATAATTGTCGGGGGATAGCCATAAATTAGGAAAAGAGCAATATTATCAGGACCACAGAAAATGGGATACAACACAAATCTTTCTCCTCTTGTTATAAACAAAACAGATTTTAAGCCTCAGAAACATTACTACTTAAAATGGTAATCACCTTTGTTCTTTACTTCAATCAATGGAGTATATAAATGGGCAATGTAGCTCACCCTGGTGGAGGAGGGGCTGCACAGTCCACATACATCCCAAGGTCCCAGGTTCACATCCTGGTCAGCAGGAACAACCAAGTTGAACAACAATAAAATGCTTCCTCCTCTCTCTTCCTGCCTGCCTCTGCTCCCCTTCATTCCTGCCTGCATCTTTCCTATAAAAATAAATAAATAGGCAATGCAGTAATTGCTTTACTATTCGATCTGTACACATATACACAAAAAGATTCTCCTCATCAGTTCCTCCCAAGCTACAGAGGTATCAAGGTTGTAATAATGTCCCTTAGAGTATTACTGGGTGATAAACTCTAAATGATCTTTATATTCTCCTTAGTTACTAAAATCAAGCTGTTTAATTTAGTAGGTGCTCAGTAAAGGAATGTTGGAGTGAAGATGTTCTGGCAGAAAAAGAATTGTTCAGTCTTGTTGCAGACTTCCTTGTCCCCTGCAGGTGGTGCTGGGAGACAGGTTCTTTATTTATTTAAGCATAATTACTTGGGCTATTAAAGGTGTTCTCAGTACCTGGTTTAAGGCTGTTGTAATCATCTAAATTTCTTCCTCCCCTTCACTCTAGTTATTGCTTCACAGAGGAGAACAAATAACATTGAAAAGGTGATCCAAGTGAAGAGAAGAGGAAATTTAAGATAATTGATGGTGTCTCCAGACCTGGCAGTGGAAAAATACTGCCGGGCTTTAGGGAAAGAGACTTTGCGCACTTGTACTTTCTAAAAGAATATATTCACACATGCATACATAATATATACATGCATGTATTTATGTATATACATATACATGTGTAAATATGCACACACATATATATCCATACACACATATTTAAGAAATTATTCTTTGGTACTATTTCCCTGTATCTACTGTATTAATGCTAGTCCTGTATTTGTCACTGCTATCCTTCTAGATTTCTCACCATAGTTAGATATGACTGGCTGTTGGTATTTGGGATTTCAACTTTAAGAATTCCTGCCTACCCCATCACCTGTCCACCACACTTCTCAGTCAGAGTCAGCTGTCCTTTCCTCTGTGTTCCTTCAGTTGAAAGAACATGTTACTTTACTGTTTAATATCTGAATCTCTCATTTGACCAAGCGCTGCTATAGAGAAGTGATTATGTCATTATCATCTTTGTACCACAGGTTCTTACCTTGATGCTTGGAATATAGCAGACACTAAGTGATTGAATGAATACAGCAATCAATAAATCAATTAGAGTACTGCAAGTCACATAACTTAGTATTTCTTGGAACCAAATACTATGCATTTCCACCAATCCTGTCCTAAAGCTTTCTAAAGATAAATGTAGAAGTCAAAGCTGGTATTTTTAATTTAGACTACTATGACTCCCCCAACCTACATTGCTAGCCATCTCTCCCACTTCCCCCCATATAAATCTTTCACAAATAACCACATTGGCCTGTTCACTCTGATATGCTTTATGCACCACTGAGATTTTGCCTTCCCTCTATTTTTCCCTCAGTTTATTTTAATCAGTAATTCTCCAAGTCATCTCAGAGGAACTATACCATTAATATTATTTTCATAATAATACTAAGATGCTGTTTATCTTTTGACTCTCATCCTCTCACAAATGTATAGTGGAGTTTTCCAGAAGCTATATGATATGTGATATCACAACTGAAATGGAATACAAGTTACTTCTATTAAACCACATATTAAAATATAAAATATAAAACAATAGCCCTATCCTCACAAAATGATTTTGTTTTAGAAAATATAGTTACTTTTATAAAAATATTTATGATAATATGTAATGTATCTGGAAATAAATAAGTATATATTTTAATTATTGTGTTTCTAATATGTTAAATATGGATAACCCACATAAAGATCTTTGGTGTCGCCAATAATTTCGAAGAATATTATAAAAGACCTAAGAGCGTGACAATGCTGATGTAAATTTTCTGGATCATTTAAACTCCAAATCAAAGACTTCCTTCTTATAAGCTTTTGACCACTACAAACAGAGAGGATATCCTCTACTCTGAATACCTAAGGCACATAAACACTTATGCACAATTCACCTGTCACAAAACGTATGCCAAAAAGCAATTAATATTGATATACATGCTAAGAATTATAATTAAAGGCCTTCAAGTGTGATGGTAATCATAAAGTTTTTTTTTTTTTTTTTTACTTTCTAGTCTCTGATTATATTTAGTCTTACTAGCCTTAAAGAAAAGGAAGAATTCTCTTGACTTTTCGATATACCCTTTTGACTAACGAAAATAATAGTTACATGTATATAGAAAACATTTGTGTATTTTCATTAAAAACCTGATAAATGGTCATAAGGAATAATTACATTAAATATTTAAAAAATCAAATTCACCCACAATGCCATCAACCTGAGGTAATAACATTTTAGTGTATATATATATGCATATATATACTATATACATACATATACATATACATTTTCACGAAGTTTAAGTTATACTAAACATAGCAATATTATTTTTTGTATACTATTTTCAAATTTTTTTTTGTTTTTTGCATTTACCATCATATGGGGTTTTAAAGAAAATGGTAATGGAATGGGTCATAGATAAACATTCTTTTTTTCTATCAGTTAAACAGATATACTTTTATTTTCATCTGTATGAGGATAAATGTATAATGAGTTCTCATTATACATGAATATTTAAAAGAATATCCAATGAACATTTTTCTGTGCCATTAGGTATTCATTCCTTTAATTCTTTAAGTTATATCTTCTAAGATTTAACTTAGGTGTAACCTAGTGTTAGGAATTAAAATTATTCTCTTTTCAATACTACAAAAACATGCTTGGATTTTCTTCCTTCTATGTTATTTTGCATACATCTCTGATGATTTCTTAGGGTAAGTTCTTACAAGGGGAACTGAAAGGCCGGATATGTAAACGATGTTGACATTTCATCTAAAAAGGCAGTCGTCTGTTGATGACACTGCCCTTTCTCACTAAACATGAAAAACAGAACTGTGATTTGGGAGAAAAGGAAAAGAGTTTGGGAGGTAGTGAGGCATCTGGGAGGGCATGTGGAAAAAGGAAAACTCAGAAAAACTACTGCCAGAGAAAAAAGAAAAGGAGAGCAGGAAACACGGCTGGAGTTGAATGCCATGAAGAACGTTCAGCACAGGGGCAAAATGACACTGAGGAGACGCAGACAGATGTGGATGGGAAACAATTCACCACTATCTATGTGACTTTAGGCAAGTTACATTGCTTCTCTAAACCCCCATTTCTTAATCTGTAAATGTGAAAAGCAAAGAGCTTGGCAAATCATAGACACAGAATGAGTGTTTTCCTTCTGAGGAAATGGAATAAAAAGTCGGGGAAAAAATAGGGGGTGGGGAAGGTAAATAGAAATTAAAAATAAGTAAATATAGGGACAAACAAATGTTCAAATCAATTTTTATTTAACAAATTGCTACTTTTACACAAAGTTCTGATAGAGAAATGGAAGAAACTAAAGCCGTACCTAGGTGTGTGGCTTCAAATGAATAGTAATTTGCTGAGAGGAGGAAAGTGCACTAATATATGAAAACAAATCAAAAGAATGCCAGGTCTAAAACAAATGTTGACTCAAAATACTTGCAGAAGATTTTTTTTTTATTTTAGTATTACTGCCTAATAAAATCCTGTGGTTTGAAGAAAGGAAAGATGCTGATGAGTAAAAAGGAGATTGTGCTTCGGAGTAGTTTATATTCATTCATTAAGCTGTTTTAAAAATTGGAAACAAATTAGAAATTGCAAGCAAATCAGCTTCAATACCCATTATTTTGACTGACATCGAGCCCCTAAAGGGCCTACACATGTTATTTCTGTGTTCATGCACATACACACACGGACACATGGACACATTGTGTCTTTCCCTTTTATCAAGCAAAGAAGCAGGTGGAAAATCCCTTTTCCCACTGTGCTTTCTGTTAACTTGAATTTTGGTCTTTGGTTTCTGTTTCAAAAACTACAGGTAATACTAGCAGTTTAAAAAAAAAAAACAAAAAAAAAAAACCTTGTTTTTTGAATGTCCCTAGCTGGTCTAGAAATCTTGAGAAAACAGGTTGTTTTTTTCTCATGAAATTTTTTGGCATTTTATACTTCTAACTGTGCCAAGAATGTCTTGAAACATTTTATTTGGCTTTTCCACTTGAACATCTAAATAGAACCTGCTTGCTCAAAGGTACAGGCACAACACTGAAAATTTACTATGACAGAAAGAGAAAGTTAGTCAGATCTTAAATGAGTTTTATTTTAATTAGGGGTAGACTTGAATCAGTTTTTATTTATTCTGCAATGATATACTCCTACTGTCTTTAATGACTTAGTTTCAGATTGGTGGAACTCTTACATCTATGGTTAACTGGTTTCCATATTTGATCCCTCTTGGAGGAGAATTCTATAGCAAAATATCTTTAAGTACCAACCAAGAAACAGTAAAAATTTATATAACCAACATATCAAATACTTTAGTTGAAGACAGTAATCTTCTACCAAATGACATAATAAACAACCACTTGAAATAAAGAATGGGTGGTGATCAAAGGTGATTTCAATACTTAGCTAACAGAAGCACTAACTGGGGTTAGACCAGTTCTGATTTATTCTGGGCTGCTCAGGTCATCCTTCCATTCAAAAACAATGTCTTGCAAGCAATTTCTCCTTATCGTCTCACTTTGCTAATATCCATCTTCCCAGGATTCTCAAATAATTGGAGACCACAAGAGAGACTATTTAAAAATCTATGTACATGTTCTAGATTCTTTCAGTTCCTCAATCAAATTAATTTATCTACCTTATTCCTTTCTTTGTCCTTCCTGTTCCTCCCTTTGGTAATTTCCTCATGTACAGATTTCAATTTAACAAATTGCTTGATTATATCCTTATAATGGTGAAATTCTTAGATGGAGAATAGCACGTAAAATTTCTGGCTCTTAGCTTTCCTAAAATGTTAAATTAACCAGCAAATATAATGAAAAAAAATCATACCAAAGGCTCCAGTTAGTCTTACACTAAAATTCTTCACACAGAGCTCCCCCATGTATTGTCTTTTCTATACCTTAACTATGTATTCCTTGAGAATGATGTCCACTTCTCTTAAATATATCAAATACATTGAGTTTGGGGGTCATAAAGACATACTTTGATACAAAATCACATGTCCCTAACAGGAAGACATCATCAGCATTAGTTTATAGATCAGCTGATGACAGATATTTTCCTTACACTCAAGTGCTTTATAAGAAAAAAATTTACTGATGATATTTTATAGTCTACATCTATATTGTCCAACATGGTAGCCACTAGCCACAAATTAAAATTTGTATTAGTTAAAATGAAATATAATTATAAATTCGAATGCTCAATAGCCACATATAGCTGTGGCTATACTATTGGACAGCACAGACATGTGCCTCATCACAGGAGGATTAATTGGGAAGTACTTGTCTACATGAATTAAATAGCATCAGAAATAATCAGCATAACTATTAGCTAGTCATAAATTTTTAATACATCTAAAAAGTTGATTATTTCTCTTTTATAAAGTTGTAAAATGACTTCACATACTCCTAGTGAAGTAGCTAAGAAATAGTGTTAATTGAATAATCTAACAAAAATGTAACAAAGTATTTTAATTCACATAAGCTATAGAACATACTCTCAACTTCCTTAAAATAGACATGCGCATATGTACCCTTAAAAACATATATGGGTGCACCCTGATGGACTAGCAGTTAAAAACAGGTGCAGTTCACGTACATCCCAAGGTCCCTGGTTCAAGACCTGGGAATGGGGAACCAATTAATAAAAGCAAATGAATAAAATAAAGTGTTTCTTTCTCCTCCCTCTTTCTGACTGCCTACCTACTCACTTTCATTCCTGCCTATACCTTTCCTTTAAAAAAAATCTGATTGGCAAACCCTGGTGTAGTAGTGGTTAAGTCTGTCACCCACAGCTGGACCCAGTTCACATTTATCCCAAAGATGTGTGTTCAAGTCCTGGGGCCAGGGGGAACAACCAATATGAAAAACTAAATCTAAAATAAATAAAAATGCTTCTTCCTCCTCTCTCTCCCTGCCTGCCTGCTTCCTCACCCTTATTCCTGTACCATTCCTTTAAAACATATGTGTGTGCGTGTGTTATCTGTGTATCATTGGTTTTTAAATGCTGGCATCCCATGAATTCTAGGAAAATTCTTCTCCCAGAAATACATGGGAATGAGTCAATTTCTATGAAAATGAGTAAAAGTAAAAATTAATATATTTTCTGGAATGTATTCAAAATTCTATTGTCTTTTAAAAATTATTTGAGAGGTTAAACTTCAGAAACTATATAAATGTAGAAAACTGGCTTGATAAAGGTAACTGTTCTCCTACTGTCATCTCTCCAAGAACATGGACAGAGCACTTCAATATATCCCTTGCCAAAGACTTTTGGAGAATAGCAACAGATGGAGCTGGAATCAGTTAACTATATTTTTCTTTCTATTGTCAGCATACACTAGGAAATGCACCTGCTACAGAGAGCTTATTATTTCTAAAATGATCCAAGTTTACTACTCATGCCAAAAACTTAAGTCAGACATTTCCAAAAAGCAAATAAAAAATTCCCTCAATCCAGAATTGTCAGGTTGTTTTGCTATGGCTAATTCTCTTACCATGAAAGGTTTCAGAATAGTATAAAAGTTAGTATATTAATAGTATGTAAGTATATAAATAGTATATATATATGTACTATATATAGAAGTATATAAATAGTATACAGATGGTATATAAGTAAGAAGATAGGATATTGAATCAGTTGCCTTCTATTAATAAAGTTATCAGAAAACTATAATGTGCTTTTATAGTTGGCAAAATTTTTTTTTTATCAACAGCTTTTATAGCACATTCAACTTTTTTTTTAAAGGAAAGGTGCAGGCAGGAATGAATGCAAGTAGGCAAACAGGCAGGAAGAGAGAAGAAGAAGCATTTATTTATTTAATTAATTAATTTAGTTCTTTATCTTGGTTGTGCCTCCCAGCCCCAGGTCTCCAACCTGGATCCTTAAGATGTATGTGTACTACAACCAATGGCCTTATCCACTAGGTCACCAGGGCCTTACTGGTGGTCTTACTTACTTTCATATACTTTATACTTTCAGTCATAAAGTCAACTACAATTTGGCCTCTCTGCCATCAAGGAGCTCATTTCTCAATGCATGAGAACAATAAACAAACAGATCAAAGACCCAGTTCCAAGATGGCAGGCTACTAAGATCCCAGACTTACCTGGTTTTCCCCATAGCACAGCTAAGAAAACATCTGGCTATTACAATCTTTGAAAAGAAAGAGAATTAGCATCTTCATAGAAAGAGGATGCAAATGCTTCCATAAAAGGTAGGAGAAGCCGCTCTGTAGAGGTGCCACTCCATTCTGTTCAGAGACACCGGGGCCTGCGGAAAGAAACCAGCAAAATAGACACTTCCAGAGATCCAGGACTTTCAACCACAGTGAGAACTTCCATATCTGGGAGCAGTCTCTCAGCCACTGAGCCAGAAGGGCCTCAGTGCAGGTTATAAAAGAAGGCTAGTGCCCCAATGAACAGAGATGCCACTTCCTCACTATGCTGGTATAGGAGGTCATATTTATAGAAAGCCAGTGAGGTGGAAGTGCCCTCATTAACACACTGGTGCAGAGCTTAATGGTATAACACTGCATTTCTATAATGCAGACCCGCTGACACTACATTTCTGAGGGCAACCAGAGACAGCCAGCCAAGGCAAGCAGCACCCATATGGATAGGTGGCTATTTCCCTGGCAAAGAGCATTCCTTTCTACTATTTCACAGGAAAATTTTTGGAAGGGCTCCATCAAAATGGCAGCTTCCACCAAGTTGCAGCTACAGCGAAATTACTTCCTAACCACTTGGTACCTCCTGAAATTTCACTCCCATGCCTCAGGCCTTGCTTACTGCCCCCCTGCTGGAACTATCATACCTCTGGAGGACTGAGGGACTCTCATAAAGGAAGGTATTCTGCTAACAACAGCTCCAGGTACTCCCTTCTGTGGGCTGCATTGGGGCTGTGACTTGCTTGCTGACTGAGTTGTAACTCTTCATTTTTTTTCCTTGGACTTTATTGATCATGCCTGTGACTCTGGGGCGAAACCACTGAATTTCCTACTCCAAATCTAAACCTGGAGGCTAGACTCTCAGACTATCGAAATCACAGTTAAAGGAAGACCAGCATTCCAGACCAACACTCAGGTCTATTCTGGACAACTTGACATTCTAAAGCAAGTCCATTACCTCCAGGTAGCCTAACCCACAGAAAAAAAGCACAGAATGCCAAAGAGACTGAAGAGACAGAGAATATACGTGAAATGATGGACCTAAACAAAACCCCAGTGGAAAAGCTGAATGCAATAGACTTAAGTAAACTAAGGAAGACTTAATTTTAATGATACTCACTGAAATCAGAAAAACATTGGAGAAACAAAAGGAACTACAACAAAGACAGAAAAAATAGGAGACAGTTCAAAACAGAATTCATAGGTCTAAAGAAAAAAATCTGATCTAAAGAATACAATAGAGGGAATCAACAGTAAGCTGGAAGAACCCACCAACAGAATCAGTAGGCTACAAGACAGGGCAGTGGAATACACTCAAGAAGACCAGTAAAGAGAAAAAGAATAAAAGAAAATGAGGATAGCATACAAAACCTATGTGATAATAGCAAGAGGAACAAAATTGCATTATAGGGGTACCAGAAGGAAAAGAAAGAGAAAATAGGGCAGAAACTGCATTTGAAGAAAAAATAGCTAAGACTTTCCCTAACCTGAGGAAGGAAGCAAAGTTCCAGACCCAGAAATCTTAAAGAGTTCCAAACAAAAGAAATCCAAACAGACCTACACAAAAAACGTGGGTGGATAGAATAAGTTCAAGACTAACTTGCCTTCAAGTGAAAATAGGTTACAAGCATAGAAACTTTTATGTAAATCCCAGTATAACCTCAAAACATAACTCCAGGGGAAAAGTAAAGGAAAAAAGAAAAAGGGAAACTAATACAACATAATTGCTTCCAAATCTCCTAAGGAGAGAAAGAGAAGAACAAAGGTGCTGTCCACAAGAATACCCAGAAAACAATTAACAAAATGGCAATAAACAGCTAAATATCAATAATCACCATAAACTGTAATCATCAAAAGTTATCGAGTGACTGAATGGATTAAAAAACAACTAACCCACCTTTCTGCTGCATTCAAGACACTCATCTACATTCAAAAGATAAACACAGGCTCAAAGTCACTGATTGGAATCAGAAAAAAGCAAGTACAGACATACTTATATCAGATTAAACAGACTTCTAACAAAAGATAGGAATGGATATAGAATGATTAAGGGGTCAATTCAGCAAGAAGACATAACACGTATTAACATGCAGTAAATGGGGGAGCATCAAAATATATAATGCAATTCACAGAACTAAAGAGAGACACTGACAGAAATACAATAGCAGGAGACATCAACACTCCCATTTACAACAATGTGTAGCTCAACCAGGTGGAAAATTAATAGAGAAATAATAGCTTTAAATGAAAAATTAGAACAGATGTATTTAATGGACATATACAAAACACTTTATCCAACAACTGCAGAATTCACATTTTTCTCAAGTATTCATAGAACATTCTCAAAGACAGACCTTGGTGAGAAACAAAACATGTCTCAAAAATTTATAAAGATTGAAATTATACCAAGCATCTTATCTAACCACAATGACTTAAAACTAGAAAAAAATCACAAAAAGAAAGCTGGAAGATTACAAAATACATAGAGGCTAAACAATATGTTTCTAAGTGATTCTTGAGTAAAAGAGGAAATCAAAGGAGAATTTAAAAAGTACTTGGAGACAAACAAGAATGAAGACATGAGCTACCAGAACTTAAGGGATGCAGAAAAAGGAGTACTAAGAGAGAAGTTTATTGTAACCCAGGCCTGCCTCAGGAAATAAGAAAAACTGCAAATAAACAATCTAACCCAACATCTAAAGCAACAGAAAAGTTGAAGCCAGAAGTCAGAAGGAAGGAAATAATAAAAATTCAAACAGAAATAAATGAAATAAAAATCAAAAAGACAATTCAGAAGACCAATGAAACCAAAAGGTGGTTCTTCGGAAAATAAACAAAATTGACAAAACTTTGTCTAGGCTAAGAGAAAACTCTCATAACTAGAATCAGAAATGAAAGAGGAGAAGTTATGCAAGATACTTCAAATATACAAAACATCATAAGATTACTATAAATAACAATATGCCAATAAACTGGACAACCTCAAGGATATGGACAGATTTTTAGAAGCATAGTTTACCAAAACTGAATCAGGAAGAAAAGGAAAACCTTCACAGGACTCTCATAAGCAAGGAAATCAAAGACGTAATCAAAAGTACCTCCCAAAAAATAAATAAATAAAAGCCCAGGGTGAGACAGCTTTACTAGTGAGTTTTACCATTCAGAAAATATCTGCTCTTCTCAAACTCTTCCAAAAAAGTGAAGAACGATAAATGCTTTCAAACGCTTTCTATGAGGTCAACATTACATTGATACCAAAAGTGGGTAAAGATGTCACTAAGAAGGAATATTAAAAATCAGTATATCTAATGAACATAAATGCAAACATTCTCAATAAAATGTTAGCAAACCAAATCCAACAATTCATCAAAAGGATCATCCGTCATGACCTCGTGGGATTTATCCCAAGCATGCAAGGATGGTTCAATATACATAAATCTATTAATGTAATACACTACATCAACAAGAACAAGGAGTAAAATCATATGATTATACAAATAGATATAGAGAACGCTTTTGACAAGATTTGACATCCAATTATGATAAAACTCAATAAAATTGGGAAGAAACATAACTCAACATAATAAGGGTCTTATATGATAAACCCACAGCCAACATCATACTCAATGGTGAAAAAACTGAAAATGTGTCCTCTAAGATCAGAAACAAGACAAGGCTGTCTACTCTCACCACTACTAGTTATCAGTTAGTAGAGGTATAGAGCAATTAGGTAAGAAGAAGGAATAAAGGAAATCCAAATTGGAAAGTAGAAAGTGAAACTACCACTATTTGCGATGGCATGATGTATAAACCCTTAAAAACTCCATCAAAAAACTGCTAGAATTATCAATGAGCACAGTAAACCGATATACTATAAAATCAATATACAGAAATGTTATATGTAAACAATACAGTAGAGGAGAATGAAATCAAGAAAATCACTGCATTTAGTAAGAATAATTAAATATGCTGGAATACACTTAACAAAGAAAGTGAAATATCTGCATAATGAAAAACATAAGCCTTTCTTAAAAGAAACAGAGGAAGATACAAAGAGATGGAAAGATAACCCATGTTCATGGCTGGGAAGAATTAATATTGCTAAAATGGCCACTTACCTATAGCAATATACAGATTTAATCCAATTTCCATAAAAACCTCACTGGCATTTTTCAAGGAAATAGAATGAATTTTTTTAAATGTGTATGGAATAACAAGAGATCCCCAACAGTCAAAGCAATCATGAGAAAAAATAATAAAACTGGAGGTATCACACTCCCAGATCTTGAGCTATATTACAAAGTGATAGTGATCAAAACTGTATGGTACTGGAATAAAAACAGAGACACAGATCGGTGGAATAGAAGTGAATCACCAGAAATAGATTCACTCACATATGGTTAGTTAATTTACAACACAGGAGCCAAGAGCATATTATGGCGAAAGGAAGATCTTTTAAACAAATGCTATTGGGAAAACTGGACAGCCACATGCAAAAGAATGAATCTAGACCACTCTCTTAACACCACACACAAAAACTGATTCAAAGTAAATTAGAGACTTGGATATCAGAAATGAACCATAAAATACTTAGAACATAGACAATATGTTCCATGCCATCAACCTTAGACAGCTCTTTACGTACTCAACTCCAATGGCAAGAGAAATAAAAACAAAAATAAATAAGTGGGACTTCAACAAACTAAAACGCATAAAACTCAACAATGGAAAACAAAGAACCGGATCAAAAAATGGGCAGAAGAATTGGAGAGACATTTCTCCAAAGAAGACAAACAGATGTCTAACAGGTATATGAAAAGTTATTCTTCCTCACGTTTATTAGGAAAGGCAAGTCAAAACGACAGCAAGTTATCACCTTACACCTATGAGACTAACTATCATTCAAAAATCTTGAAACAAATGTTGGCAAGGATGTGGAAAACAGGAATACTTTTACAATGTTGGTGGGCATGCTATTGGTGCAAGCTTTATGGAAAGCAATATGAAAATTCCTCAAAAAATTGAGAATGAAAATCCCATATGATCCTGTCATCCCACTTCAGGGATTTACCCAAAAGACACAAAAATACTAATTCAGAGACATACGCAATCCCCATGTTTATTGCAGCATTAATTACAATAACCAATAACTGGAAACTACCTAAGCGCCTATCATCAGATGAATGGATAAATATGTGGTGTATAGACACAGTGGAATACTACACAGTCCTTACAAAAGATGAAATCCTGTCATTTCAGACAACATGCATGGAGATAGAGGGAATTATAACTAAGTGAAATAAGTGAGCAGAAAGACATAAATTGATGATCTTACTCATATGTGGAATATAAAGCAACAAAGCAAAGGAAGAGACTCAACAAAAATCACCCCTTGGATATTAACAATAGAACAGAAGTTACCAGTTGAGAACAGGGTGGGGCTTGGGGGTTTGGAGGGGTCCAAAAGACAATGGTAGAAATTGCTAATTTGGTGGTGAATGGGGAGCGTTTCATGTATTTGAGGCATTAGGCACCTGCACATATGGGTTTACATTATTCTGTAAATCAAAGATACCTCAATAAGCATTAAATTAAAAAAAAAAAAAAAACAACGATTAAGTGCTATGGTAGAGTGAAGCAAAGACTGGAATGGAAAAATCAAGAGAGAGAGGGTAACATGACCAAACAAGATCTCCTGGAAGTAATACTATTTTTCTTATGAAAAATCCTGAAAGATAAAAGTCTTCCTTACTAGCCAGGCCAGAAAGGATTAAGAAAAAAAAAAAATTTAGGCAAAGAAGAATGTAAGCCACAACATAGAAGTACAAACAGTGTAGCATAGTCTAAGAACTGCATGTTGTCCCAAATTGCCAAAGTAAACGTCAGGGAGAAACGGGATAGATCGTTGTAATCAATGCCAAGGTTTTCTACCGTAGGTAATGGGGACATTTTAAAGGGTTTCAAACGAGGAGTGATCTGTTCATGGTTTTTCTTTATACGGATCATTTTGTTAAAGACTCTCTGTAAGCAATATCGGTGGTGACAGTAAAGGGCTATTTTAGAGAAATATTAGAAATAAAGAGAGCATGACCCAGTTGGGATTAAGAGAGTAATTTTTAAAAGTAGTCATAATTGAGAAATAAAATAAACTAAATAGTCAATTAAAATTGTCAAGCATTTTCACAAAGCAGGGAGAGTGGGGTGTTTTGTTTTGCTTGTTTAGTTTCATTAGTCGCTAAGAAAGAAAATAACTAGAGAGCAGAAATGGGAAAATACATATACAAAAATTTCAGGAAAGAAATTATTCATTGAAAAATAAATAAAGCACTGATAGTACAGTCAGAAAAATCCTAATAATGGATCTGAGCAAACCAAGAGTCAAGTACTAACCTGTACCAAGGAAACTCAAATACAGTGAAAGATCTCCACTAAAGATAGAGCTGAGAAGCAGACAGCAATTCTGCTGGTGAAGGAGATGAAATAATTATACTGAAGGAAATAGAAATGCAGATGAAAATTTAACACAGATTTAAGAACTCAGCAGATAAGTAGGTGTAAAACAGCAGTTAACTCCAAATTGTCTCTGATTACCGGGTCTCCAAGAGCTGTGGTATTCAAACCTCAATCTACTAGAATTGGATTTTTCTACAAATGGATGCCATAAAAGCTCTCTTGCCAGTCAGGTACTTTAAAGAGGAGGGGAACATTTTATTTGACTTTAAAAATAAATAGAATTTCTTAAAATAGGACTATATGGTTTCCTGCCTTCAAAACATCCATGACACCATCTGCATCTTGAGAGTTTGGAGAAGTATTTTTATTGTTTTTGTAGATCTTCCAACAAAACATCATGAACACACACACACATACTCCTCTTCCAAACTGTTCTATTTATTCTTCAAAAATGAAGAGATTAATAACCAAAAGAATGACAATAAAGTATTCTAAATAGGAAATCCAACCAAGCAATAAAGAAAACAATGTTTAGTAATTGGAAGCGACGTCTTTTCTTGCTCTTGCAAAAGCACAGCCAAAAAATTTAAGCTGAAGTTGGATTATTGTGAACAAACAGTTCCTGACTGGTTCACCAAGTGAAACAAAAGTTGCAAATGTTTTTCTATTCCTTTTCAAACATTTTGGGAAAGTTCCTGAAAGGAGGGGAAAAACAAGAATCCTAATTTTATTAAATCACACACACATACACACACGTGCGCAAACACACACACACAGGAACACACTTTTATTTCTCTTCAGGAAGAATTAAACTATTTGAAAAACTCCCATTTATATAATTTTGAATTGAAAAAGCATGAATTATCCTTAATGTTTAAAGGAAGAAGACTCCAGTCTACTATAATGTAGTCACCTTTTGATAGGAAAAACAATAATTTTGAAAAAGGTTTTAATAACAATATTATAAATAAGTAAAATACAATCGCTTGTTGGGATCTACATTGTTAAGTTTAAATAGCTTTTGTACTTTTTATTTTCAACTAAATAAAACTTCCCATTGTGGGTAAAATATCTGTCCCATACAAAATGTAATGCAATATAAATTTTATCTGATTAAAAACAAAACATAATTAATCAAAATTATCTAATTAAAAGCAACTGCTATTACTCAAATAATCAAATGATCTGTTATTACATGATTATATATTGAATAACTCAAATGGTCATAATTCAAAATATGGAATCAAAAATATTCAATACCACAGAGTAGCAGTCAAGTGAAAGAATTACTTTGAAATTTTTATTTTTAATTATACAATGTAAATTTTACCATTTTATACTTAAAATAGGTATAACATCTAAAATACTTACAAAATGATAAATAGGTATAAAAATAATAGACCAGATTTTTGATAAGAGGAGACAGTTCAAGAGACCACAAAAAATCAGAAGTATAAAGAATAGATTCACCAAAAAAATTACTATCATTAGATTATATACAATTTTTAAGTGTGAAATGTAAAACAGAAATTTATAAGTACATATGCAAGTTAGATAATATTAACTAAAGTTACTATTAAGTGCTTATTGTGTTATGCACTACTGCTGATTATTTTATATACAGTAACTCATTTAGTCACCACAACCATGCACAACAGGCCTCACTGTTTATAGTTGTAGAGTACTTTTAAATTTTCCAAGAACAGTCTTATTATTATTCATATGATTTTCTCATTATTATATGAAATAGGTAAAATATAAAAGCAAATATTAACACTGTGGAAATCATAGGAAAAAATAAAAGGACACAGAGATTAAAATCACTGAGCAAAAAATCAGAAATATGGATTTCATTTTCTAACTTCTAACCACAATTCATTACCCACTAAATAACATTCAAATCAGAGAACCTTAGTGGTACTAAATTTTTTGGGAAATGACTTGGCCTAAAGTTAATCAGCCAGCATTCAGTAAGTTTCTATATTGTCTAAAAGCACAGAAGTATTTTTGTGGCACAAAAAAAAAAAAAAAAAAAAAATTGAAAAAAAGAAGGGATAAATTTGGAATCAGAAAGAGAGAAAGAGAAGTTTTGAAAATTACCTGGTTTATTATAATTAAATTGCTCAAATCTGAAAGTAACAAATTGTACACCTTTTATTTATCTGTATTAATCCCAGAAAATTTTATTGAACCAACCTACCTTTGCTAAACATAAACGTTATTATACAAATTATTGCTACAAAGAAAAAGGTCAACGGAGGGAAAATATCAGGCAATATTTCAGATATTTCTGTTCTAATAATCATTGTTACAAAGGAATTTTATTTGAGTTGAACTTATAAGGTACCAAAGTATTTTTTCAGAACTGACCTGAAAGTTATTCATGATTATGAATGAAAAAGTTTAAAGTATTAATGACAAATCTTAAGGTAAAAATTAAGCAAATATTGCTATGGGGAGTAAAGCTTTGTATTATGAGAAGACAAAAAAGAAAAAACAAAGTGATTTATATATAAACAGTATTTGATTCAGAATATTCTTTGAGGAATGGTAATAAAAAATAAGTTTAATGAAGTTATAAGATATAGATCTTATTTTTTAAGAAAAAAATCAAAATTAAGTTTTACACATTACAGAAAAGCTCTTCAGGAGAAGTCTCTAGAGCTGATATTTTCAAGATAAAATTATTAAAGGAATGAATACTGACTTTAAAATAATGGCACCCCCCCTCAAAGAAAAATACAAGGCTGAACTTGATCTGTAATTTCTTAAAGAGAATCAACAGATTGTTATTGTGGGTTTTTTTAAAGTATAGAGTGATTTTTGCCTATTCTCATTTATGTTTTACCTTCATCTTTTAATTATTAATAATTTTATATAATTGCTTTCAACAGTTTCCTGCAATTGCTATAGGTTAACCTCACTGATACAGTAACATTTCTGAAACTAGATCAAGAAGAAAGGTTTCAACAAATATTTAAGTACTGTCTATGGACTCGGTACAGACCGGGCACTGTGGAATTAAAAGTCAAATTGAACAGAGTAACTGCTCTCAACAAAGAGTTTAGTGCAAGCATTTCAAACTGTAGTTATGACCTTTTAGAGAGATATGAATCAATTTAGTGGGTTTCTGACCAATGATTTCAAAAGAATAAAATAGATCAGAACAGAATTTTTTAAACTCATTATGTTCATAGTAAAGTATTGTTTCATGGAAGTTTTGTTTCAGTTACCTATACATGTATACGTATGCTAGGTCACAATGTAAAATTTCATTCTGTGGAGCATAGTCAAAAGCTTCTTTAGAGCCGGGAAGCTTCTTTAGGAAAATACCTACAGAACTTTTCACAGAATAGTTCATTCTATAAAGATGGTCACTAGGTGGTAACAAGTCGGTAACTTCCAGTGTTCTGAATCAACAGAGAATGAATAAATGTCTTACAGAACAGGTAGTCAAGCACCAGCAATGTCCTTCTTTTGAAAAATGTTATCTTTGTTTTAGATCTCCTTTATTAAAATGTTCACCAGTCAATCACGATGCTATGCAACCAAATATTTTTACCATTAGTTAATACAACATAAAGAGAAATGAATGTTATACTTTTCTTATATGGTTGAGACTCAGAAGAGGAGGAGTGGGAATATAGTTATCTGCTGATACGCAATTAGAGATGTTCTCTGAGTTAATTTGTAAGGATTGCAGTTTTCTTCAAAGATGGTCAGCCACTTTCATATCAATCAAGGAGTGCACAGTATCAAAATATTTACATTATGAAACGATAAGTAATTTAAACAGTCCCAACAAAAGGTTGAATAGCCAGTCATATCACACATTTAGAGGTTGATTCATTCTCGCTAAACATATCTGAGCTCTACAGAGATTTATGTTTACTTACTTTTTTAACTATTTAAAGTAAACTCTTACTAAACAATTTGAAGTCAGAGAACATACCTTAGTCAAAGTTTTGTATACATACAATAAATGTTAAATGATATTGAAAGTTTTTTAACTTTCAATATAATTACATAAAACATGTTAATTTCAAACATATATTTAATGTGTGCATAAAGAATCATCCTCTTTTTCTGAGGGGGATAGGCACCAATGCCCCCAGCTGATGCCTGAAACCACAAATAGTACTGAAACCTAGAAATATTTTTTCTTTCCTATCAATACATATCTGTGATAAAATTTAATTCGTAAATTAGGCACAATGAGACATTAACAAAAGCAAATAATAAAATAGAACAATATATTCTTATTAAGGTTATGTGACTGTGGTATCACTCTCTCAATATCTTATTGTACATAATATTTTCAGACTATGGTCACCTGAAGGCAACTGAAACTGCTAAAAAACAATTTGGATAAGGGGGGACTACTACTGAAAAATAATAACAAGAAAAAATCCAGTTAACAACCATCACCATACATAGTTACATTTTTCCTTATGATGAACTTTTAAGATCTACTTTTTAAAAAATTGTTCTAAAGGAAAGGTACAGGCAGGAATGCCTACTCCTGACTTTCAGCCATTTTATCGTTCAGCAGTATTATCTTCCCATGGTAAGGTACGTGAAATTTGGATTTGTGTTGTGGCTACCACAACTAGATGTTTAAAAATAATTATTGAGCTTCAGATGACTCATTTGTAAAATAGGGAGAGGGTCCAGAAGTAAATGACTACTAGAGTTCCCTTTCAGTTGGAATATCAAGTCTACACTTTTAAGCCAAAATCATTGACTTATGCAGCATAGAGTTACAAACCCCTCATCTTCAGCTATGGAACTGCCCAGGATGCTCTTCTTATCCTTCATTTTTCATCCTGGTCCAATATCTACCTGGTTCCTTTTTCAGATCATTTCTTACTCTTTGGTGACTGAACTCCTTTTCCCTGATTTTTACCCTCAGTGCTCTCTTAAAGAAGTTGGTTTGTGCAGACCTGTCTCTTCTTCTGCCTGCACATGTCAGGAAAATACTCCCATGTCATCTACATCTGGCCACTGGGATACAAGACTGAGTACCTACAATTTTGCAGGGACACCCAACAGAGATACCATGACCCTTTAGGCAATTTTCCAGGTACTGATTTGACATGTTTTTACAATTATTACATTAGTTATTTAAATTTTTTTATCATTTAGTTTTTTGTATATTAAACAAATCCACAAACTCCCAAACTCTTCAGGTCAGACGTATTTTTGAAGTCAGAATTTTTTCACATTTCAAAAGGTAACGTAACACATAGACCATGTAAAATATAATACCACCCAAATCAAAAGCATTAATATTTCCAAATTGACTCATATGAGCAATCTTCTTAAGTGGAATAAATGGAGGCTATAAATAGCTTTACATCAGTTCAGGTCAGGTTTTTCTGCCAAATGAGTTAATCGTGGGTTAGATTTTACTGCCAAATACATTATCCAAAAAAACAAAACAAAATAAATTTTCTGGGATTTTTGGATTTCAGAACTACACAAAAAAGGGACTGTGGCTCTAATATACTGCATGGACCTTAGTATGACTGCATATATCACAGGGGGTGGGGGGCAGAGACGGTGTACTTCAATTCTTCATATTTCTAGAAAAGTGACTTGAACAACAGTCAATAAAAACAGTTCACATTTACTTGAAAAATTCTTCACTGAGTGTGTATCACATGTCAAAACTATACCCAGGAATCGTGAAGCATTAAAAATTCTTATAACACAGAGAACCTGCCCTCAGGGGCTTTGCAATCTCAAGAGAAACAAAGCTCAAAAAACAAATGTTAAATGCAAAAATCTGTGTTTCAGGGCCAAAATTAGTTTACTCCAGCAATAAGGATATCAAAATTGGGAGTAGTGAGTTGAAATGTGAAAACTCGTTTAGTTTAATGGTCAGGAGCTGTCAATATCTCACAGCTGTCAAAGTTGACATAATGATCTATAATCTGGAGAGGAAGCAGTATGTAATTTGGGAACTGTTCTATTGGTTACACAATGTTACTAAAAATCACTGAGAGTTTTTCTTTAGGTATGTGGGTTTTCCCTCACAGTTTCATTCACACTAATTCCAGAAAGGGACAGTCACAGGGATGACACTACAGATTTAAAAATGAAGGCATGTAAGATCATGGTGAGTCAGCACCGTACCACTACATGGATCTGCCCTAGAAGCGACGACCTAATTCTGTATGAGAAAATCATTTCTGCCACAATGAAGTTTCAACTAAACTTGGTGTTCTGTTTTGTTTTGTCCATTGGGCCTACTTGAAAAGGAGTGATAGATTCCAGTAAAAGCTAGTATCTTCTTGAGTCAATAATAAATCAGAAAGGAATGTGACACAATCACTCAAATCACACATTATTTGTAAATCACAATACTTTAAAGATATAAATGAGCTAATGACTGATTTAATATATTAAATTTATTTTAGGCAGGCAAACAGGAAGAGAGAAGAGAAAGAAGCATTTTATTTTGTTTTTATTTCATTGTTAAACCCAGACCAGAGACTTGAGCCCAGCGTACGTGTTCTCTGCTTCTTTGGAGGCCATTGGCTTAACTGTTACTCCACCAGGGTGCACCTCAATTTATTTGTCTGTAAAACTTATCTGGTATTTCTTCAACCAAATGTTAAATATTCCTCAAAGGTCAATTAGATAATATATTATAACTCTGAAACAAAGAGTCCCAACTACAACTTCACTGAATTAACCACTACCAGTAATCAAACCTAGACAAAGCAATTTGAAAATTCACTGATCTTTTACCAATATATATGTATATATATACATATATATAATTATGTAATCAAGGAAGTCAAAATGATGAGATTGATTTGTTCATAAAAACACTTCTGAAGGCTTCCTTGTCAATGCTTTCAATTTCTAGAACATAAAGAAAACTAGGAATAAGCAACTTATCAAGTTATCAGACAAGAAGTAAAGTCCATTCTGTTCCATCCTGTCATATCCCCTACCTAACCTTAAAGCAGTAACAGTCCAGTATGAAATTTATGAACCAGATAATGATCACTTACTTTAGATAAGACACTTAAGCAAAGAAAATTTATCTTTGCATTACGATCCTCTTAAAGAATTCATTATCTGATATTAAATGAACTGTGAAGTATTTTTAGAAGATTTTTTTCCTAGCAATTGAATAAAGAAAAGGAAACATCCTCACTGTTTAAATGGAAAGAACAACCTGGCAAAGACTGTTATTGGTAAAAATGAAAGGAAGCTTGTAAGTGATATCAGATGACACGTTCTGTGGGGTTACTTTAGCGATGATATCATCTGACATCTTCTATAGGGTTATTTAGGGTGAGTGTGACATTTTCTTAATGAGAAGATTAGGAAGTTGCCCTAAAAGAGCCCTATATAATGTATAAGGCCAAGGAACATATGGATAAAGTGTTACTGGAGAAGTGTAAATATGACTCTTGAAGTAGTAAATGAAGGTTAAACATTAACAGCTGGTCCAGGGGAAATGAAGAAGGAAAAAAAGTAACCTGTCTGTTTTAGGCTGGTGTTTCGCTAGCCTGTAAGTCATCTTTATTTCCCATCACCTGGCCAAAAATTAGTACATTTCAAAGTTTAAGAAATAAGCTTTTAAAAGTTGCTATCATTAAATTCAGTTAACAAACACAACATTTTAGAATTGTGACTTTATATTCTGAGCTGCATTAAATTTTTTCCTCTTTAAGTAAGAAGTACTATTTAGCTGTAAACTGTATTGCTGTTGAAGTCCTCACCATGTGTACTTGCATACATTAAATCTTAGAAATACCATAACCCTCTGACCCCTCCTATTCCAAAACTGTATCACAACTTTGCTTCTTATTCTCCAGTTCCAAATCCATCCACAGGTTCAAGGATCCCAACTCTTCTATGGAATTTGAAAATCAAGATATATTACTGATTATTGGTTACTCCAGTTGCAAGACAGAGTTAATCGAATGTAAGACTTAAATGTCCCAACAAACTTACTATTGGATAGTATTCATAGGAACTAGCTTGTAGAGCTCATTCTGCAAGGGCATAGAATAAATTTTAGTCAATAAATATGTTTATTCCCCATACACTTCTTGTTGCAGTGTGTTATGTAAAACTACTGGTGTGAAAATCAATAATTTTCCACTGAGACCAAATCATTTTCAATTTTGGAAGCAGAATAAATGAAGTTAAAAAGGTTTTTGCCTCAAACTCTTTTCTAGGAGTAAATAAAGATAGCTGCTTATGGCTCAGTTTCGTCAGTCTTGTCATTAAAGTGCTGTGGTGCTAAAGAAAAACAAACAACTGTAGTAAAACCAAATGTTAACCCTCCATCTCTGAAAAAATATGTGCAATGGAGCTTATTATAGCATCATCTCTGCTTTTTATTTATAGTCTGAAGGAGTATATAGGTTAGTATGTAAATCTATTATTCATAAAAAAAACCCCACAAGTTCATATAATTTTTGCCCTAGATAAATGATTAATGTTCAAAGTTGCAGAAAATATACTAAATGCTGGTTTTAGATCATGAAGCAACAAATTGAAGACTACCCCTAACGAAAATGAGTATGATCAATACTGAATATATCATTTATTTTGCTAGGGCAAATTTATATTTGCTTATAAAGTCTGTTATAAAACTTATAATCAAGCTTCATAAATTCATATTGGGTAATATATGTAGGAAGTTTTATTTACTTAGTTAACATTAATGGGGCACAAAGTACAAGACGACATGCTTGGTAAGCTGTTTCTACCCACTGCAGCTTAGTCGAGGAGACAAGAGAGAACATATATAGGAGACAATTGGAATAGATGAACATTGTAAATTCAAGACATACAGAGCAAAATGAAAATTTACAAGTGGGAGAGATCAGAGACGAACTCCACAGAAAAGGTAATATCTGAGGCACACTTTGATGAATGGGTAGAATTTCCCAGAAGATGAGCTGGAGGAAGGCATAAGCACCATTTATTTATCACATATTTATTATACCCACTAAATTCCAAGCACAAGTAAGGCACTAAGGATACATCTATTAATAAGATGGATAAACATATTCTCTGCACTCATGGAATTTGTAGTCCAGTGGGATATATATTCCAAATAGTAAACAAAAATGATACGCTAACATATAAAACCAACAAAATATAAAAATAGCAGAAGGGGTAATAAAGTATTATGCCTATTTACTGTAGAGGTTTTTTTTTTAAGCATTGGTTAACTCAACTCTCTGAATCTGAATTTTTGCTACATTTCAATCATACACACCTTTTCCCTTTAAATGGTAAATATGTGTTTTAAAAGTTTGTTCTACTCACACCTGGGTTTGAGTCCCAGCTCTGTCACAAATTATGTTAACTTAAGCCTCCCATTGTAAGCCTCAAGTTCCCCAATTATAAAGCCAATAAAATAGCATCAACTTCAGAAGTTTTCTTGTGAGAATTAACTGAGGTAAATGTATGTTCAAGCACAGGGTAAGTTACTGAAAGTACACTAAAGTAAGGTAGTGTGATTATATCTTTAACTTCCCCTGTAATTTTACCACCTACGTATCTATCCTAATATTTGTCAAATAAAAAGCTATTCTATTTAACTAGAACTTAGTTTATAGCTACTTTGAAGTCAGCCTGTTCAAAGGAGAGGCAGAATCACACTATCAGAAACTTGCACATCAGACTGAAGCACTGTATTTGAACAAAGCTGTGAAGGACTGCCTCTCCAGGTAATTAGGATCTGTTTAAACTATAAACTCTTCCTTTTCTTAAAAGTTCATCACATTTTAAGTTTCAGATCCTGAGGTTCTAAAACAGTCATTTGTTAGTCACTTCCAAAGCACACACCCATAAAAAAATTATAGGTTTTTTTATATAGAGGCTTTGTTTGGAAATTTGTTCTTCCATGCAGTATATCAGATCAATCAATACAGCAAAATGCAAAATGTCCCTTTAAATATTCCATGCATTTTAGTCATTTTGCCTTTTTAATCACTGATGGCTAAATTCCAAAATGGTATGTCACTTTTGAAAACAAAAGTCCAGGAGTGCCAGCTTCTACCAGAGGGCCAGTCTGTCTGACACTACAACCACATTTAGATTAAGGCAGTGCCATTAAATTTCCTGATAACCCCATCATTTACACAGAACTCGAGTCCAAACTGACCACATATAGCATAAATTCATGGATTTTCCTTTAATTGTGATCGAATTTTCAAAAGATTTTTCATTGATATTATTTGTTCCTACACTTACGTATGACAATAAATGAAACAATACATGTTTTTTCCATAACTGCTCCAGTTCCAGTGGATTCACAGTCCACTATGCATTCACAAATACTACATCTGTACAGTTTGGTAAAGGCCACAATAAACATAACGTTATGTAATTATATTGGAATTTCAATTACACATTGAAATTTCTTGTTTCCGTTAGTGACACGTGACATTTCAGGCAGAAATAGTCTTGTATAAACCTTTATCTCAATTTTAAAAAAATGGTTTAACCACGCCCTACGAATGAGTATGTCTTATAAAGTGCTAGATCCTGTGATCCTAACAAATAAGTGACAGGTGAACACTTTATAGCCAAGAATTAGAATTTGTTTCACATCTTTCCAAAAGGCAAATTGGAAATACTAAGAATTTCTACTTTTCCAGCTCTTTCGCTGACATTTCATCCTTCGAACCCAAGACACACTCATCCATTTTTACCAGGTGAGGGAGGAGGTGGAAAAGCGGATCTCAATCAAGTTTCTCAGTGAAAGCATTCAGTGTTACAGTGCGAAAAGCGCCAGCCCTAGTCTGTTCTTTTTGAATTCGTCCGCACAGCGCCTCCTGCCGGTGCCGAAGTCCGCGGCGAGGACACGAAAGGCGGCCTCCCGCCTCCGCCGCCTCAGGGACGCTGCCCGCCGCAGGCCGGGTTGCCGGGCGCGTTCGGGCGCGGCGGTGCGCAGAAGGCGGGAAAACGCGAGCCGTCTCAGCGCCCGCCGCCCAGCGCCCGGAACAATGGCCCGAGAGGAGCCGTGCAGTGGGTCCCACCTGGAGAAGCAGCGCGGCCTGAACGCCGGTCTGCGCTCTCCTGACCCCGTCAGGCCTCCGCTCCGTCTAGGACGAGGCTCCAGGATGCAGTGGCCTCGGCGTGACCTCACCTGCGCTCACCAGCGTCAGGCCCCTCGCTCAGGGCGGCTCCTACCTCGTCCACACCACACGCCTCACCGTGGGCGCTCCGCCATCCGTCCGCTCCTGCCGGAGGTCGTGGGCAGCCCCGCGCTCCCACCCAGCTCCGCCACCGGCCTGGGCAGCCCTTCCCGGACGGGTGCGGCCCCCGCTCCGGGTCTGCCTTCAGGGCCGAGCTGAGGGGCGTTGCTCCAGCCCGGGCACCACAGCCCGCTTCCCGCGTGAATTGCGAGCCCAAGCCCGAGCCGCCGCCAGCGGTCGATACTCCTGTCCGAGACTTAGCTCTCCTACTTCCCTGCAGCTCCTCGGGGCCTCGCGGGGCCCGTTCCCTTCGAATCTCCCTACGCGCTTATCGACAAGTAGACACACAGAAGTAGCTCAAAATGCGGGTAACTCGGAAGAAGCCGGCTCCTGGGCCCGCCTTCCCGCCGAACAAGTCCGCGGGGTTCAAGCGTGTTTCCACGATCCCGGGCCTGCGCCCCGCGTTGCGGCAGGAGCCTAATGCCAGGCACGCGCAGGGCCTCGCGCGGGTCTTGCCCACCTGGCTTCAGGCTCCGCGCTGGTTAAAAGACCCTCGGGGGCCGACCGGGCCCTCGGCCAGAGGCCGTCGAGGCCCCACATTCGGCGAGGACTGGCAAACGAGAGGCGTGCGCGCCGCAGGTCCCAGAGGCCGCGGTCGTCGTGATGCTCACAGAGCTGGAGGCGCTTAACGACGCTGGGAAGCTTCCTGGGGACTATTGTGGGGGCTCGTGGGGCTTTTTAATGGAAGAGGGCACTGAGGCAGGGCCTTCTCAACACAAATTAGGTCTCTCCCTCCTCTTCTCCACGCCTACCAGCCCCCATCCTACGAGTCTAAGATCGCTCCTTCCGGTTTTTTTCAGCACCACCCCCGTTTTCTTTCTAGCCCCCTCCTCCGCGTGCTCCTTGCCCTTTCGCCCCATCTCTCCGCCCTCCTCCTCCCTTCTCTTCTCCAGCCCTCTCAGTCTTCTCGCTCTCCTGCCAACCTCTCTCCTCACTCCTCTTTCCCCACTAGCTCTCCCTATGCCTCTCGCCGGCTTATCCCCGCCGCCCACCCAAGCAGTCTACCGAGGTCTGCTGAGTAAGTCACCACCTTGTAACGTAACTGTGTCTTCGTTTCTATGGAAATAAACCGACCTCGGATGCGAGGCTAGTTTCATCTTTTTTACCCACAGTACGTAATACAGTTTCTGGCACACAAAAGGCGCTGCATAAGTATCGAATAGACTCTTGAAATGGATCTCCATAAGCAGGAATTTTCCTCCGCAACTTATGTCGAAGTTTCACCATCGGCTAAACTGGAAAATTCTACTTTGGTTGGAAGACAACACTGTACCCTCCTTTGATCTCTGACCCAGGCACCGCCCGGGCACTAGAAGTTCTAAGATGAGGCAGCGTCTACCTCTAGGGAGTTGTGTGCCGGGCGGTGAGAAACTGGCTGCAAGGGTCCAGTCCGACCACCTGCAGGGCTCGCAGGAGGTTCTCACCGCCCCAGCAGGCGCTAGATGTGGGCAAATGCTGCGCAGGCGGGTCAACTAGCGCCCAGTGCTCTACCGGAGCCTAGAGTCCATGGAATGAGGCTAGCCCAGCTCTCCGTAGACTCCTACTTTTGGCCAGTTTCTGGAAGTAGCTTAGCACCTGGCGCTGAAAAAAGAGGAGCCTCCAGGTTATACACAGACCGTTCTGTGGCAGAGACAGATGCGGCCCTGGCTATCGCTCTAGGCATCAGTTCATTCTTTGGAGAAAACCACTGTCCAAAGGAACAGTGGCTCTGTCCAGCCTGTGCCTCGTGGTGTCCGCGAGTCTTGGCAACATATAGAGAAACATATAGAGCCGTGTTCGAGCCTTGAGCGTAGACCTCGTGACTCTTTCTGCTCGGTGAATTTAACCTTATGCTTTTTGAAAATCACATAAAATATAGATTGCTTATAGTAACTATTTTATTACCGATTCCCGGGCTGGCATAGGCAGAAGTGTATTTACTGTGATCATAAGTAGAGAGTCTTAAAGGAAAAAGAGACCGCTGAGACTGTCACTTGCTGAACTTAGGGCCATTTTTATTAAACTTCTGCTCTCAACTGATAAGCGGCTGTGAGCAAATCACTAATTCCTTCTTTCCCTTAATTTCATCACTTACTAAATTAAGTTGTTAGGTAAGCCATATGATTCTTTAGGTCGCTTTGCAACTTAGAAACTCTCCCCCACAAAGAAGCTTTTTTAAAAAAGTTCTATTAGATTTCAAATTATTTGATTTTGCTGTTTTTTAAATCCTTTTATTATCTGTCACATTCAGAGAAGTCAAATTAAGTGGAAAAAGAGAAACTGATCAATGTTTGTCTGCTGTTATTCCAGACAAAGTCCTTTGGAGCTTAGTTCTGATTCAGGTTTACCCAGTAGCATTGAAGCTCAAGATTGTAGAGGGCAGTGTGTGCATTTGCTTGGTAGGTCCCAACCACAGATCTCATTTCCTTAGGCTGCCAAATGGAATACTCCAGGTCTTCATTGCTTACTTCATCTGGTGTGTCTGAAAGTTGTGGCTTACTGTTCTTTGTGAGTGGTGGAACCTGACCATACGTAAAATGGAGAGGAAAGGACTGGGTGGGAAAGAAATAGGTTTAGGACTCTCCAGTCTCCTGCCACCTTAACTCAAACTCTTCTTTATCTTTAGTTTCTTATGTTTAGACACAACAAAGTCAAGGACTCTCTGAATTCACTCCTTCATTAACCAGCAATCTGCAAAACTGTCTTGAACTGGCACTAGGAGTTAAGTACTGGGAATACTATATTGAACCAAGTGTGGGGTTCAGTTTAGAAGCTAGTGAGAGAGCTATGGGCAGAATGAAAAGTGCAGTTACAGAACAATGCATGAATGTTGTAGGAACATTGAGATGAAACACCAGAGTCAAGATCGAAGAAAAAATGATCCAGAGGATAGCTCCTGAGCGACTTCATTAAACCTAGGGTTTCAGCTACTGTTTTTATATTGGTGACTTTTAAATATTAAACTTCAACCCAGATTACTGCTTAACTCCAGACTCAGATATCCATTCACCTGATATCTCTACATGGATGACTCAAGCACACCAAACTCAACATGTCCTGAATTGACTGCATCTTTCTGTTCCAATCCAGGCTTCTCTCAGTATGTGGCATCATCAGATCTCCAAATATCTAAGTGAGAAGCCTGGGAATCTTTTTCTATTCTTTAGTCTTACTCATCTCAGACTCAGTTAGTCATCAGATTTTCTCAAATCTTTATTATCTCTTTTATCAATCCCTCTATTCCCATCCTTCAATTTCATTTCTGTAGCCACTATCACTGCCGAAATTCAGACTCTCATCACTTCTATCAGGCATTACTGCAATAGTCTCCTAACTGGTCTCCCTACAATCTACCCAGCCTACCTATGTGTCCTCAATACTACTGTCAAAATGATCTTTAAAAAAAAGAAAATCATATTATTTCCCTCTTAAAAATCTTTCAGGAGCTTCCCATAGTTTTCAGGATAAAATTCAAATTCACCACCCTTCCTGCTTCTTTAACTCTATTTTCCACTATTCCTTTATTTTTTATTTTAATTTTTTAAAGGAAAGGTGCAGGCAGGGATGAAAGCGAGTAGGCAGGCAGTCAGGAAGAGAGAGGAAGCATCTTTATTTTATTTTTATTTAGTTGCTCATACTAATTGTTCTCCCCACTCCCCACTCAAACCCAGGAGTATGCTGCTTGATGGAGTCACTCAGAAGAGTGCTCAGTTAAAAAACAAATTTAGAGAACACCAACTTAGCAGACAATCTGAGGAAGAAGAAACCTTAAAGGATATTAAGAAGGAATTTCCAGAAAGGAAGAAAGATAACATAGGATAAACACCAGATGGGGGATACCTATCTTCTTCTAGTCCATAGTCTGGGATCTTTATATACATTATTTCATTGAATCCTTACAGAAATCCTAGAAAGCAGATGTTTTAAAATAAAAATGTAAGTACCAAGAAGTTAAGTGACTTAACAATGTTTAACCTCTAGAATCAGCTAAAATCTAGACTAAAATCCTACCTCACAGTAGCTCCGAGAAAACAATCTCTCTGTGTCTCAATTTCCTCATCCACAAAATAGAACTGAAGTAGACTGAGAACTAAATTGAGGATTGTTGTGAAGATTAGATGAGCGCATATACCTGACACAGAATAGTACTTAATACCCGGTAGTTATTATCATAACCACAGATTACTGTTTTTGTCTCTTCTTTAGCTTTTTTGATCTAAATGTGAACTCCAAATTCTCATCTTAGTGCATAAATGAGTACTGAACCAGGTTAAACTATTGCCAACATGGACATAATCAGATGGGAATGAACACAGCAATGCACATCTAGATCATCTGCAGGTGTATCGCTTTACCTTAGAATCCCCTACAGGAGTGCTGCCTTCCTGCTTAGCCCCTGGGAGAAACCATCTTTCCCATATCACCAGGAATCATCCTCTGCCTATATACATTAAATTCCAATAAGAGCGTGATCCCCGGGAATCAGGAGTTCTTGCTCAAGTCCAAGACCCACCTACCAGGAGCCTATTAGCTGTCTGAGGAACTGTCCCTTTCAGGTGATTGATATGGGGGATGATCTTCAGAGGGAGTCAAGTCCACCTTTAGGTATGTGACCCTACACCAGGGCCTCAGCAATAGACAACACAACAAAGTAAACTCAAAAAGTGTTATACATTTTTTCATTATTTCTGGAAAAGATTAAACTTCTTATATGAGCTCTTCCTAATCTTTCATGAAGCTCAGGTATTCTTTTACTAAAAAGTCACTCTGCAAAGTGAGTTCGAATGAAGCCAGAAACTATTGTCCAAGAACCACAAGAAGACATATACCACAAGGGACCTATCAGATTAAAAGTAAGAGAAAGATTTTGTCAATGTAAGTGAAGAAGAATCACGAATTTGTGTTTTCAAACTTAAAAGATGTATGTAGATATAGAAATGAATAGACTATCGGTTAGCATTCACTCATGTGTATTTAATCCCATAAGATGATTAGATATTTCAAAGTATAGAGACTTTTGATCATAGCTTTAGTGCAATTTATAATGGCAGCTCTTTTATTTGTTTCTTCACACTTGTTTCATGGAATGTAAAGACAGATTCTGCCCTAGGGCTTTTGTCTGTTAGTCTGTTTACCTCTGAAGTGAAGGTTCTATGCAGGTTTTTTGAAAGCTAGGCACAGAACTTCAGTAAATAAGAGCCAAGGCACAATTTACATATCCTAAAGGCCATCTCCATTAAGCATTTTTCTAGTAATAGACAATATAGGAGAAACAGGAGAACTGAACTATATTTCATTGACTCACAGTATACATTTTTCATGAGAAATTATTCCATGAATTTTAATGACATATGTCTTGGTGACAATACACCTCCCCTTTCCACCCACCCCCCACAAAAAAAAAAATCACATAGCTGTGGTCAAAGAAATATGGGAAATGATGGATTATACCATGTTATTCAAGTCTCTTGACTATTGGACTTCTCAGAGACATTAACTGTGAATGTGCATTGTGAAGTTTCATATTTATTTGATAACAAAAGCCTTTTTGTTCTCAGAGAGTCTAAAGAGATTTTATGTTATGGCTTATACTTTAAAGGAAATTGCTATTTGTCATTGCTATTGGGTTATTGGAAAAGCCTATTGGAATAACGTACTTCCTTTGGAGAAAGTAATTTGAATGCTTTCTCATTATTGAAATTACATTCGCCCCCTCCAGTGAATCTTCTTTGTCTGATCCCTACCTCCATCACTGACCAGGGACTCTTTTTGTAATTCAATTGAAGCCAACACATACATAGATTATAACATTTCTTTATTTATATTTTTCCTTATTTTTTTTAAAGGAAAGATTCAGGTAAGAATGCAAGTAGGCAGTCAGGGAGGAAGAGAGAGGAGGGGAAAGCATAATTATTTTTATTTAGTTGTTCACACTGATTGTTTCTCCTGAACTGGGACTTGAACTCAGGGGTATGTGGCCTGTGCTGTTTTGGAGGCCACTGATTTAACTACTACTCCAGCAGAGTTTGCCTCATGTTTTTTCTGTGTATCTCTTACACTAAACTATACAGTGCTTAACACATGAAAATACTCAAATATTTGTTGAATGGTTATGAAGTAAGTAAGAATTCAATTGGAGGAATTTCTTTTTTTTAATTTTAAAAGTATTTTATATTCATCTTTTTTTTTATCCTTTTATTTAAAAATGCGAGGTCAGAGGAATTTCTTGGTTGGAGATATGCCTTAGGGTTCCTCATAAGACCTCAAGTTGTAGAAAATAAAAAGGACACCACCACCTCTAGGTGGACACACCCACTAGGCAAACACTTCTTCCATATTCTTTTGTCCAGGCACTCTTAATCATTACCAAGAGCTCCTGTGAGTGGAACCATAGCTGTATAATTCTACTGGATTGTTTCCATAAGGTTTTAGCTCAAGAGAGAAAACATGACTAGAGAGAAGGGATCCTTAATTACATCTTAAAAATATGATCAAAAGCAACATTTAAGAAAAGTGTTTCCAGGGAATCGCTGAGGATGACACCCAGTTTATAATAATTCATTTTCCCAAACCTCAGAGCATGTGATCAAAGCTGATATACATTATCTCAGGCTGGGTACCAAGGTGACTCATTTTTTTTCTTACTGTTTTGGAAGTTATTATTTGGACAAGGAAAATCCAAACCTGGGCCAGCCAGGTGTAGACTCTAAGAGTCCTGCTGCCTGATCTGTAATAATTCTTCTTTTCTTTTCTTAAAAAAAAAATTAAATGAAGAAGTTGTGGTCCTTGGCAACTTGAGATACTAGCATGCAATTCAGATCCTTTTTAATCAAGATAGGAATATAACATGTTACAACATGCAAGAGGAGGACAATGCAACCTCCTCATTAAATGTGGAGGCAGTTGCAAACAGATTAGTAATTTGGCAAATCAGTGTGATACAAGTACTCTGACAACCTGTGTGCTCAACACTGTGATCATTCAGTTAACTTAGATAAGGGATGCATACCCAGTAAGGCTTCAGTTCTAACCAGTTAGTCTTCCTTCCCTACCATACCACCAGAGGAAATAAAAGCAATGAAGCTTCTAATTCCTTCTCTCTCCTCCCATAAGGTGTGCTAACATTAATCCACTGGTAATTGTTAGCAGATCCCCTAGGAAGACTAAACATGTGCTAAATTCACTGGCATATTTGGATGGAAGATGAAAACTTCTTAATCTAGAATCCAAATAAAGAATGAACAGTCATGTGTTTTTCTGGGGACCTGATGGTGTGATAACACCATTCCTTGAGAATTCTAAACATTTTACAAAGTTCAGCTCAAACGTCTCATCTGTTTATATAAGGGGAATTCTCCTCCCCTCCCCCAAGGTTATAGCTTAGAGAAGGTAGAGAGCAGGACTGGGACCAATCATTGGAAGGTGAAACAAGGTGGAATTTTGATTGCACGTAAGAGTTTTCTAACATTCAGTTACCTAACAATGGAAGCTGTGGCTTCACAAAACAGTGAGTGTTCCTCCTGTGAGTAATATTGTATGAGGGATGAACAAAGACATGTCTAAAGTCCCTCCCTATCCAAATGCATTACTCTTCTTGAAGCATAATAAAGACCACAACTTTGAAAATGTCTTGGCTGTCCTGACTAGCAAACCAGTGTCCCATGAGCTGTGGGTCTCCCCTTTGATAAAGTTTCTTTCTTCATTAATTGAGAACCCCACAGGGAGATGGGGTTGAAATGTGAAAAAAAACCAAACAACTCAAAACACCTCCTGAGCAATGAAAACATTCTGAACCCACATATTCAGTGTTCTGTGTCTTAACAGACCTTTAAGAAAGTTGTCTCCACTTCCCAAAGGAGGTACCATGTTGGAATACTCTGTGGTTGCCAGAAGTGTAAGATACTCATTTAAAATAAAAGAAGAATTTGGATTGATAATCATCATATTACCCCCCAAAACAATTTTCAGCTACTTGTTAATTTTTTTAATAAGTCTTCTGGCACGCCCTGGTGGAGCAGCAGTTAGGTCAATTGCTTTCAAAGGGCAGCAGGGCACATACCCCTGGGTTCAAGTCCCGGGTGCAAGGATAGAGAAAACAAGTGTGAGCAACTAAAATGGAAATAAAATAAAAAGCCTCTTCCCCCTCTCTCTTCCTGCCTGTCTACTTACTCACCTTCAACCTACCTATACCTTTCCTTTAAAAAACAATTATAAAAACAGTTCTCTAAGAAAGGCCTAAAAATGACATTTTGATCTGATGTTTTTTCAACCCCCTACTTGTATAATAGCATATGTTATTTCTAATAATAAAGAATAAAAAAATTAAATAACTTTAATTTGGGTCCTATTTTAGGCATAAGTTAAATTCTTCTGATCTTTAAATTTGTAATAATATGTATGACTTAACTCTATTAAGATTGTTTTGTTTATAAACATTTATTGTACAACTATTATATGCCAATCATTGTGCTATCACAATTTGTCTTTGGATAAACATGCCTAAGACAATGAGTTTAAATTATTAATTTTTAGGAAGTCTTCAAAATTTTTGTAATGCTAAGTAGTGCTATGATACTAATTATAATAAATATCCTGAGTCTATATTGCAGTTCATATCTTTCAAGTAAATCCCTTTACTTTATTGTTTTTCTCTGCTTTTTTTTTTTAATAATAGCTTTGTTGAGATGTAATTTATATAACTTTTCTGGCTTTCGACTTCATTTAAATAGTGAAAGATAAATGCAATACTAAAGAACAGAAAACCTCTTAACTTTAAAAGAAAAAACAGGCATGCCCTGGTGACCTAGTGGATAAGGCCACCAAACGTAGTCCACATACATCTGAAGGACCCAAGCTAGAGATCTGGGGCCAGGAGAAACAACTAAGATGAATAGCTAAATGAAAGAAATAAAAATGCTGCCTCCTAAAGAAAAAGTAAATAAGAAAAAGAAGCAGTTTTCAATAGTCCATGTTTCACTAAGACTTAAGGTATCTTTTAACACAAATTGAATAGAAGAAAATATTTTGAAAGATAATATTGAGAGAAAAAAGTAAAGGCATGTGAAAAATAATATAAGAATATGAAAGGTTGATGATTGATAGTATATATGTATATCAAGGAGGTGCAGTGGGAGAAGGAGTGTGAATCCTGGAATGGAAGTTTGCTTTGGTGAGTATCAAGAGGGCTGATCAGGGCTTTTGAGAGAGGATAGGAAGAATAAGAGACAAGCCATGTTAATTTGGAAACAAGCCATGTTCACATAATAGGCTAAAGAACTGTCTGAGAGGATAGGTAATTCAAGAAGGTGGCCAAAGAAGTCTTGCTGCAAAAAGAGCAAAGATAAATCAAAATAGACTGATGTCTGAAATTTAACTCAAGGTGGAAAAAAATCACGTATGAATTCTTAAGATATTAAAAAAAAAAAACAATTGGCAGATAGCCTATTAATCCAAGATCCATGACGTTTCTGTATTCTGTGTTTTGATTCCCACCTAAAATGGTTGATTAACCAGGAAAAACATACTGAAAAAATGTTGCTAATTCAACATACACTAAATTACCAATTTTAAAAGCCAAATGTAATTGAAGAATGCAGTTAACACTCGTTTTTAATATATGAAGAGAAATAACACTATCCTATTTGAACTCAAAATATTACCTCCTAATTTTTACCATTTCAAACACAAATGTAGCTAGAATTATTATGATGATGATCAAATTATGTGGTGTTCATTTTAAATATTATAGAATTTTAAAATATTAGTGAATTTTTCACAACAAAATTTCAGAAACAACATATTGCACTTTATAAAATGAAACTGATATTTTATTCCGTGTATTTGGATCACAATATAAATTCATTCAGATCACCTTATTATAATTAGAGCATACTAAACAACTATTGTTACCACTAAATATAGTAGAAAAATTCAGCTGTTTACTTTTTACCACATTATAATACAGTAAACATATTTTCACTTTGCAACTAAATTACTCTTTTTAAGTTTTTATTCCAAATAATCATTCAGGTTACTTCCATTAAATCTGGTTAAATCAGAGCGTGTATGTAGGTAAATTTAGTCATAACTGAGATTTCACAAATTACCAAAATTCTGATCATTTGTTAATATTTAAAAATGATTTTATTTGCATTATAAACATTTGCGCATTTATGTACACTATGTACTTTGAGTTTAAAAAACTCATTCAGATACCTTGAAACCTTTAAGATACCTAAAACATAAGAAGATAAAACAATGTTTTTAACCTTTTTTGAATCACAGATGTCTCTGAAAATCTGATGAAAGCTAGTTTCCTCTTAGGCCCCCAGTCCCCCAAAAATGCACAATAAATTTTTCTTATAATTTCACAGAGTTTATGGACTCTCTGAAATCTGCCTCTGGACCTACTAGAGATCCATGAACTCTAGGTTAAGAACTTCTGCAGTAACCCCGCACTTTGCTTTGGCAAGATGGAAAACTTTCCATTAGCAGGTATGATTTTTTCAAGTTTTCAATCCTAAGGGGCAGATGTCTAAAAGGAATGATTTTTTTTTTAAATCTCCCTCCCTAAAAAACTTTGACTCAGTTATTCCTCCTGTTTAGCCTTAAAATGAGGACCAATTTCCTTTGGGTCAAACCCCAAACTCTTAGTGTCTTGACTTTCTAAATGCTTGACAACTATGGACACTTTAATGAAATCCAAATGGGTGAAATTCAACACTTCATTCTGATGCTCTTTACAGATGTTCTTAATAAGGACACTGAAGAAGTCCTTAGAAGCCTAGCTTCACACATCAGCCAAGGGAAGAAAGAATTCATTGGAAAATGAAGATAATAAGTAATTCTGGAGTGTTCCTGTACCAGTCAATATCGAGCACTATAACAGAAACCTATGATCAGTTTTGTAGGGAAGTGTGGCGTGTACAGGTAAACTCTGAGGATAGACTCCTGAACAGTAATAGTGCTGCCTTCTGATGTTGAGTATTTAAATTCTGTTCAGAAGAATTTTTCCCCTAAAATACTTCATTTCTACAAGTGACATTTTTAATAAATACAAAAAAATGCGAAACCAATTGACTTTGTCTATCATAATATTTAAATAATTCTTTTCATGGAAATGAAGACAACTACTTTAAAAGAAAGCGAAATCCTAGAATTTTATGAATAGCTTGGATGTCACAGCACCATCTAGGTAGATCAGCTCAGCATAATCATTTTGTTCTTCGGTTCCATTTATTTGCCAGCAGTGGCTAAAAAGATCTCCTGAAGTCTGTCTGTTAAGCTCTGAGCAGAATACCTGTAGCCTGCTAAATTATTTTCCTGGACATTCTTTGAGACCATCTGGAGAGAAGGGTTTTGCACACTTAGACTGACACAAAAACTTAATATTCATACTAAACATTGTTACCAATGAATGCATTTACAACTTTGAAGGTGAAAAATACACATTTTGTCTAACAAGATAGTAGTCTTACAATTTTCGAGAGAGTAGTATTGGTTTTGCATGAATTTGTGGAAGGGAGGCATGTTAATCTAAAAGGGAAGATCAGAAAGAGAGGTACTCAAGATTATGCACTAGATTAGTCAGAGTTCTGAATTCTGATCCAGAGTCTGTCACTCTGATTTCCTGCAGAGCCTTAGGCAATTTGCTTCACTCCTTTATTCCTCTGCAATTTATCTCTTTCTTCACCCATGAAGTGAAGATAATGCTGACTTACCTAATAAGAAAATTATGTAAATGTAATGCCATGTTCAAAATATTCCGATCATTTTGAAGATTATTTAATGAAGTTTTATTGTTTGGTAAGTGCATGCCTTTGGCCTTATAACTTAAATTAGAGCTGGCTATGAAACAAGTGAGACACTGGCAATGCCTTTGTGACAGACACCAGCAACAATTAAGATAAAATTAAGTTACAAAGTGACTAGAGGAAAATAGAAGCATGTGGAAAGGCAGGAAGGGAAGAAAGGTCTCTAGAACTAGCTTGCACTTTGAGAAAATCACTTAACCTTTCTGTGCCTCAAATTTCTCATCCTGAAACAAAATGAAATCCTCTGTGGGATCCTTATTTACATATGCCTTTGCATATTTACTTTTTTTTTTTTTTTTTTAAGGAAAGGTGCAGGCAGAACGAAGGCAATAGTAGGCAAGCAGGCAGGAAAAGAAGAGGAAGAAGCACTTTATTTTTCATTTAGTTGTTCACACTAGTTGTTCTCCCCAGCCTGGGACTTGAACCCAGGGGTATATGACCTACATCCTTCAGAGGTGATTGACCCAACCACTACTCCACTAGGGCGTGCCTACATTTTTAAAATTTGGTCTCTTTCCAGTAGATTGTAAGCTCCAAGGGTGCGGAGACCTTATCTCTCTGGTACACAGGTGTATCTCTATCATCACAGAGTAGCTGCTTATTAAAACCCAATATTAGATGGTTCCTAAAGTCCCTTTAAGTTCTAAAATCTGATTCTTTTTGAAATAAAATGTGAAAATTCCCAAACATATAAAGTATGAATACAAGAGACTAATAAACACCCCTACATGCAGCACATCATTTTGTTAAGCCTTAACAATTTCTCTATTTGTGTCAGATAATTTTTTAAGCAATAAAATATTATAAGAGTAATTGAATTCTCCCCTCGAAGTACACAGTTCCCAGTTCTTTCCTTCTTTTCCTCAAAGGTAACTACTATCCAGAATTTGGTGTTTATTTCCAAGAACATTTTATTCTTTTACTCTATCTATATTCTACATACCATGTCTTCACATTTTATATGAGTGATACAAACTTGTCAGTCTGCAACTTACTTTTATTTTACACATTATATATTTGAGATTAACCTATGCTGATACTTGTAATACTAATCTATTTTAATTAGTGTGTTTTTTTTTCCATTTTATTATCATTTACCTATTCTCCAGTTAGTGGAAATTTATGTTCCTTTGAGTTTTTCTCTATTATAAACAATATTTCAAGTAATATCCTTATCCACATCTCTTTCTGTAGTTTCTCTAGCAGAATAACTGGGGTAAAGAGATATATATTTTTAGCTTTACTAGTCTGGGTCACAATATCTACTTCACTTGCTTATTTTTCTATGGAAATAGCTGTTCAGGCAGTTTCCTCTTACTTTTTTCTTTGACCTCGACAGGAAATGAAGTGTTAATCAAGTTGACAAGAACATTATCTTCTTATTGGTATAGTTTTTCTATCTGAACAGAAATGGGGCAGAAGCCTGATAGAACTCAAGAAGATTAACATAAAATAAGGAGCTTTCAGAAAGATCTAGATCAGAACTACTTAAAACATGGCCATGGCCTGTCATCACATTAAGGCATTTACATACAACACTGCCAAAATGTGATGATAAAAATTATTGTGCCACCTGGTAAACATTGCAGAGGCCTGTGAAAAAGTCCTTCTGAGAGCACATGACTCTGACTCAGTGAAATAATTTTTAGGACAGAGAAGCACTGATTTTTTAAACCACAGCAAAGTAATGAGAAATGCTCAATTCTGACCCATTATAATAGCTAAACTACTGTTTTAGTGCTATCCTTAAATAGATACAGTATGTATTAGTTTGACTTGATGTTTCAACTACTGGATCTTGTACAACTCATTTACCCTTGAATTTCAGATAATCTTATGGGAAAAGTTTCTCAGTCTTACTCCCTGCAATGAAACATATATCACATTTCAGCGGATATTTCCTCATTCAGTAAATATTAATCTGTAATAAAAGAGTATGAGAACATTTGTACCATCTGTTTAATGTAGTTTCTTTTTCCTAGATTAATTTTCTTGATTGGATAAAAGATGTGGGGCATGAATAGTACAGTTTCACTGGGAAGTTTACCTTGGTAAAAAGACAGGAGCTATTACATTCTGTCTTGTCAATGATCCATGGATAATGGGTCACCAGGGGATTTAAGGACTGTATCTCAGTTCTTGCCAGGGAGGTAATATCAGTGTGCACTCATGTGAATCATAATATGAAACACCTTGAAGAATCTTCAAAACCCTCAGGCACTTTCTCAGCTGCTGTCATGAAGATAGGAGACTAAAGGTTGTCAGTTAAGGATGGCGTTTTGTAAATAATTTCAGTAACAGAATTATTCTCCTATTTCTCCATGTTAAATTCTAATGGAAAGAATTAATCCTCAAATCTAAAAGTTCTTAGAAGTGTTTTCCTCCATTAGCTTAGAGGAAGAACTATTTATATTGAGTTGGAAAAATAGAGCCAATGTATAATGTCTTACTAAGTTGGTGGGGGAGAAAGTTACAAAGTAGTATCAGAATGTGATTGTATATGGTTTTAAGTATGTGTTCACAATTGCATAGCTGAAAAAAATACCAAAAATGTTAATAGTGGCTACCTCTGGGGAATGAAATTAAGAGACTCATTAGTGGAGGAGGGAGAAATAAGATCTACACATTTGTATAGTGTGAATTTTTTTAAATGACCTGATTGTTTTTATCACTTGAAAAGAATAAATTTATTTGCTTTTCATTTTAAAAACATTGCTTTCAATCAGCAGTCTTCTAAAAAGTCTCTAAAATTCTAACAGATTAGGAAAATAAATGATGTGACAGTGTCAAGTAGAAATCAATTTCTAAACTCACATTTAATTTTAGAGTTAATAAAAATGTTTATGGGAGAGAAGTGATATGTTTTCTTGCTTCTGCTAAGTAAAAAAAAATACTTATCTTTTCCTATCTCAGTGAGAACCATAAATTTTACTATATAGAGATCTTACAAATTGTATAGTGCAAATTCTCACATTTTTCAGATGAGAGACTGAGTTTGAGAAATATTAAATGTCTTGTCTATAAACAGTTCTACAACTTTAAAATAAAAGTAAATTTATCATCTGACTTCATGTCCCAAAATGGGCTTCTACTCTGAAACTTTAGTAATAATAAAAATAATCTGAAAAACATTTTCATCTACCTCTGATCATAAAGCAGCATACACCCACACCTCCATACATAAAGTGTTACTCATAGAAAATTAATGTTTTTCATATAGAAGCCAAAGTAACAAGTCATTAGGGGACAACATTTCAGTCTACAAATTGAAAAATAAATTTTTTTTTACCTCTCTATGATTTTTCTTATCCTAGTCAATCACACATTCTCTTTCTTCTACCTTCTCTTGTGAGTAGGTTAAGAGAACAAAGAAGAACAAACAAATAAAATATCAAAGTCAAGAGCTATTAATGTGAAAAAGAAAAATTGAATTTGGGGACAGCAACAATAGAAAAAGAAAAGTAAATGAAGAGACCATGGAAGAGCAGCAAGAAGGCAAGCAGAGAAAAATTTGACAATTTTGAGGACAGAGGTAAACAGCTAAAGAAAAGTGGGTTGAGATTTATTTGATGTTTATTACAGTAGGCACATAGTAAATGACTGATGGATAAGATAAAGGGAATGATGGTGTCAAAGGCTAACGCAGAAGTTTTTAGTCTCTATTACACATAAGAACTACCTGAAGTGTTTATTTAAAATACAGAGTCCTGAGTCTTTATTATTAGGAATTCCAATTCACCTACTGGATTAGGGAGAGCCTAGAAATAATTCTCATGACCACACCTAGAGGAACAATGAGTTAGAATTATTGAAGCTTTTAAGAGGGTGGAAACACAGAACCTGAATAGAGAAACCCAGGGAAGAGAAAAGATAGGGAAAGGAGATATGAATAGAAATCAAGGAAGAAAAAGGAAAGTAGAAAGTAAAGATGTAACTAAATTCAAGAAATGGTTTACGAGCAGCAAAGAGTATATGTGTGCGTGTGTGTGTAAGAAAACAGGTAAACAAAGACTGGCAAGAGACAATAAAGCAAGACAAAAAAAACCCACAAAAAATATTGAGGAAACAGACTTCATAGATTTAAAAAGCAATTTTTGTTACCATTTTCCTTTATAAAAGTAACACATGCTCTCTGTGGAAGAGCAGAAAAATAAGAAAAGGGGAAGATATATGTACACTTAGTTTGTTTCTCATGAATAGCTGCATTTAACATTTGGGAATATTTTTTGCTAGTCTGTGTCTACATATTTTTTTTAAAGAGATTTTTGTTTGTTTATAGTTTGGATAATAATGTAAAGACCATTCAATACTTATGCTTTTGTAACGTAAGTGTCTCCTAGTGTAAAGTTATTAATGAAAACTTCATTTTTAACATCTACTTAATATTCATGATATTTTTCTTTTCTCCCTAACAGAACTCTGTTAGGTAGTCAAGGCCTTTGGGGAAGGCTAGTTCCAGTTCCACAGAAGGTAAATTTTATTTACTCTAAGTCTGTTATGGTATAATTCTATTCTTATTATCAGCAATTTACAAAGGAAATTTTGGCCAGTAGGCCAATAAGATACAAGGACAAATCTGCAAGTTGGATTTATGGGAGAGATTCTTAGTATAAGTGATACAAAGAAGAGATAACCTCTGCCAATGAAAGGTGGGTGAGAAGGAAGCACTAAAGCTGGAGGCTGGAACAGTTGCAAACATCTTGTGTCCAGTCTATACACGAAAGATGGAAGAGAAATGCAGGAAGAACTGGGTTGTGAATGATCACGTCGCTTTAATTATATATCCCTTGTCCCCTACCTTGAATCTTGTTATGTGAGAAAACAAATCTATTGTTTAAGCCCCTGACAGTCAGCTTGTTTGTTCCTTGCAATACACAGCATTCCAATAGATATAGCTTATAATTTATTATTTACTTACAATTTTTCTTCTTGCAGGTTTCGTTTTTTTAAAATTTTTTTTTTTTGTATTTACATTTTTTCATGATCAGTTTTGGTCTTGCATGGTTTTATGAAAAAAGTTGCTCAGCTTAGATAAAAAGGTAATTTGTGCTGGGGGTGGGAAATACAAGCAATAAAGAAAAGAAACAGGAACGAACTTGAAATATCTCAGGTCATCAAAGCTGAATCATTCTGAATCTCCACTCCTTTTATTGCTCATTACTGCCAGCAGAGGTGCTTATCAGTGGCAAGTTACGTTTCAGAATGAAAAATTAAGAAATACAAGCATAACATAATACGCTAATAAAAGTGAACACAAATAATCCTGAAAATACAAAAGTCATTGCTCTTTGCAGTGTGTTATATTGTTTCATCAACATTTTTTAAAGTTGATTGAAAGTTTATTCAAAGTCTTGCTGTAGACTTAAGCCAGGAAAATAATCATCAGAATGTTTGAGTAACTGCTCTTGCTTTCCATCAGTTGGTTATAATTTATTTTAATTTTTACTCTCTCTTTATTTTAATAATATTAAAATTACTTTGATATTAAGAGAGGCAGTTCATTATCCCATGCAATACCCTTCTTATACTAATGGTTGCTGGGGATTTTATACTATATTTAATCCAAATGTGTCAAGTTTATCATGTCGACAATATTCAAGACCTAATATTATCTAGTGCCTTCCAGGGGTATGAAGAATCAAAATCAGGGCAAGGGTACCTGACTGAATATTATCTAAGAGAAGAAGTCCAAATGTCTATGATAACATCTGACAAAATGAACAGGAGAAAAGCTCCCGGTAACCACCTCTGATTTAATCACTAGTATCAGCTGAGCCTATAATTGGAGATTTGAAATTAGTTTACTTTATTGAAATATTTAGTCCTAGAGTTGTTTTAGAAAGATCTCCTCATGTGAAAGGACGTAGCTGTGTAAAACAGCAATTTTAATTACTGAAATTATAAAGTACTCGGACTCCATTGACCTACATTTTCAAATTAGCATAAGTGCACTTGATATATATTCATAATTTGCATTATAATTTGTTAAAATATCATTCATTAAAACTTTATTTATCACTCATATGCTACAAAATCAGATTTCAGTAACTGCACGACACTTAACTGTTGACCATAAAATTCTTCAGCATTGTGGTTATGACTCGTAGATATTTTCCATTCCTGGTCTCTGTCCAGGAGTATTGATTCATGAGTGACTATGGTAGTGTGTGTAAGGAAAACAGGCTAATCTAAAACTCAAATAGTGACTCTTCTCTAAACCAAAAACCTCAGCAAATCAACTTCATAAGACACAAGGTATCATTTTCCCTATAATGTCTCATAAGTTTGTCTTACTGATGAAATGAAAAAGGATGAACGAGATTAATGCCATGCATACTTGGACATTCTAAAGAAGAAAATAAAACTCAGAATTTGGAGAGGGACTCACTGTTTGAAAGGTCACCTGAGATTAAGAAGAGTTGAAGAGTGTGAAGACTACCTGAGTCCAGACCCTTTCTGAGTCTAGATGGATACTGGCTTTAGCAGTACAGATCAAGGGACACTGTTAGATATAAATTAATATAAATGTATAAATTAAGGAGGCAAGATGCCAAAAATGTGCTACTAAAAATAGAAAGGCTAAAACTAGTACTGAAAATTATTGGAAACTAGTAAAGGGCTTCTTAGCACATGAAAAGTTCAAATAAACATTTATTAAATTAATGACAACGCAAATAAATTATTAAAAAAATTAACCCTAATTTTTGAAATAGTGTATTATGGGTATGGGAATTGCTTTCTCCATGCTTTCCTTTGTTTTTCTTCATTGACTTCGGATCCCCATTTTTTCAACCAAAAGATGTAGAGAGGAACCATACTCTGCTTATATCTATCTCTAGATCCCTGTGACACAGATTTCAATGATATGCAAGCGTTTGGTAGCGAGCAAGGGTCATTCTCTGATAATCCAGTTGAACCCTGTGCGATGGACCTGTGATGCCTGCTTGCAGTTAGTTGGGACGGGTGGGGTGGTGTGACTGCCTTCATGGAAAAAGCCTGTAGGATTAGGGGAGCTCTAGCGACAGTCAATGTATAACCCTGCCCTTAAGTATTCAAAGCTTCTGTGCCAAGGCAGGCAGGATCTTGAGAGAGTAGGGCTAGGGAGGTCACTGAGTTAATTCTGTACAAACAAAAGAAAACAAATAGTTTCAGTCCTCTAAATACCCTCACACATGCATCCCCACAGTCCCTTCCCCCTCACCTCAGTGAACACTCCGAGCCCATCCCAGGTTAGAAATGCATTTGTGTAAGCATTAGATACACAGGCTGGTGAGTGGAGAGAGGCAGAAGTGACTTCTGGCCAGCTCCTCTGGGACCAGAGCAAGTGAGTCCAAACCCTTCTCATAAATTGTATTGAATAATGCACTGGTGAGTTACTTGGAATCTAATCCTCAAATCCCTATTTACTCTTTGGAGGATTCTAAGATACAGACATAAGACATGTTGCCTGGTATCACCCAGAAATGGAACACATCATCCCCACACTAATAGACTAATGAAAAATAATCCCCCCCCCAAAAAAAAACAAACCCCTGGGAATAGCTAATTGACCCTGTTGTTCAGTATTAACACTTGTGAGAACCTGAATCATGGAGCCATGTCATCCTTTGATGTTTCTTCCTTACTTTCAGTTGCTTTCCCTCTAGATTCTTCATAGTATTATTGTCTATCTGTACCCAAAGATTTTCACCAAATCGTATACAGGGTAGTCATCAGACTCCATCAGATTCCTCAAGAATCAGTTGGAAAATGTTGAAATGCCTCAAAAAATGATTACATGTTTGCCATATGCTCTATACATGAATAACCTGTACTTCTGGCATTTTCCCAGGGGCAAAAGGCCAACCAGTGACAGAAACCTTGCTAGTGACTTCAGTTTGCTTTGCAGAGAAACCCAAACCAAGAAGAAAAGATCTCCACCCTTGGAAAGAAATATTTTTTGCAAACATAGCTAAGGATTTTCTCCTTTCTCCTCTTGTCCCCCATCTTCTTGAAGATTGTACTGTCTTGTACACTTCTGTAGGAGGATTTGAGACTTCTCCCCTGAAGGCAGGATAAAGTCTGTCTATACTATTAAATCAGCGTTCAAAGTCTATTGGCAAGAGAAGTTACCCATCATAAACTTTGACAAAAGGTCAAGGACTTAAAAAAAAAAAAAAATTAAGTGGTGAGAAGCTCCCTTCTCTTTTTCCTTATGCTTCTTTCCTTGTTTGAAAGTAGGTCAGTCATCAGGGCTGCTTGTTATTTACAATGATTATTATATTGCTTTCAACAGCAGGAATAATATACAAGGAGTTAGATTAAGCAAGGGAGGAATAAACCTCAGGGGTATCAACTTTAATATATTTGAGAAATAAAAAGACTGCATAGTTGTCCAATTCAAAATGCCACCATATGAAAAAAAGAAGAGCTGATGTTTCAGTAAGAGAATTATGAGGTCTGATTTTTAAAAACCTATGGCGCACCCTGCTGGAGTAGTGGTTCATTCAATTTCCTCCCTCCAAAGGAGCACAGGCCACACAACCTGGGTTCGAGTCCTGGGTATGTGGGGGTAGGGGGATGAGGGAACAACCAGTGTAAACAACTAAATAAAAATAAAAAGCTTCTTCTTCCTCCTCTCTTTTCCTGCCTGCCTGCTAATTTACCTTCATTCCTGCCGGCACCTTTCCTAAAGACTACTCCTCAATAATGAATATTTTAGAGGCAGACCACTCTCCCAGCATCCAGAGGAAAAACAAAACAAAACAAAACAGAAGTTCCACAGCAAGACACTTTTGCAGGAATGTTGAAACAAACAGAAAAAAGTTTTATTTTGAAAATTCAGTCTTTAAAGATAAATTTGGTTTCCATTTTCCATACCTAGGTGCATCCAACAAGATACAAAACAAACAAATGAAAACAACAAAACACAGACCCTTGACATTATGTACAGAGCTCTAAAATGAGCTGTGAATATCTACAAGAAACTAGCATATGCTCTTTTGTGAAAGGATGTATGCGTGTGGCTTTCTACAGTTCTCAGTCCTCAGAAGAAGAGTTAACTCCCTGGAGCTGCAGGTGAGGCAGCAGCAAGGGAAAAGTTGGGGTCTGTGAAGGATTGGGGGGACCCCCAGGTGGGAGGTGTGTAGAGGTGTCTGGGGAGGGGAGCAGCAGCGGCAGGGGACAGATCCTGGCTTCTCTAGAAGTCCTGCCGCGGGGTGTGAGTCAGGCTGTGCCGCCGCAGATCACAGTTTCGCCTGAACACTTTGCCGCACTGCTCGCAGCTGTAGGGCTTGATGTCTGTATGGGTGAGAAGGTGAGTTTTCAGATTACTTCTCTGATTAAAGGTTCTTCCACATGTGGGACATTTGTGTGGAGATTCCTGTTCAGATGTGAAGCAAGCAAAGGATTAATCCTTCCCACCACCACTGCACCCTTTTCAATAGTTTCTGAGTTATCGGTATCACAAGCGCTAACATAACACCCGCACAACAACAAAGAGGGACTTGCAGGAACAAATCTGTGCTCCTAATCCTCCAATCACGAAAACACAAGTGCTGGCCCACACAGGCCCGATTACACTGATAACTGCCAGTGGCCACCCCGGTGGGCTTTGTGATTTCCAGCTCTTTACATTTCATCACCATGTCATAGGCAGGAAAAGGGGGAAGGAAAAACTCTAATCCTCTCTTAAGGAACGACATTCTCCCTGGTAACAAGGCTCCTCTTTGCTGGAAAATTAAACTATTCCTCAATGTTCTGAAAACGACACATTATGAGGCCCTTGGGAAAGAGTACATATGGGATTTCACCATGCCTCCATTATCAAAATTACCTTTATTTCCTCCCAAACATGAAGGCTTTAAATGTAGGACAGACTAGATTTAAAAAAAAAAAATTAAAAACAAGGATTTAGAATAAAGAGAGTGGCCTGTTCTTTAAGAAAAATATTAAAATATTTATGCTAAATAAGATTCATTTTAGGTATGAAAAAAATCAAGAATGCCGCTTTCCCCACCTGGAAAACTAATCTAAAGAGAGCCTTTTAAGAGAAAGACCCTGTCATTAAACACCTTTTGTAGAGTTAAAATAATCAAACAGAATCAGTCACTGTTTTAAACAAGAAAACAAACTTACCTGCATGTGTAAAGTTTTGTGAACTGCTAGAGTTCTAGACTGACAAAATCCTTTCCCACACTCCTGACATTTGAAGGGCTTTTCTTTGGAATGGATATACCTGAAAATCAATATATGGTTTCATTGAAGTGACTTTAACAGCAGGACAAGGAGTTTCTTTTGATAGTTACTTAAAACCAAGTCTTGAAAGGACAAAAGAAACAGGCTTCCCATTATTTATGTTTTTAGATGGTATTTTTTTTCTCCCTGTGTAATTCTGTTTATGGTTAACCTCAACTAACAAACTCTTCAAAACATTCACCAGTCATCGGCTTTATCTACACTTGATGGCCCTCTCTGGCTACTTTGGAGCTCGAATTCCTGCCAGTTGAGCCCTTCTTGGCCTCTAAGGTTTTCTAAGGGTTTTAAACTGACCAAATCAGGATGTGGGGCAAGGCCCAGTTTAGTGGGACAGATTTTTGGGGATCCCTTACCAGTTGGAGGGGATCCACACGGAAGTCCCACCTTGGATGGGAAAGGAATGGCAAGTAAAATCTCTGAGAATATAGCCCCACCCACCACTCCTGTGAAGTTTTTACTGAATGAAAATACTTGCTATAATGTTTCTTCAATTACCATTTTTTATTAATGCAGAGGTTATGGTTGTGGCAAAGAGGTGAGCGCTGTTTCTAAATTCAGTGGTCTCAAGACCTCAGCAAATAAACTTTCAAGAAAGATAGCCTTGGCGGGCTCTGTTTCTGAAAAAGACAGAGCAGGTGGGTAGAGAGGGGAGGGAACCAAATGGAGGTGGCCCAAATGGATTTCCAGAAGTCATTCTAGGGCAGCCAGAACCAGCGCCTACAATGGGTAGGACTTCTGAGTCCTTGGGCTTTACCTGCTTTTCCCCAAATTCTATCCATGGCAATTGGAAGGAAACTGGAAAGTTGATCTCAGGACCAAGGCCCAGCAGATTTTAACAGCCCAAGTCTGGGGGAAGTTCCTCCAGAATCCCAAACAAGAAAGAAGCAAGAGTGGAAAGTGTCGCTTAAGAAAAAGGTAGATGCTCAGGGTTAGCTGTAGCTGGCTGGGCTGAGTTTTAGGATATATTCCAGTTCAGAGGGGATTTTGGGGACACTTGGAATCTCTATTGGTACTTGGCATTCAGGACAAACTCTCCTACCCTGCCCAGGCCAAACTCTTTCCCCACCTCACCTGTGATCCCGCAGATGATCTTGCCTCCGGAAGGCCTTATGGCAGATGTCACATGTATAGGGCCTCTCATCTGTGTGGGTCCTCTCGTGAATGAGCAAGTTGTAGGATTTGGTAAAGTGTCTGCCGCAAAACTTGCAGATAAATTCTTTTTTCGTTTTGGAAGGCAACCGCCCTCGTGAGGGCTTTCTGTCCGGAGTCAATTTACTGAGACCTGAAATGGGGCTCCCTAGCCCCGGGCTCAGCTTGGTCAGGTCTCCCATCTTAGGGGGATCCTCTTGCGTGGCGGCCACCGCCAAGTTGGCAAAGTCAAACCGGGGCCGATCCTTGTGCAGGGCTGGGAGAACGTGGGCAATAGCTCCCTGCTTGGGGTGGAAGAGGTGGGTGGTAAAAGGCAGGGCTGGAAAGGGGAAGCGTGCGTCTACCAGGCCCTGCGCTGCCGCCATCTCCGTGATGGTGGAGCGGGTGATCTCGTGCACGTTGGGGTACCCCAGCGTCCAGTGGTTCATATGCATGGTCTGCACAGCGCTGAGACCATACAGGCCCTGCAGGTGGTCCACGGCGGCGGGAAAGGTGTTCACCGCCTGCAGGAACGAGTAATTGGTGAGTTGCAGCGACGGGTGGAGTGGGATGGGCGCCGGCAGGGCCTTGCTCCCCATTTTCCTGGGTGCTGGGTAGGGGGGGGGCGGAGGGAACCGCCCCTTTCTTCTAGAACTCAGGGGCGGGTGGGCGTGGGGCTTCCACCGAAATGCAGAGACACAACAGCACGATGAGAAAACCCTAAAAATGGGAGGGGAAGAGAGGAAGGGTCAAAAGAGTGTTATTCAAACCCTCTGGGTCTGCCCTGTGGCATCAGCAAGGGTTACCACAGCCCCCTCAGAAGTCTCCCACCACTGGCCTCCAGGGTCTCCAGAAGGTCATTGAGGGGAGGGCTTAGTGTCTGCCCTGGGAGTTCTCTAGAGCTCAGCCCAGAGACCCGGGCGTCAAGTCGGGAGGAAATGGTTCCCTGGCGAGTGGGGCACCCGCGTTCCCTTCTGGACGCCCACAGTAAGGTCTGGTTGCAGACACTAGGGAGCGAAAGTCTCATGCCCCAGAAAGAAAAAGGAAGGTAGGCAGAGGGGCTTCAGCAGCGAATCCAGCCCACCTGTCCACACCCTGCCAGGCGAAGCTCGATCAACTGCTCCTGGACACCAACGCCCGCAGGCCGGGCCATATCTCTGTCGCCGGGCTCTTCCCAACTCCCAGAAGAATAAGGGGCAGTGGGTCTGATACAGAGCTCAAGGGCCAGGCTCTGGCCGCGACGGCTGCCTGGCTCCAGCTTCCCCTTGCCACACCGGGTGCTGAGCGTGCGGCCCAAGCGCACTTGGTGGAGCCCGCCTCGCCCCGCGCTAACCTCGGAGGTTTCCTTTTTCCTTCTCTGCCTCAGTCCCATTTATCAGCGGTGACGGGCCACAGGAAAGAAAAGTGACACCTGGGGGTTGGTGGCTGGGTTTGGTCTGGAATCACCCCCTCCTCCTTTCCAAGGGCCGCCCCCTTTCCAACCTCCCACCCCCCACGAAGATCCCTTCCAGATGGTTCAGGCTGGGGGTGGGGTGGCAGAGAAAGTCCCTGAGGCCCGAACCCTTTCTCTCAGACTGAGCGCCAAGCTCCTGGGGAGGCTCCCGCAGCGGCTTCCCAGCCCGGCCCCGGGAGAGGCCCCTGGACCCGGGAAGCCCTGGGTGAAGGGAGAAAAGGAAAGGAAAGAGGAGAGGGTTCCCTGGAGAGAGAGAGAGAAGTTGCTGCAGGGAACCCACAGTTCCAAGGGTTCAGTGAGGCCCTGCCGGCCTGGTGGAAGTTGCTTTTTGCGCCTAGAGGTGTGTGCGGTAGGCACTCCGGCCTCCGGGAAGCCTGGACCCAGGGTTGGGGCCTAGGCCTCAGCAGGACGCAGGTACTCTCCAGTCCCTGTGCCCGCAACCGCACCACAGAAGTCTACTTTCAGACCAAGGCTCCCGGAGCACCTCACCTACCTGCATTCAGGATGAGCCTACTCCCTGTCCCTTTTTAGCTGCGGTTTCTGCCTGTTGGAGCAGTCTGGCCCAAGCGTCTAAGGTGGCTTTCCAGGTGCGGGACTCTGTGCTAAGCGCTTTCCCCCAGCGGGGTAGGCAGGCCCTTCTGAACCATCAACCTTTAAGCCCGGCTTTTGAACCTAGCAGGAAGGTGGGAGAATGAGTCCGGTCGTTCCTCCCCACCCACCCCTTGCAGCGCTTGAATGTTCCCCTCTAGCGCTCTTGTGAATTGTTGCCTGACGTTCTGAAGGCAAATGCAGAAGGCAACGCTAATGCAATCCTCTAGCAAGGAGAATCTGGCTGTCTCCGTGAGGCCCACACCTTCCCTCCCTCTTCTTGTTTGGAACGCTCTCGCTCTCTCGGAGACAGGGATTTATTAATGAATAGCTTCTGCTTGGTGGTATGCGGTCTGAGAGTTCAGGCCCACAGTTAATGAGAGGTGTGTAGCAGTCAGAGGGTCTCAGTCAGACCATTCAACCGAAACTGTAAACCCCCATTAGTAATAAACTTTCCCACCACAAATCACGATTAATTTTTGTTAAGTGGCAACCCTGGAGCCCTCTCCTAGAGATGTTAAAAAAAAAAAAAAAAAAAAAAGGATTCGACTAACATCCCCATAATTTGATTATTTCCTTTTTCATTAAACATAACAAATTACACCTTTTCTTCCTCCTTTTTTGCATGATGAGGATTTTTCAGACGTTCAAAATATTACTACTCCCCCAGTGTTAAAAGTACCCCCCCCAAACTAAAATTATGTTTGGGTATGCTCCTAGAGTTCTTAGAAATAAATATAGGAGGCAAACTACAACTCCCACTAAATTCTGTGTCTATATGTTGGGGGAGGGGACAGAAACAGAAGCGAGGTGGATTGAAAGAATACCTAGACTGTGATTTCGATTCCAAACTTGTAAAGTGAATACTGCCATAAGGTTATGCATTAATTCTGCCAGAAGACAGTTGAGTGCCATCTTCCTTTCCTTTTCTCTAAATGATTTATAACACATAAATTAACAGCTATTGTAGTTCAGCTTCATGGTGGCACAAAAGTGCTATTTCACGGTATGTTTATTTTAATTTACAGGGCAGTTTCTTCATCGAGGAAAAGTAAACCAGTGGTACCTTCGGAAACCATTTGACAAACAAAAGAAACCTAAAGAGTGGTCCAACACTTTTGCCATAAATAATTAGGGGGTGTATATTTCCACTCTCCTGCTGACTTGCTGGAAATATATATCAAAATATATTTTAAGTCAATGCAGAGTTTAAGTACTTTCGTTTTGTCTAGAGCTGAGCATGTAGTTTCCACACTCAGTTTCAGGCGGTAGCAGTCATCATCATCCCCTGTCATTTCTCCACCATTCCGCTCTGGACCATTGGTTATTTTTAATTTTGAAAGGAAAGAAACTAAACTAATGAAATGACAATATTTTGGGGGAGCTGAGACTAGTTTTATTTCAGCATCTTCTGCACAGGAATTTCCAGGTACATATAGAAGTTTTGTAAGGTTTAGCTCACTGGTTGTCAACAAATGAGATCTGTACATAACTAATTTCAGTTCAGTGAAGCTTTACAACATTGGAGGGAGAAAAAAAGGTACATGGTAACTTGATAAGGAGTCTTGGCCTCTGGTAATGGTGTTATTACACTGAATTACCTAAAAATAATATACAGTCAAGGGTCATCTGCTAAAACCTGTCCCTTTCGTGTCTGGAAGAAATGACAGATCAAAAATCACTAGGCTCGCTGAAAACTGTCCAAGCCACAATAGAATTTTACATACACCACGCAGCTATAGTCCACCTGGATCTACGGAGATCATTTTTTTTTTTTTAAATTAAGTAAAATGGCCAACCTGGATCAGGTGAACAGAAAAAGAACAGCCGAGAAGTTCCTGCCCCTCTGCAGCGCCTCTGCCTTCCCAAGGAGTTAATTAAATTAAGATGCCTTCCGCATAATCTGGGTTCTGTTTCTCTCGGCTCCCTCACTCGCCCTGCGTGAGTAATTTTCTTGTTCGGCTGAACACTGCAGTTTGTTTAGCAGAGAAAGTAGCTGTCTGCAACGTTGCGCTCAGAGAAACGCCAGCCCCCTTTTGTTCTCTGCTATAACAGGTAGGGAGATTCAATGTTCCCTCCAACTACACCTTTTTCCTCCCTCCTTCCTTCACAGCTCCTTTCACTGTTGCTATTTCTCGAGAATCCAAACGTTAACCCTCCCCCGGGAGAATTTGCCTTCTGCTCACTCTTCCAGGACTAGAGTATGGGAGCAAAATCAAAAGGCCAGCACCAAACCGAAGTATTGCCAAGGACTGTATTATTTCCCTCTTGAAACATGCTGGCTAGGCAGGCACTGTGTGTCCTGGTCATTCCGCGCTGCGCTGCCGAGGCTACCCGGAGACTGGCGGACCAGAAATACAGTGACAAGGTCAGAAACAACATGGGGTTGAGGGTTTTTTATCTTAGCGTACGTCGATCCACTTTTATGAGCTTTGCTTGGACTAAATGTTGCAAAACAAAACTAAAAGCAATACATAAAAGTGTGTGTCCTTGGGTGTTAGCTGGAAATGGCGCGCCTGGCATCTGATAAAGTGGGAAACACAATGCCCCGGGATTGCATCCATATGAGTCTTTCCACAATTTCTGGATTTGTGGCAGGCTGCATCAAGAATCTGAGCGTCCCCTGCACCCCTTGCTGCCTCCCAGAGCGGACACTCACCTCCGGAAGAAAGGTCCGCCTGGGCAGTGGCGCTCAGACCTCGTCCAGGCGGAGAGGCGCGTAGCTAGGAAAGGTCATTGAGTCCACGGACAAACTTCTTCGGCGCAAAGTACCGGGAACCGCGGACATGATCTGGAGAACCACGAACGGCAAGTGAGAAGGGATCCTCAACTTCGAAGTTTGTGGACGTGGAACGCGTAAAGACTTGATGTACTTGGAACCGGCTCTCAGCACTTGCTCGAAACCCCGCGCCTTCGCGAGTTTCCAGCTGTGGACTCCGGGTACTGTCGGAGGCTGCAGCCTCGCAGGGCCATCACCCTCCAGCAGCAAGCGCGCCGAGCTCTGTCCCGCGCCCGAGTCCCTCCCTAGGCTGCTCGCGGCTCGGAGTCCCGGGCTTTAGTAGCGGCCCCGCCTCCCCTTCGGGCGGGCGTCCCGCGGCCGCGCGGGGCCCGCTGCACCCAGGCTCCGCCTCCGCGCTGGGCGCCTGCTAATGGTCCACTCTGTTTACTTGTGTTTGGATAGCAACTGAGTCTTAAAGGCACAGGTTTGCTCGAGGTTACAGAGATTGAGCCGAAAGTATCTCAGTTCAAAAACAGACACAAACACAAGACTCACCCTGTTCCTTTCCATACTACCTTTCCTTATCCTATTAAACTCTGAGCAGCTGGTTCTCTGCCTCCCGAAGACCCGCAGAGAAACCCGAAGAGCATTTTGTAGTTTTACTTGGAGCGCTCGCTAGTTTAATTTCCGCATCCTAACACATTCGATATAATCATCTTCTTCATAAGATAAAATTAATCAATTCTAGATTGTGTTCTCCAGTGTATATCACCTTTCCCCCAATTTTAAAAGTTTTTTTTTTTTAAACATACTTTCGGTCAATTATGACTATAAATATAGTCTGCCTTTGCTTGCTGTTTTTAGGCAAAGTTTGTTTATAGAGGTGACAATTGACTAATTTCATAATTGCTGCAAAGACATATGTGGAATGTCCCAGGAGAAATTTCTTCCAATATTTGAATGAGCCGATGTACATTTCATGAGCAGTTAACCAACTTGGTTAAAGGGGTGGGCATCTGCAACCCATTGCAAACAATAAAGAATCCATCTGGAATGGTGAAGGGCAATCATTTTTAAAAATTAGGAAAATATATTCTAGCTTCTCAAAACGTATACATCTTCATTCACAGCAAAAATAGATTTCATTGTTCAGTTGCCAGAAAACTTAATCGATTAAAATGCAATGATACATTTTTCAGGTTCTTCTAAAGGTTTGGTCCTGTGTGAGTGTAATTGCAGAACGCACTTCAACTACTCTGGAAGTAGGGCAAACAGAGTGACTGAAAGGGAATGACACACCTATTTTAAGCAGTCTTTTTTCCAGAAGCGACCTACACAAGCAACAAGGTGGAAAAGACCCTTAGTCCCAGACTAGACTGCAGAGGGGAATTTTGTTAGCCCCACGCAAGTCTACACTTTGTGGGACGCAACTCTTCTAGGCAAAATGTTGTACAATTTAAAAATGTTCTACTGAAGGATGGTTTGGGATGTGTCGCCCCAAGGGACAATTAAAACAAACTCAGTCGTGCAGGGAATTGGACAAATGTTAAGTAGAAGAATAAAAACTGTTAAAAGGTTAACCAGTGATTGGGGAGCCTGGCATAAACTGTAAGATATTGTTTTATGAAGATAAAATTCCTTCTATTTTATTTTTGCCGAGGTGCATTGGATTTTTCGTTCTTTTGGTAAAACATAATTCAGAGAGAGCAGATCTTTGTTTCTTTCCAATTTAAAATTCGCAAAGTTTAAAAAGTGAGCTTGGAACGGAGACCCGAGCGTTTCATATCCGTCAGTATTTAACTGCTTCAAAGTAGATTTGACAAACAGCGTGGAAGCAGCAGAATGCCTGAGAATTCTAGTTTTTTCAAAGAAGTTTTCCCTTGTGGGTTCTATAGGGGTGCTTTCATTTTAGAGCTCGCCTTGAGCCTCAGCGACTGGGATGCCTGCGGTCCTTTCTAACCACCTCATTCTTTCCGCAGCTTTTCTCAATTTGGAAGATTTGGAGAAACTTTCTCTTCTTTCAGACCCCCAGGACACACACTCCCGGGGTGGTGACCTGAAGGGTGTTCCTGAGCTTTGTATTTCCAATTCACCCAAGTGGCGGCAACTCCCCCGCGGCGGGCTTCACACCTTCCGTTGGTGTGTGGATGTGCGCGCGCGCGTGTGCGTGCGTGTGTACGCTGTGTACGCAACTGCCCGCTTTTCCCGCGGGGTAGACAGAAATTCACACCACCTACGAGCCTCACCATCTTTCTGCAAATCTCCCAAACCCCATGTTTTCTCGTAGACGTGTTTACTTCGCCCACCCCGGCCTCCGAAGTTCCGCAACGGAGCCTGGGCCTCGGCAGGAGCGCGGCTGTCTCTGGAAAGGTAGGGAAGAGTCGGAGAGCTGCGGGCTTTGGGGGAACCCGCGTGGCTAGGCAGCGCCTGGGTAGCCTCCAGGCCCTGCAGCCACAAACGGCAGGTGCGTGAGACAGAGGCTGAAAGCACCGTGGCACTGAGAGCAGGGTGTCCCCAGGCCACTTTTGGGGTGTCTCTGCGCTCAGCCGAGGCTAGCTCCTGGCCCCCGCCAGAGCGCAGACATTAGGGGGCCCACCCAGGAACAGCCTCGTCGGTCGCACTCCCCTGGACGACAGCGTTTGGTACGTAAGATAGGCCAGCAGGTCCCCGGCAAATTGTGGGGTTCGGGTGTACCGAGAGGGAAGTTCCGGAGCCTAGCGGCCCAGCTACGCCCGGGGGCTGACAGTGCCCACAGCGTTCTCACTCCCCCGGCGCTCTCCTTGAGCTTCGCGGCAAGCTGACCATTCATTCCACCGAAGTGGTCATCTGCTGTCCTCGCGGCTCCGGGCTTTCAACACCAAGGACACTTCCAGGAAAATGGCTAACAGACTGACGAGGGGCAAGCAAGTAATTGCTGCCTGAATCCGAACAGCCGAAAGTCTAGTCCCCTGGAGGAAGGGGTGAAGGCCAAGGAAACGCGAAGAGTTGGAGGAGGGGCCCGGCTGCCTACACATCCCCCACCCCCCAGCCCACCCAGGAGGCTCAGCCAGTTAAGCAGTGAGCAGGTGTCGGACACAGACTTCCCTGGAGCTGATTCGGAGCCTCTCCCATTCGGACCTCGAGCAGCGAACACCCTAAAACCTTTCACCACTTAAAACACAAATAATGGAAATCCCATCTTCCCCCGGGAACCCAAGAGCCTTTATCTCTGAGGACTCGCCTCCCTTCTCCCCAGACTTCCGCCTGCCTCTGCAGCGCGGGGATCTTTTGCTTTTGAACTTCCCGCAGTTTGCCACGGTTCTCCGGAACTCGGAGGAGTGGGCACCACTCATTCAGAGTGCCAGAGAAATGCTGGGGACCGCGGGTCCCAGAGAAGGGTTGCTTAGAGGCGACTTAGGATGACGGTGCAAGAGCAAGGCTAAAAGATTAAGAATTTCATTTTTTAATAAGGCTTGTTTCTGCAGACGCTCTAAACCAGTCTGGAATGGGAAAGGGCCGCTGCCGCTGGAGCTCCTCAGCCCGCGGGAAGAGCGGCAGCGCCCCCTGGAGGCGCGGGTCCAGCATTACGTGGCGCGGGCGGGGGTGGCGAGCAGAGACTCCGGAGGCTGGGTCCCACTTGTACTCACGCAAGACGACCGACGACCCTGAGGGCCATTAGGTTCTTTTCAACTCTACCTGTGTGCCTTTGCAGCAGAGGAAAGCGTGCACAGCAGGGGTTCTGGAGGGATGGTGGGGCCTCTGGCCTGAGAAATAAGCCGCCACCGGATCCCCACCCCTGGGGCCTTTGCGAGGCCCCCACACGGTGTGCCCCCTCCCCAGAGACTCATCTCCTGGAGGGTTTTTCTAAAATGGAATTTAGGAATTACGACGTGGTTGGGGGTGGGTCTCTGACTTCCTCAGAGGGGATTCACTAGTTTTGACCCCAGCGCAGGAAGTGAGGTCGGTGCTGCTCTGAAGATTTCATCCCAGGCCTTGTACACCGTAACAACGGGGAGGCCAGAGAGGTGTCTCAGAAGACTCATTTGGAACGGCTGTCCCCCTCCCCACGATTGCGCACGGTGTCCCAGCATTTGAGGCCCTGTGGAGAAAGGATCCCAGGGTGGGTTGTGTTCGCCTTAAGCCTGAGAGAGATCGTGGTGAGGCAGTAGAGAGGATGGATGAACTTTCCTGGCAAGCTTAGGAGCCCGAGGATTCCCACCCCCACCAGCAAGCGTCCTCTCCGGGGATCCAGCCACCTCCAGACTCTCCATGGCCTGGGATCGGGGAGAGGGTGAGAAGGGCACGCTCTCCTTCCAACTTGCCCTTTAGCTCAGCTTCTTTCCACCGGAGGCTGCAACGCCCGCCTTTCCAGCCACTAGCTTTTTTGGCTTGTCCCCGAGAAGGGGGAGAGGCCTACGGAGGCCGAAGACCGGGTTGAAGTGTTAGCTACGTGGCAACAGCCAGAGTGGACCAGCCTCGGGCAGACCCTTCGGCGAGCCGGGATCCTGCCGGGGTTTGGCTATCTGGGTGAGACTCTCGGCTGCCTGGGCAGCGACACCCAGTGTGACTCGAGGCTGCTGCGAGCCATTAGCGCCTAGCGAGTCGCGTGGTGCCGCCGCAGACCCCAGGATGAGAGGCGCCTCCACGCGGCCCCGAGTCGGGAGAGACCTGAGGCAGAAGTAGGCACAGCGCCAGGCTGGCTGTGCAAGTGTTCGGCGCGGGCTCATCCAACCGCCCCGAGGCCCGCTTGGGCAGCGGAGGGTGTGAATGCAGGCCCCTCGGGCAAGCCAGCCAGGATGCGCCTTCTCCTTCAGAGCCTTCAGGAAGGGAATCTCCTGTCTCTGGCCACATCAGAGTGTAGGTCAACTCCTTCGCTCTGGCTTCTAAGGACCGGTTTGAATTCAAGGTGCTGTTCTAAGAAACCGGTCGGTATCGGTGACTAGGTAGACCTCGGCTGCTGACGGCCAAAACCAGGAGCCTCCCTCGAGTAAGACCCAGAGGATGGTGCACTTTGGGGCAGCGCCACCTGCCAATCGTGGGACTGTCTCGGCCCTCGCGCTCCAAAAAGGTCATCCTCGGAGCATGACTAGTTCCGTGTACAAATCTGCTTTTATTGGGTTTTCATTTAAAAAAAAAATCACAGCTTAAACTTTGACTTAAACGAACATCTTGTTTTCCAATGAGTTCCATTCGTCTTCGGCAGCGAGTTAACTGGAGTCAAGCAGCTCTGTTCTGTTTCCTGCGGCCCTGGTTGGCTTTGGAGGTTACACTTCTTGCTACAGAAGTCGTCTCCGGGACTCGGGGATCCATCCAGAGTTACCATTTAGAAAAGCAGTTCTTAAAATGCGGTTCAATAGCATCAGCAAGGTCTGGGACCTGTTAGAAATGCGTGTTCTTTGGCCCCACTTACTTACTGAGTCCCACTCTGGGAGTGGGGTCCGAGATCTGTGTTTGAAGGAGTGCTCCAGGTGATTCCCATGTACTCCAAGTTTGAGAACCTGACCTCGATCACATCGACCTTTGTGGGCCAACCGACGTGCACGATCTTTTTTTGCGGCTCTTTCTCCTTTTCTGCTTCTATCCCTCTTTCCCTCTGTCCCCTACCCCTTCCCCATAAACGTCTGGCCTAGAGCCATTTAATCATTCGTTCCCTCATTCATTCATTTTCTTTCTCGAATTCATCTCACTTTCCCAAGTCCTTGGAGACGGTTGAAGTTATCCAGGTGAACTTGAAGCGACCCCTCTCTTCGAGTCGGAATGTATGGGAAAGTAAAGGAGAAAAAAATTGTCCGGGAGACTTCCCCTTTCATGGCCAGTTTTGTTGTTGTTAATTATTATTATAATCTAATACTAGATTTGATCTGATTTCAGGAAATTACTCTGTTAGGGACCAAACAGCATTTTACCTCACTTTACATTTTTGACCCAGGTGGTGATTCCCTTTCTATTTTCACCATATCCTAGGGCTTCTGTGTGTGAACTGCACCGACTTCCACACACTGACCACACCCTACCTGCCCTTCTGGTATTGGGTCGATGTTCAGGGTGGGGTGTGTGTGTGTGTGTGTGTGTGTGTGTGTGTGTGTGTGTGTGTGTGCGCATGTGAATGTCATAATCAGCTGGCTCCTCTTTGGACTGGGTTCAAAGTCTCTGAGCCCTTAGATTTCCCTGCGGCACAGGATGCTCTTAAGGCAGCTGAAACTGACACGCAGGTTGGGCTCACAGATTCTACACGCTGGCTCCCACCCTTCTCATTTGCCTTCTGCTTCCGGGAATTGCCCAGCTTGGACTATCAGATGTACCTGGGCTTTGACCTTGACTCTCCTTCTAATGCTTTTGTCAACTTAAGATTAGATCAATCCTTTTGCTTAGGAGCACAGGAATTGTCTCCATTCCCACCTAAAAATCTGAATGAAATTCCCTCTTTCTGGTCTTTTAAAAGCAAGTCAACCTCCCATAAGCTTTCATTTTGCACTTTCTCTCTAGAACCTTTGATTCAAACTTCTGTCTTTAGCTAGCCAAAGAGCTGCCTCCACTGGACAATTTGCTTCCTTTGAGGATTTCTGGTAGGCAGTGAAAGTAGCAGAAGGCACTTTGATTTGCAGTCAAGTCCCTTAAAATTCAGGTCTTAATACAAGTCACTTGTTGTGGTCTAATTTTGCATTCAGGGAAAAAAAAAAGTTTTCCTTTAGTGAGCCAGCACAGGGAAGCCACCAGAAATGTACACAATGATGCATTTTCATATTGCCCATAGTTTTACATTGTACGAAAGTATTCAGCTCCACTTTGACAAAGAGTTGCTATTTTAATATGAACTTTTCTTATGGGGATTTTCAAAATATAAAATGTATAATGGTCAGGAACATGATAATCTCTTTACAACCTGTGATCGTATTTCTTAACAGGATTTTGCTTTCCAGTGCAGATGGTTTGACAGAGTAACATTAAAAGCAGCCAGCACTTAGGAAATGCCAAGGCCAATATTTTTAAAATGCAGATGCAAGTTTTAACAGAGAAAAATGTATATCCCTGTAGCTGTTTGCCTGTGAATATTCCCCAGAGGATTAAGGCACTGTTTTTGAATCCAATCCAAGTTGGCAAACTCTCTAAAAAGTCTGTGAGGTGCCAGCTCATAAGGCACATACAATTCCTTGTCACCAGATATTTTTGAGCATCTACTATGTACAGGGTCTAAGCAATTAGGTTTTTGTTTGAGACTGAACTTTAATCTGATTCGGGAGCTGGGACAAGGGCAAGGAAGGTGGTATTTTAAAGTTGGTTTCCTCTGGTTTTGTTAAATTGTTAAAGTATTTGTAGTTAATAGCAATCTTTAAAACATTTATTGAACTCTCGCTTACATTGTTAGGTCATTTTTACAAGTCAAGGAGAGAAATTCAATGTTAAAGCCAGTTCATTTATTGGAAAACGAATGCCAGCACAGGCTTAACTTTTGGCTTTCCAAATGGAAGACCTTCATATTATGACAACATTTTACAATAATGTTATTTCCATCATGCCAGGTGATAACTTAGCAGTAGATTCCTTATTCTGGTGACTGTTACTCACTCAAGGCTGTTTTTACCTCCTGACTCTGTAAGGAATCTCGGAAAGGAAAAACAAACAAAAAACGTCCTTTTCTTCTGACATCCTTGCTGGAGAGAGGGTTAAAGGCAGTGGCAGATACCTAGACTGGCCCTGGCCTATCCTCATTGTTCCTTGGGAGAACTTGGAGGGAGACCAGCTCAGATACAGCTGGCATCAGAGAATCCAGGTTCCTCAGGAAGTGACGTGCTCTATTATTTTTGCTTCTGAGCCCCAAATACAGAAAACTTCAAATGGATCTGGAGACACACAGATGTAAAAACCTGAGCAGGTTCATTCTACTCTTACCCCTTGCACCGTGTTACAATGCCTGGTCACACTATGTTTTATATGTTTAAGCCACATATTCCATTTGACAGTCACCTAACTGCTCTTTCCCAAGTCCTCTCCCCCTACAGTCTCCACAACCCATGCCTGGGAAGTGGGCCTTTTTCCAGGAATCAGACTGGGTGTTTACTATGATGTCAGGACACCAGACAGCAGCATTTTAAGCATGTGTTAGACCACGGTTGCCTTTTCCTTTTCCTAGAAAAGTACACAAAGTGCAAGTTGTCTCCCAGGCCTTGAGGCATACATCCAAATGCCCTATGTGGTAGGCCCGCCCAGGCCCAGGAGAGCATGAAGGAGAACATCAGTGTGTCATATGGGTGTGTTCATCCCTGTTCCCCTCTGTCTCATCATTGACCACATCCTCTGACCGCCATATGGCCTGGGAGTGACCTGGAATATATTAAACACTGGCTTATAGAACTCTTGTAGAGCAAGGTAGCAATGAGAGAGTGGGATTTTAGACCTGTTAGCTCATTCAATATGTATTTATTGAGGAGCTTTAGTATGGTAGGTGCTGAAGATACAACAATGAATTAAGGTGCTGTAATCTATGGGGAGATAAACAAGTATACAGGCAATTGTGATATACTATGAATCAGAAAACTTGGACTTGGACTCTAGGTCTCTAGTTAATAGTCTATTATATTGAGCAAGCCATAACACTGTTTATTGAAAAGTAGAAATATTGTCCTGTGCATTAGATCTTCTTGTGCTCTACTGTTTTATTTTATTGCAATTAGAGAATACAGTAAGATGATCTGTGATAAGCATTTTTTTTTAGGTCAATGCCATTATTTTGAATGATATTCTCTAACAAAACAATGATGCTCCTAATTTGGAGGTGTCATGGATATATGAGATCTTAAAGGGAATAAAATTGTATCAGAATGCAACTGAGCTATATAAAAAATTCCAAAATAACAGGGGCTTAAATAAGAGATGTTGTTTATCACACCCAAACATAGGCAAGCCAGAGTCAAGATGGTAGATAGCCTCTTGATTATCAGGAACTTGGACTTTTTTTATATTTTCCCACCAACTTGAAGACATAGCTTTCACCCTGTAGAGCAACATACTGTGCTTCAGCTAACAGCAAGGAAGAAGGCATGGAGAAGGCTAACCCCCTTTTTTTTATGTCACAGAATCTAGAACCTAGTCACATAGCCATTCCCACCAGCAAGAGAGACTGGAGAATGCTGTGTTAACTCTGGGTGGCTGAATGCCCTGTAAAAATTTAGGCTTTTATTACTAAGGAAGAGGAAAATGAATATTGGGGAATGACCAGCAGAGTCTGCCATAGGATGCCTGGGTCTGGTGCTTGGTTCTTTATAAATGTTACTTTACTTGTGTTGGCACCATAATCACCATCATTGGTCCTGGATAGTGTACACTGTCCCCTTTGTTGTTTTTATGCTCTTGAAGCACTTGGTTCAGTGGCAAGAGTCTGCTTTGGATGCCTCAGAGTAATGACATTGTTGGCCTCTTCTTGTTCACGCTTAGTTGTGGCTGCCAGTGTGTTACTTTGTTTAGAATGAGGAGGTATCGATAAAGAAGTGGATGAGGGTGGAAGAGAAGAGGTACCTACCTGGGGAAAATCTTGTTCTGGATTGTGGGGAATATTACTGGTACTAACGGCTGCATTCTCTTTGTGGAACAGGTCCTGGGAAGTCAGGCTGACCAGGTGAGGGTCTTCTGTAGGAAGTACTTCATTTTTACCCCTTGGAAGATGGGATGAGAAATAAGACAGAATGTAGTAGAGGAAGAGTGGAAGTTTCAGATTTTTCTTGGTCCTATCACCATATAAAGTAGTCTTGGGGAGCAAATGCAGAAGCCAGAAGTTGCTTTTTACAGCTCTGGCAGGAAAAAAATGTAGCTCAGGATGCCCTAAGGAGCAGAGTCAAAATTGCAAGCAGACAGTCCTCACCCTCCTCTCATCCCCCACTCCAACCCAGCACAGCAGAAAAGGCCCTGCTCAGCTAGAGCCCAAGGACAATTTCCAAAGATAAGTGTACAGAGACTTAATTACCATTTAAAGTTATCCTGGCTTGATCTCTCTGCCTGGTAAATTTTGCTTCTGAGCCTTATCGCTGGCTAGATTCTCCCTCCCAAACCTAGATGGATGTTTAGCCACAAACAGGTGTAAAGGAAGCGGCTGGAAGGGACCTGTGGATCCCCAGTCTCATCTGGGGTCCCCTTTCAAGGTACTGGAGAATTGGGGCAAGCCTGAACATGGTGGCTACATGCAGAGTGTTAATGTCAGTGTGTGGGGAGAAGGAGTCTTCCCCTGCAGAAACATCTGGAGTGACACTGAGGACATACTTTTATAGTTTTACAGGAGCCCTGGGGGATTCCCAGGCCTGAGAGAACTGGCTAGATAGTTCCTATTACACATTTATTTCCTTAAAGGAGATATTTTATATTCTATACTGTAATTCAATTCCTTTGGTTCCCCACCCTGCTAAAAAGGAAAAGAACATACAGTCCAAACAATTTTTAAAACAAAAAAATTTTCCCTCCAAACAGTAAACGTGTACAATTCATGTAGCTTTTACACACATCTGTAAGCTATGACTTGTTTATACCAACCCTTACAATATTTTAAAAATAAAGGATAATGTTTTTCAGTCTGTATACACTAGCACTTTCTTTTATCAACCCCCCACACACAAGTGTACGTCCCCTTTTTTGGATGTAATTGCATATCTATATAGTAATATATACAATTGATATAGAGGAAAGTCATGTATGTTTTATAGCAAACATACCAGAAGGATGTAAGATACTCGTGTTGATTCTAAATATGGAAACTAATAACCTGCAGGGTAAAACAGCCCACCTGAGTTGGTCTGATGCTAGTTTATGGCCTGGTTTAGAGGATTTAGGATCATCAGATAAAGTATTTTAGAGACAACACAATCCTGTCCCATCAGTTTATCTATTTGGCCACAAAGGCTCAGGTGGAAAATAATTTTCTCAAGTTAGCTGACCTTTCCAAAACCCAGAGCTCAGACTCCTGGTTTCCAGGAGTTGACTTCCTGTCCTACCTCACAATCTCATCTAGAAAGAACCTGGATTTTCTGTAGGAAAAGATGCTGGCTCGATTCCTGCAGTGTGTTGTGCTATCTCCAGCTGTCCTCCAGGGCTTAGCTTCAAAGTGTGGTTGCAGGACCAGTGGCTTTGGTCTCACCTGGGAGCTGGTTAGAAATGCAGCCAGAACTACTGAATGAGACTCTGCATTTTAACAAGATCCCTTAGTGGTTTGCCCATAGATTAGATTTAGAAAGAACTGCTGCAGGCAACAATGCATTGAATGCCAAATTGTTTCCTTAAAGACCTGTTTAATTATTTTCCTCTGGTGCATTATGATGGCACAGGCCTCGTGGCTCAGGAGGCTGAGATGGCTGTGGTGTGGACCATGGAAAAGCACAAGGACTTGAATATGAGACCCGGAGTGGGGTGGGATGGGGAGGAACCAAAATGAAACAAATAAATTAAAAAAAAAAAATGCTTTTTGTGCCTCTTCCTTCCTTCCTTCCTTCCTTCCCCTTCATAAAAAAAGGAAAGGAAAAATTAAAAAATCCTAAATGACTTCCTATTATTTATCTGATCCTACCTTAATTTTTTTTTTTTTTTTAAAGGAAAAGTACAGCTAGGCAGGTAGGAAGAGATAGGAGGAAGAAGCATTTAATTTATCTTTTATTTAGTTGTTTATCTTGTTTGTTCCTCCCAGACCCCAGGTCTCAAAGCCCAGTCCTTGGGATGTATGTGGACTCTGCAGGCTGGAGGTTGTGGACTTAACTGCTAAGCCAGCAAGGGAGCACCCACCCAAACGTCTCAATCTGGGCCACCCGCTGCTCGTAGTAGTTGTATTCATCTACTATCGCTGGGAAGTACAATGTCCTTGGTTTTAAACTAAGCTTTCTTCTATAGGTCTTCTGGGAATATTATTATTATTACTATTACTATTATTTTACAAATTCAGGTGACTAGCCTTCATGCATCCTTAAGGTGACTGAGAACCATTGATCCAAAACATTGTTTCAGAATAACTTAGAATAGATAAGTCTCAGAAATTAGCAAGCACTTCATGCTACCTTGTTTTTCTTAGATGCCAAATCACAAACACTGTTTTTCTACTGACTATATTTTATCTTGTATTTCTTTCCTTTTCATTGGTGTCTCACTTGCTTACAATTTCAGTAGATAAACTTGCCCAACTCCCAAATACCTTCTTCCACTTCATTAGTCGTTATTACTAAGAGGAGTTAACTATCTTGGAAACCTGTTTAGACGTTGTGGCATTCAGTCATCTCCTTGCTCTAGTTGCTGCATTGGATACTCTAATCATCACCAGGATTGATTAGGCTAACCTAGATCCCTAAGTGGAATTCTCCACCTATCTCATCATTTCCTTAAAATCCTTTCAAAGGGAATAACATTCCCAGAGTGATGCAAGGCTAAATCAATTAATGAGCTCCAATTTTCAGAAAATAATCGCTATTCTCAGTTCTTGTGCTAACAGATTCCAGGAAAGGGGATAGTTGTGTATATTAGAGTATAATTTAGTTCAGTATTCTTATTTCGTTCCTCCCTTACAAGACAATAATTTAAGAAGGGGCCAGTGAACAAAGTTGTTTATTTTTTTACTTATAAAAAAGACCATTACCAAAACCCGGTACTGACTGCTCACCTCTTTACAATGGTGATGTTATCTGTTGAGTATCCGGGCTTACCACTGACCACAGCAGAGGCCTGGACATTATTTGTTCAAATAATTTTCTTCTCTTTTTTTAAGTTAAATGTGTGCAAGATAGCTTGGATGGGTGCAGGGTGGTGTGAGAGTAGTTATTTCACTGGGTACAATGCATACTTTTTCAATATTGTGCTATTTCCATAAAAGTAAACTTTATGAGCTGTATGCTTGCATTTTTGTTTCCTGACTTGTTATCTATCCTACAATTTTTCTATTAATTTGATAGTATATGGTTTTAGTCAAACATTTGTTCCAAATTCTGCCAGATTAAGGGGAAGTTTCCAGACAAAACCCTGCCCAGGAACCTTCCTAAGTAAGCAGAACTTCTTCAACCCATCCTCTGACCATGGCATTAGCTTCTCGGGGGTGGTCGGGGGCTGAGTGGGGTCAGTAACTGGACACCAGCTCAGTTTATTTCATGATGCTGTTCTCTCTGTGACAAGGCACATCCATAGAAAATTCTGTAAGCAGCTCAGCAGCAGAAACAGGGGGCAGATGGAAGCAGTGGGTTAGTAGTGAGATTTGAGTGTTCAGAAATGAAGTACGAAAGCTTTTGGGGTCAGCTCCAATCTTCCTGGGCTGCGTGTTTTCCTTCAGGCGCTGTGCAGGCGATTCACCCCAGAATGACATTCACATTCCACTCAAGTTGTCTGCATTTGGAATTCTCTGGGGGTTTTCACGAGTATAGAGGTCACTGTCTCTGACAATTCAGCTTTAAAGTTAATTCCCAAGATAAATAGAGCAAATTGACACCAGTTTGCTTGTAATTTTTCTTGCTTCAAACTCTAAAAGACAACAATGAACCAGCAGCCAGATTGGGTTCCTGGAAATTCAAGAAACACAGGCATTTTATTTTCTACCTTTCTAAATGAGGCAATTTAGGGCCGTCAGAAACAACAAAATCCATGTAAACGTCTTAATTCTACAATTTTGCTTGCATTTCTGAGAGGACAGAGAATCATTGTTTCCATTTTTTTTTGAAGCTGCATAAGTAGTGGTTTCTTTTTAAACTGGAATGATAGAGGGTTGTAATCTTTTTAATTCAGACCTTGCAGCAGAAAAGCAGGGCTTACTTGTGAGCTGCATTATTCAGTAACACACTGCATAGAACAGGGAAAGTAAATAATGGAACACATACTTTATAATTACTCTCGGTGTGGGGGGAATTCAGTGCTGGATGTGGAGCTGGGGGGTCGGGGGTGGCAGAGAGAGAAGCAGAAGCTTCTCTCTGGATTCTGAAGGCATAGGACAGAAATGGAACCTGGAGGTAGAGCCAGGAACCCTGAGAAGGAGGGTAGCTGAGGTGCACTGAGCCGAAAATGAAGGATTTGTCCCTCTGCGCCTCAGTGAGAAGGAAAATAATTAGGAATTAAATGTGAGCCTACACAGGGAATCTGGAGATCTACTCTATTTCCTAGACAGTGTCAGAAAACCTTTCGAATAATCTTACTGAGGAAAAAATTGTCAAATACATATGAGAAAGGTTGTATTCTAGATCCCCTATTTAAGAATCAAAACTCAAATTAGCACACCCAGAGCTCTGAGCAGTCTTACAGGAAAAGACATCTGCTTAATCTGATCTCCCCACTCCAGTTTAATTTTGTAAAGTTCCTCTCAGCTACCAAGTTCTTGCTGACCAAGCACGTTCTGCTTTTTAAGCTAGTTCACTCAATGACAGAGAAAACTGATAATTCAGATTTTAAATTTGGATTATAAAACACTCAAAAAAAAAATCAGTGTCAATACAAACCAAGGACTGGTACAATTTAATTGTAACAAACGGATCTTTTAATGGCAATACCATTACTCATTAGCTGTGTGACTCCGAGCTTTCATTTAACTTCAGGTTCTCCAGTTTTGATCTTTGAGTTTAAAATTGTTTCTGGTGCTAACACTGGTCTACGTGCGGGAATATTGATTAGAGAGCTTTCAATAATTTATCCAGTTGTTAAGCTCTTCCCTACTCATTGCACCACAGTCTATATTAGAAAACTAATACTAGTTGTTGAAGAATCTTTAGAACACCAAGAAAAGAAAGGGGCCCCATTAATGAGCACTTAACTATGTTCCATATGCTGTTCTAAAAATTTCACTTATAATAGCCCAGGGCCAAACCACACCCATTACCTACATTACTCTGAAACCCAGGAACCTAGAAAGGAAATTTTTAACTAGTTAAAAGAGGAGCAAATATTAAAGCATTCTAGCTGCTCCTGTACCAGGAATTACTCTAAATGCTTCAGCTGCATTATCTCATTTAATCCAAACATCAATTAATAAGGTGATGCTGTTATCATCTCCCCCTTTACAGATAAAGGAACTGAGACAAGGTAGAGTAATTTGTCTGAGATCATATGACCAGGTGCTGGAGACAAGCTGAATAAACTGAGTAGTCTCGTGCCAGAGCTCGGGGTATTACTGAGCAGGGAAACACACCTGGAATTGCCAGCTACAAGGATTATGTAAACTGAAGCTATGTATGACCATCTTCCGGGGCCTCAGGTGGGAGTTGTCTGCAGTAGAGGAGAAGAAGGGGCCATGTATTATAATATAAAAAGGAGAAGAGTGAGAAGAGGGAGAAGAATGGAGAAAGGGAAAGATGAGGGGAGGAAGGAAATAGAGAGACAGAGAAAGAGACACAGAGAGACATACATGGCTTGAGAGCCTGGATCTAGGTGTACCTGAAGCTTCCAATCCATGGACTTTTCAGTTATATGGACCAGTAAACCCCCTTTTTTGTTTAAGCTAGTTAAGTTTGGATTTGTATCATTTGCAAATAAGAGTACTGACTAAAACAAACTTTTCTGTAAGATGCTTCGGTATGAACTGGGGGCTTGGGGAAGATGAGAGTCAAGATGTCAAAAATGGGTTGGCATCCTAGGACGTTTATACAATTGTGGCCTTCTGTGGCTCCAGTTATCCTCATATACCATTATATGAGGTATATACCATATACCTCATGCCACATTGCCAGTGTGCTCTGTGGTAGTCTGTAAACATTCTATTGTCACTGCAAAGATATAGCCCATGGCTCCTGGAGAGAAGTCTAAAGCTAAATCAATACAGGATTGTCACATCACCAAGAGAAACTGCTTGATCTGCCTTATCAATGCCTAGGGTTATAGCACACAGCAAAAATAAAACCCTGTAGAATGTTGGCTGAACACAAAAAGGTCACATCTGTGAAAAGCAAATCAGCACAATGCATGTACTTTGAAAGACACCTACATGTTGGGGATTGGTGGTTGGTTGGTCAGACATGAGTCATATTTCCACCCTTGTACATTGGAAGGGCTCTATACAAATCACATCGATCGCAGAGAAGTTATTCCCAAAGGAAGAGCAATTGGGCAGACAAATAACATGTCCATAAGGCCAACACCTGGTCCATTCCTGGCCATGACTGGAAAAAGGTAGGCAGCCTCGATCTGTCCTCCAGTGTGATTTCGAGTGAAATTGGTTTGCTTACATGATCTCACATTCAGCAGCTGAGTCCTGGGAAGTGCCATCACCCTCACTCTTTCAGGACTGGGTCTTTTTAGATATCTGGATTCCAGCTCAATAGCTGTTTGGTTACCTAGCCTAGAACACCTGTTCAGGTATATAACTGGGTCACACTATAAACTTCATTTTGTGTGGCATGGCCTTTATACAACCTGGTCTAGATTCTGGTCCTGTGAATTTCTAACTGACACACACGTTACCAGCCACCACCACTGCCCAGAATCTCTCATCACTTTGTCTTACCTACTGATTTGAGCCAGATGGTACTGAACTACACCTAAGGTTGCTGTATCCTATGACATTGTGACTTAGACATCCTGGGGTCAGTTTCCTCAAAGTTTTACCTCTCCCTTGCCTTCACTTTCTACTGTGCTGCCCAAGTCTCCATATGTATGTGGGGCCCCTTTTAACAAGACAGACTGCCTTATTTCTCAACAGCCTTGTTCTTCAAACTCTCTTTGCCTGCTGTCTCTTCTCTGCTGGCTATTCTTTAAGGACTCTGGCTCTTATTCAAAAATTTCTTCCCATGTCTCTGTCCATTACTGGGTAACATAATCAAACATTTTTTTTTTCCTCTCAAAGAAAGCATTATTTTCAATGTCTTAGCCCAGGGCACATAGAATATCAACATGGAGGTAACATGAGGTATGATAAACTTGAGTCTCCATAAATGACATCTTGGGAAGGGTGGAATATTCCAGATTCACTATATATGCTTTAACAACCAGTTCTGTAATTGGCTAATAAATTATATTTCCATGTCAGCCAGTAGGTATTTATTTTACTATTAATGATTCCCCAAATACATGAACTTCTAAAGAGCAGATAAAAGCAGCTGCAAATGTGATCTGGGAATAAATATCAAGAAAAGAAACACAGCAGCCCGCAGAGTTCCAGCTGTTCTCCCCTTAGTGCTTATTGGCATTCTTATGGTCAGGCACATTTTGAAGTTGGAAGGCACATTTCCAACAGCTCTTGCTCTTACACATGGTGTTTGAAATACTGCAAGCATTCTGGTTCCTATCAAAATAGTAGTCACTGTCACCAAAATTATTCATTTCCTCCTCATCCTCTGTTCTCCTTTTGGCCCCTCTTTGGCATCTGTATCTTCTATCCTGATGCTCAAGATGACAAATCCTAATTATGGGGAGGCTGTGACAGTACATACCTTAATAAGAGTTGAGTGGAGCCAAGGCTAGCCTGTGAGCTATGTGATCATTCTACTCACTGGGGCAGGCAAGCCTTTCTTAATCCCATACCTTTAATCCTTGTCTTTTCCAAACCAGTCATATTCCCATCTCACTGCTGCAGCTGCAATGACTTCCTTGAAAACTAAACTGCAGTTTCACAGGGATAGTAATTTCATCTTCCCAAGCTGATTCATAGATCAAAGAGTGCTTTAGAGATTGCATTTTCAGAGAGCATCAAGGCAACCAAAAAGTGACATTTGGGCCAACCACAATACAAATTTCAGGTTGCAAGAGGGCTTGAAAACACATCCTTAAAATAGAGGTGCTTGAATAATGTTCTGGTGCTTCCTTCACAAGGCTAAGGATTTAGCATCACTTATTTCCTCAAAACTGGGTCCCTCAGATAAATGAGTGCATGAAGAATGCAGTGCAGCAAACAATTTTCTCTCCAGTTCTGCTGCTGCTCTGCTCTGTGATCCTGAGAAAGCTAATATGAAACAGTTTTGCAGAATATTCATGTATCTCTTTTTAAATTTTCAAAGGTGCTTTTGCAAGCCTTGTGATACCATAAGCCTGATGTCTTATTATGTAGTTTTTAATTGAAACATAGATGACTACTATCACTAAGCCTGTCAAAAAATTAGGATTATCGAACCACAAGATGGACAAAGGATTTATTTCTCTTAGATCTCTAATCTTGGCAGGAGAGTTATAGCTGCCTAGTGCTTTCAAAGAGATGGCGATCAGAATCTGACGGATGACTTTGGGTAGCACTCTATTCAGTCAATCTGATCTTGTGGCTTTGAATAATTGGTATGAATAGTAGCCTCCTCTCTTGTTCCTCTTACCATATCAAAATCAGAGATTTTATCCTCTTTCTTCTGATTGTCATACTGTATCTGTGCCACACATCAGCAACAATCTTGATCACAGAACCCATTCTTAAGGGAACTTGTACCAAATGCCACAACTCTAAGGAGAGAGAAACCTGGATTCGCTCCCATTCCTTGCACCTCTTACAGCTTCTCATTGCTTTCTACAGACTTGACTTCCAATCCTGACTTTTTTTTTTTAAGTTGTTTGACCTTGTAAAGCCAATAAATTTAACCTTTGTTCCTCACTTCTGGCTTTTACAAGGACTGTTATAAATACATGGTACGATTTAAGATTCTCATTCCCAAATATAAACCCTACTTCCATGTCCAAAATTCAGCCTCCGGTGATTCATTCCTTTGTCCGTACTCTTTCTCAGGGTCGATCCCACCTCTCTTCTTTCTTCCTTCCATCCCTTCTTCCTTTCTTTCTTTTTGGCTCAACATAAAGCCATTGACATGACCCCAAATTCTCTCCTGTCACTGTCAGCATATCCACCTGTATTTCTTTCAAAGCTGTAATTTGTGTGTACAGTTTCCTTCCTTCCATCATTCCTTCCTTCCTTCCTTCCACACCCTCCCTCCTTCCTTCCTTCCTCCTTCCTCACTCCCTCCCTTTCTTCTTTCCTTTCTTTCTAGACTCATGGGAAGAAATCCATTGACCCTTCGGTAGACGCGAGATGAAAATAGTGGCTTCATGAGCCATCTGGGCCTTTGAAAGAGGGATAAGTAAGCTTTAAAGAGAAGCAAGAATCCCTAAGAAATAAACTGTATTGACATCACAACTCTACCCAGGGCTGCCTGCTTATACAACCTTGTCATTTTGTTTTCCTGTGTACATAAAGTCTTTATATAACCAGTTAGAGTAAGTAGAAATTCAATTTAGCAGAGAAACAGAAGCAGATAATGCTTGTTTATTGACAAGGGAAGCAATCAGCCTTTGTTCACAACCTTATTAAACAGACAAGGGTTCTCCCTGCTCTCCAAACTATGTCTGAAGAAACAAGAGGTGGGAGGCCTGCCAAGGGAGGGGAACACACACCCGAAGTTTGCAAGGGCAGCAGCAGCAGCCCTGGCTTCATGTTTCCCTGCTTTTTCAACTTGAGCTCTCTGGGGCCTCAAACCTCATGACCCCCGATGAAGACCTGACAATTCTTTCAGGGTGATATAGGCTGCTTTAGAGCGGGAATTTTTCTTTTTTCTTACATTATAAGTCTCAACAACTTCCCAGGGAGAGGGGACAAAAAAAAGAAAAAAAGAACTGACTAGCTCAACATAAAGTCATTGACATGGCTCCAAGTTCTCTGCCATCACTGTCAACATACACAACCATGTTTTCTCAAAGCTGTAATTTGAGTGCACACATGGTTTCATGTTCTGTTGTTTTCACTTAAATTTATTCCATGTATACATTTCTATGACTTCGCTAGTACTTTGAACTTAACATTTTTAATGGTTAAAGAGTATTTCATCTTGTTCATCGACCTTATTTGAACCCCTTACTAGGCAGGGGACACTACCTAGGGACACTAGGTAGTTTCAGCCCAGCGAGAATCTGTCTTGGAGGAAATGTTCCTGGGGTTTCTCAGGCCATTTTTGCATGTAGTACTAGGTTTTAGGCTTGTTTGTTTTTATGATTTCTTCTGTCTTAGTTCTCATTTTGTGTTTTCATGAGGATGCTATTTCTGGCTGTGGTTGATTTAAAAAAATATCTTATTCCTCTTTACCAGCTATAGTACTTTTTTTTCCCTGAAATGCAATCAAGACCTATTCTAAAACGCAAGTAATACAAGCGTTGCCACCTGTTGATGGAAATTTTCTTACACTTGTTTCACTTAGATCCTCCTGAGGAACAACATGAAAGGAAAAAGGACATTTTATTATAATTCCCACAAGCTAAATCTTTAGATTATTAGCATAATATTTGCATTTTTTTCCTGTTCTTTTGTTGTTTTAGAACTTCTTCTAACATGGGTCATTGGTTGTAAGCGAGTATAAATTTTGCTTCATTACAATTTGCATTAAATATATTTAAAACTTTTCCATTTGATCAAGTCTCCACATTTTTTTTTAATTTAAAGTTCGAAACATCAAACATTTTGAAAATCCATGGATAGTACATATCCTAGTGCACTAAATGAAATGATGTCAGCAAAAAGCCATTTTGTCAATCCTCAGTGGAACCAATTTTAGCTAATTTCAAAGAAGAAAAATAGTTTCCACATTTCATTGAAAGGTTCCACTAATAAACATAACAGAGGAGCAGAGAGGAGCAGTTACTTTTCTTCAAGCTTCAAGAATGAGTAAGTGTGCATACATTAAGAAAATAAGCAAATAGCATACATTTTGATAAACTATAATTTATACAAGTCCTGGAGCAAGAACCAAGAATCACAGTAGTTGGTAATTAGTACTTTATAAATACTATATTCTAAAAAGCAAATGCTCTTTAGAAAGCAAATGCTTTGCTTAGCAACACACAATGCCTTGTAGGTAGTAGGTCCTCAATAACTGAATTCCTGAATCGCTTTTTATTCAATTTCCTGATTTGAATTAGTTAGTTGCCTCACCCATTTATTTGTTCATTCAATAATCATTGAGCTTTTACTATGTACCAGGTTCGGGATCTTGTACTTGAGAATAAAAAGTTAAATCAAACACAGTCTCTGGCCTATCTGCCTAACGTGGAAATTAGAAATGTAGTAGCCAGCCTTCCCTGGTAGAATAGTGGTTAGGTCAGTCACCTCCAAAGATAACCCAGGTCACAGACTCCTCAGGTCAAATCCTGGTCCCAGAGGAAACAACCAGGGTAAACAATGAAATAAAAATAAAATAAATGCTTCTTCCTCCTCTCTTTTCCTGCCTGCCTAGTTGCCTTCATTCCTGCCCATATCTTTCCTTTAAAAGAAAAGAGGAAAGAAAAAGAAACAGCTCTGAAGCAGTCGACCATAAGTATTAGAAAATAGAATGAGACTCAAACATTATGGCTCAAATATTGTCAAAGTTTATATTACCTCACTTAAGGGTAAAGTTAGGTGATGCTAGGGATGATGAGGTTTTTATTTTTCAGCTCTATAATCCTTAGATATTGCATTTTCCTCCTCATGCTGTCGCTATAGGTTACAAGATGACTGTCACCATTTCTAACTTTAGAGTCTACATTCAGAGCTTAAAAAAAGGACACCACCAGTATATCTCTTTTGTATGACTTTTTTTTTAATCAATAAGCAAAATACCTATTCCAGAAGTACTCTAGCAGGGACCCTCTTATGCCTTATTGACTAAACCTGTAGCTGCAAAGGAGATTCCAACTTCTAGCTCTGGTGGGAAAGAGACAAGGAGAAATGAACTGGCAAGGCTTCTGGAGGGCCCTGGAACCATGTCTGTCTGTCACAAGGCAGCTTGAACAGTATGAAATTCCCCTAGGTCCTCACAGGCTTGAGTTAGCAACTTGAAGATTCAGGATTAAACCTTCTCCTTCATTCAGTAAAGATTTATTTGAGGTATTCTCTGGACCAGATGCTGAAGAGACAGCGTGAATAGCATAGACACACTCTTACTCTTGAAGAACTTAAAATCTAACAGGGAAATAGTAAACAAATGACTACAGTAAATATGATGACTTTATCATCAGCAGATACTAATGACCCTATTAGAGTTTCACCCCAAATCCAATCACACCAGGCCTCTGATCCAGAAAGGACATTGCTAACTTGACGTAAGTTGAATACTTTAACTCGATAATACACTTAACTGACGACCCAATTTATTTCCAGGGTGTCCTTAAAACACAAATATCACAGTTAGGCCTTTTTGCAATTTCACAGCTACACTCTTACTGGGTGCTTTTGTATTTAACTGGCACCTCCCTGCTGTTTAAATTGTGTTGTCAAGTGAGGCTGTAGCCCTTTACTGTTTTTACTTGAGCCTCTTGCCCTGCCTCTCCAGCGACCAGATGAGGCCAGACAGCGAGCGTGGCTGCAAGCCAGCACAGGAGCCTGGGGGCTGGCTCAGCGCGCACTGGTAACGTTTGGACAAACTGGAGCTGCTGGAAAAATCAGAGAGCGAAGCCCCAACCCTGGGAAAAACCATCAATGGGCCTCGCCGGGTCCAAACAGCAGCGGGGCCACTTGTGGCAACATAAAAGGCCCACGACATCCCAGCCATGAGTAATGTGCTCTTGGCAGCTGTTAAAAGGGACCTAAAACCCCACTGGCTCCTGGATCCAGCCGGACAAGCCAGGTGCAGGCTGACAGGAGAGCTGTGTTGATTCTAAAGGCCAGAGATGTTATTTTGAGGTTTGACTGTTTATGTCTCATTACTGCTAATTTCCATGAGTTTGCAGTCCTCCTTCTGTCAACCCCATCTCTGGTGGAGAAATCCATCTACACAAGAAGCCTGTTCACTAACCTCCCCAATTTTTTTTTTTTTTTGATTGGCCAGAATCATTTCTGGGAATACAACAGTCTTCATGTGAATACTTCTTAAGCAATCTGGGAGTTTGGGTTTGTGGGTCCCTCGCCTCTGAAGTCTCTCACTGGGTATGAGCAGAGCAGGCCTGGGACACATTTAAAGGTTTATCTTCCATTTCCCCTGCTCCTGGAGTGCTTGTAACTATTAAGACAGTGGCCTGTGCAAAGGCGTACAAGTATTCAGTTTTTGTTATACAGTTAGAAAATTCAGTGGAAAGGATCAGATTAATATGAGCAAAAATGTAACACACAAAATTAAATTTGACAGGTAATGTACAGGAGACAAAGGGCTTCTACCCAATGGACACTCGTAGGCCATTACCATGCTGTCCTTTGACTTTGTGGGCTTTCCCTCCTTGTAGCCCTACTTGGCCCTAGTTGTATCTTTTTCTGCTGCTGACAAAGACTTTTGTCAATGATTTATTATGGAAAATTCTAAATATATACAAAGGAAATTGAGTAGTATAACAAACCCTCATGTACCCAGCTCAAGCTGCCATTTCTGTATCGTCTATTTATCTCCTCTCCCTCCCCATTCCATTATAACTTTTCTCACAGTATTTTAAGGTAAATTTTAAATACATTTAAATGCACAACTCTCAGCTGTACAAATTTTACAAAGAATACATTACCCATGTAATCCAGACATCATAATATAGAATTTTTATGTCCTCAGAAGTTTATTTCATATGCCTTCCCAGTCAATCCCCACAGGGAACCACTGTTCTGATTTTTTGTATAACTCAGATTTTTTTGGACCTGTTTTAAAACTGACACAGATTTTTTTCTATCTCTGAACTCTATACTCAGTTTCCTAAGAACCAGATTATCTTCAGAGACACTACACCCTCACCTACTGGTAGGTGCTAATAGATGGGTGTATTATCCTTCTCAAGTACATCTTGACATTTTCCACATATCTTTGGTGATATAGAGATTAGACCCAAAGGGCATCATGTCTAAAATGAGGTTTGTGACCAGCTAGGGTTGGGGTATATATGAGAGTCCCTTCAACTGTTGTCCTCAAAGACTTATTGGGTATGGTTCTAGCCAGGGGAGAATATAGGATTTCTAGACTCACATATAGGTACATCTTGCTTAAGAAACCTTGACTTATGAACACTTTCTACTTCTATCCATCATTACCAGGGTTTATTCTCATTATTTTGGGCCCAGTTCCCATGGCCTTTTCTTCTGCTTGGCTGTGATACTGCTATTGCCTCTTATTCTGAAGTCAGTCCTGACATGACTGACAGAGGCACCAGGCCCCCTTCTCACATTCTGAATTTCAACCTCTCTGCAGAGGCATGGGTTTGAATGTAATCCAAAACAAAGATTTAGATCTTTTTCTATAATTTTCTATACTAGATATAAAGTTGTCTTTTTGGAGTTAGGATAACTACTTTTTTTTTTTAAAGCACTTTAAAGCACCCAATAACTTTTTTTTTTTTTTTTTTTGTAGCTTCTGGTATAATAGTAAAACTGTGTCTCAGAAGGAATATTTATTGGGAGTCTATTATATGCTTGGTTGCCAATTAGCTTGTAAGATAAGTTAGCAGCAAGATGTACCCCCAAATAGCTGGCTTCTGTAAGTCACCCAGCAAGGCATGAACCCTTTAGATAAACTAGGGCGTGGCTTTCCTGGAGGAGACTCGATTACTGTGCTATTATTACAGCTAAATTTTTTGAGCATCCTGTATGCACTTTGTGCTTTATATACTTTACCTCTTATATTGCTTTTGAAAGCAGCCATTTTAGTCTACAGAGGAAAAGGGGGCTGGAACAAACATTTTTTGAATATCTGACATCCCAACCTATAAAGTCAGTATTATTATTGTCCTGACTTTAGAGATGATGAAACTGAAGAGTCAATGAGTTAATACAAGGAAGGTCCTTAGAATTGTGTTTATCCCATAGAAAGCACTGCATAAAGACTATTATTAGCTCACTAGCTTACTCAAGGTTACATAGCGAGTAGGAAGCAAAGAAAGGTCTTTAGCCAGTAGTCTTTCCTCTGCTACATTCCTCCAGGGTTGGTTTCTGAGTCCTCAGAACCAGAGATGTTATTGTGGCTGCAGTGAAGTATGCACATCTATCTACATTTGGATCTATTGTAAATACAGGGTGAGCTCAGGTAATAAAACCAAGGAACCCAATTGACATTATGGCTCACACCATACCCATATAACCAAATGGTTCTTCTTTTTTAAAAAATCAGAATAGTAGGTTACAATGTGAGAAATTAGTCCAAAGCCTGGTAGAATGAGAATGTAAACCTCAGGGTAACCAAAGAATCAATACAGGTATTGGTATAGAATGGGGTCTCCTCCAACGGCTGGATCCGTTGTGGTATTGAGATTTTGGTCTGTTAATAGCATAGTAATACCTGTTGCTAAGACTGGCAATCATAACAGAAGTAGTATGGCTGTAATTAGGATAGATCAGACAAATAAAGGGGTCTGGTATTGAGATATTGCTGGGGGTTTTATATTGATAATAGTGGTGATGAAGTTAATTGCTCCTAGAATTGCTGATACTCCTGCAAGGTGGAGTGAGAAAATAGCTAGGTCTACTGAAGCCCCAGCCTGAGCCAGGTTGCTTGCTAAGGGAGGATATGTGGTTCAACCTGCACCAGTGCCTGCTTGTATGGTCGAGGAGGTTATAAGCAGGAAGAAGGAGGCGGGAAGAAATCAGAAGCTTGTATTATTCATACAGGGGAAAGCTATGTCAGGGGCTCTAGTCGTTAGAGAAACTAGTCAGTTTCCAAAAACCCCTAGTATAATGGGTATAACCATAAAGAAAATCATGACAAAGGCATGGGCTGTGACTATGATGTTATAGATCTGATGGTCACCTATCAGGGTTCTGGGTTGACCTAGTTCAGCCTGGATTAGAATGCTTAAGGCAGTTGTTACCATTCTGGCTCAGGCACCAAAAAGTAAATATAGTGTGCTGATATCTTTATGATTGGTGGAAAATAATCATCGGTTTAAGGACATGGGTAAAATGACTGAAACAGAAGCATTAGACTGTAAATCTAAAGACAGAGGACAATAGCCTCTTTTTACCAAGCCCTGTGATGAATACCATATTGAATAGCAAATTCAAAGAAGCAGCTTCAACTCTGCTGGACTTCTCCTGTCTTATTCTTTTTTCCCTTAAGGCGGGAGAAGTAGAGTGAAGCCAGTTGTGTAGGGTATTTAGATGTCAACTAAAGTTCTGTGGGATGATAACCCAACAATCCAGTAACGATTTAGCTTAATTGAAGTGTTTTATTTGCATTCAATAGATGTAGAACAAAGTCTTACACTCCTTATTTACAGGAATTAAGTAAATACTACTAGTTTAGGGCTTTGAAGGCTCTTGGTCTGATTAACCTAAATTCCTAGAATAGTGTCCAGATGATTGGTGTTTTGAGACTGTTAGTGTGGATAAGATGAATAGTGTTGATAGTATGGTAAATTTCTTTGTGTTTTCAAATTGTCATTTATTTTTATGTTGTTTGTGGATGGGAAAGCAGTTAGTGCTGTGGAATATGTTAGATATATGTAGAAACAGAGGTTTAATAGTGCGGTAATAGCTACGAATGTTGGTAAAATAATGTTTTCATTTTTTGCTAATTCTTGAATAATTATTCATTTTGGTATAAAACCTGTTAGTGGGGGCAGGCCTCCTAGTAATAACAATAGGGTGAAGATAAGGGTTTTAATGATTGAGTTTTTGTTTCATGTGTTGGACAGTGCGAGTGTGGTAGTTGCTGAGTGGATTTTGAGGAGTATAAATACAGTTGTGCTTATGATGAGATATACTATAAGATTTAGAATAGTTAGGGTGGGGTTGTATATCAGAATAGTTTTCATTCATCCTATATGGGAAATTGATGAGTATGCTTTGATTTTGCGGAGTTGAGTTTGGTTGAGTCCTCATCAGCTTCCCGCTAGAATAGAGGCCAAGGATGTGATTAATAGCAGGTCTAGGTTGGCTAAATTGTAGATTTGGAGGAGAATTGATAGTGGGGCTAGTTTTTGTCATGTTAATAAGAGTATGCCTGAGGCCAGTAGGATTCCTTGTGTTACTTCAGGGATTCAGAAGTGAAAGAGGGCTAGGCCTAGCTTTATTGTTAGGGCAGTTGTTATCAGTGATGATAATGGGTTATATATTTTGTAATAGTTCAGTGTCTTGAGATATGAGGTTTAGGATAATTGCTAATATTAGAATCATTGAAGTGGTGACCTGTGTTAGGAAATACTTAATGAATGCTTCAGTTGATCAGGGGGAATGATTTTTTTATTAGGATTGGAATGATGGCTAATATATTAATTTTGAATCTGTGAGGGGAAAGGCCTGCCCGCCACTTCCAGCAGCCATGAAGATAGCCGTAAAACCACCAAGCTAGCAAAGCCATAAATCATCCTGTGATCTGAGCTCACTGGAATACTGCAGACAACTGATACATCACCAATTGTATAAAGAACTTCCTTAATTGTTTGCAAATGGAAATTTGTGTGTGTCTTGCAAATATGTGTCATGCAAATTGAATCCTTTATGTGTATAGCCATGTGAAGAATTTACAAATGACTAACTTGGGTTTGCGTTTGTAATCCCCATTCTAATTTACACCTCTTTTCTCCTGCGCTTCTTCTAACCTATATAAGTGTACCCTCAACTACCATCTGCACTCAGCCTTTGGCAAAGGATCCTGCTGGGCCTGCGTGCCTAATGAATCTGCCTAAAATACTTCCAAAGAATGCGTGCTTGGTTTGTTGCTAGGAGAGCCATAACAAACCTAATTCAAACTAATAATCAGTGTGAGCTTGTTCTTATGATTGAAATACCTAGAAAGACAGTCATTAGGAGAATAATTATAATGAGGGGGTTGATTAGTATGGGAAGGATATAAATCAATATTTTCGTGGTATGGCCCCAATAGCTTAATTAGCTGACCTTACTTAGGATATGGTGTAAATATGGTAGCACAGAGATTTTTGGATTCTCAAGTATAGATTTGATTTCTATAATTCTAGAAGTAAGAGAATTTTAACCTCTATTATTTACTCTATCAAAGTAACTCTTTTATCAGATATATTTCTTATGTTTGAAGCGTAATACTTGCTAAGAAGATGGAGAAGGATACATGTCACATGCATATAGCTAGGGTTAATGGTAGAAAATTTTTTCATAATAAATACATTATTTGGTAATATTGGAATCGGGGGTAGGATGCTTGGACTCATAGAAAGGTTGTGGTGAGTATTAGTGTTTTTAATATTAAGTTAGTGATGAATATTTCTGGTATTTTGTGATTATGAAATTCACCTAAAAATAGGATTACTATAAGTATATTTATTATAATAATGTTAGCATATTTGGCTAGAAAGAATAGGGTGAAAGGTCCTGCTGCATATACTACCTTAAAGACAGAAACCATTTCTGATTCTCCCTCTGTGAGGTCGAAGGAGGCCCAGTTGGTTTCTGCTGGAGTGGAAATAAATCATATTATGGTTAGTGACCATGATGTGAGAATAAGTCAGGTATATTCTTGAGTAGTGATGAGTGTTGTTATTGAGAATGAGCTGTTTATTAGTAATAGTGATAGGAAAATGATTGCTAGTGTGACTTCACAGGAGATTGTGCTATAGCCTGCAGGGCGCCAATCAGCACATATTAGGAGTTTGAAGCTCAGCCTGACCATGGGATACAGTGGACAGCTAGGCTTGATATGCCAAGTATAAATAGGATTCCTAGATTTATGTTGATTAGTGGGTGGGGTATAGGTAACAGTGTTCACATTGTTAGTGCTGAGGTCAGTGCTAAGATGGGGCCTATAGTAAATATGAATGCTGATGAAGTTAATGGTCACAGAGTTACTTTAATAAATAGTTTTACTGTGTTGGCAATCGATTGTAATAGTTCATATGGGCTGACAATGTTTGATCCTTTTCGTAATTGTGTATATTCTAGCATTTTTTGTTCAGTTAGTGTTAGGAATGCCATGGCTAGCAGGACAGGTACAATTAGTAGTAGGTTTATTAGAAACATGTTGTTGTGAAGAGGAGTTGAACCTATGGTAATAAAAACTTTATGCAATTTCCGGGTTCTGCCACCCCAACAAACACTGTTCTAGGGTAGTAATTTGAAGTAAATCAACTGTATTGAGAGGGGGTCATATGTAAATTTGAAGGCGCTTCTGTAAAGCGCCTTATTTCTCTTGTCCTTTCCTACTGGGAGAAATGTTAAATAGATAGAAACTGACCTGGATTACTCGGGTCGGAACTCAGAGCATGTAGGACTTTAATTGTTGAATAAATGAACCATTAATAATAGGAGCGTCATTTGGATGCCCTGATCCAACATCGAGGTCGTAAACTCTGTTGTTGACAGGAATTCTTGAACAGGATTGCGCTGCTATCCCGAGGGTAACTTGTTCCACTGATCAAATGTTTGGATCAGCGTGTGATAGACATTTTGATTTGTGTGTCTAGATTTTATTACTTGGAGGTTTTTTTATGCTCTGAGGTCACTCCAACCGAAATTGCTAGCCTAAGCTATATAGATTTTAGTCCTGTTGGTTTTTATTTTCTATTTGTAGGCTAGTTAATTAAAGCTCCATAGGGTCTTCTAGTCTTATTTTTATATCCCCTCCTCTTCAAGGGGAAGTCGGTTTCACTGATTTGAAGTAAGAGACATTTAAACCCTTGTAGAGCCATTCAAGCAAGTCCTTATTTAGAGAACAGATGATTATGCTGCCTTTGCAAGGTCAGGATACTGCACCCACTGGGCAGGCAGTGCCTCTAGTAGTAATAATGCTAGAGGTGATGTTTTTGGTAAACAGACAAGGTTTGTTTAATCTTTCCCTGTTTGCATGTTTGTTGGGCTAACAGTTTGGGCTAATAATAGTCTTATGCTATACTTTTTATTATAGGGCTGTTAACTATCAGTAGTTTAATCCCATCTGATATAAACATAATGCGTTGAGAAATATATTTATTGTTACTCATATTGACATTATCTCTTCTATTAATTAATAGACTGGTCTGGTATTAAATCAGGAGTTAACAATTTATTGTGTATTAAGTGTACAGTGTTTTTGAACTTTAACCCTTTTTTAATTGATGGTTGCTTTTAGACCTACTATGGTCTTTACTTTTAGGTACTCTCTCATAGAGGTTTTATCCTATTCCTAAAGAGCTAACATTTGAATTTACTTTTGCGTTTTATGTTTGTTTAGGTAAATTTAAAGTAGAACTTAAATTCAGTGCTGGACAACCAGGCTGCGTAGGCTTTTCACCACTACCTACATGTCTTCTCATTATTTTCCCACATAGATGAGTTAGTTCTATAACAGTTCATGGGTTGTTCGTCTGGTTTTGGGTACTTTAACTTAAGTTCTCTTTTCTAAAATTAGCTAGTTATGCAAAAGTTAAGATTTAATCTTTGCTGTTTTGTGCTATAAATGTTCTTTCAATCATTCCCTTACAGTACTTTCTCTATAGCGCCAAGTAAATTTTCGGGGCTAATAAATGTTTTATTATTATTTTATAGTTTGTTTGGAACTTTTGTTGCTTGTATGTGTGGGCTAGCTTTGGCTCTAAGTGTTCTTTATATAGAATTCACCAGAGTGTAAGTCACGTGTTTTGGTCTAAGCTATGCCTTGATTAATCCAAGCACACTTTCCATTATACTAACCTTGTCACCACTTACCTCTTCTCATATCTACAACTTTTAGGCTTATATAAGGTATTAGTTCAAGTATTTGAGGAGGGTGAGGGTGGGCTGTGTGTGCGTGCTTCATGGTCTAATTCAATTAAGCTCTCTATTCTTAATTTACTACTAAATCCTCCTTTAGTCTTTGATTTCATAAAGACTTTCGTGAATATGTTCTTTATCTAAGAAAATGTAGCCCATTTCTTCCCATTCCCTAGGCTACACCTTGACCTAACGTTTTCATGTCTGTGCATGTGCTGACTTCAACAACTTTTTATGGGTTGCTGAGGATGGCGGTCTGGAGGCTCAATCACTAGGGTTGGTGATGTTTATCGGTTCATCCATCTATCTCCTCTAGAGGGATATAAAGCACCGCCAAGTCCTTTGAGTTTTAAGCGGTGGCTAGTAGAGCTCTGGCGAGCAATTTGTTGAGTGAATTATGTTTAGGACTAAGCATAGTGGGATCTAATCTCAGTTTTGGTCTTTGCTATTATGCAGGTCAGAATATTTAAAGTCACTTTCGTAGGTTATTTTTACACTAAGGGTTTTTACAGCTTAGTCAGAGCTTATCTTTATTTATTTATAAAATACACCAGTGTTTATTAATTTGGGTTAACCATATGGATACAGTAGCTGGCACAAGGTTTACCAGCCCTACTATATCATAACTTAGGCAAACTCTCGTTTATTGCTCAACTTTTATCACTGCTGTTTCCGACGGGGGTGACAAAGCAAGGTGGGGTGAGCTACATAATTTTGTGTGCTTGATACCTGTTCCTTATAACTAGGTTAGATAGAGTCTAGACGGCATTCTCACTGGGGTGTGGATACAGGCATGTGGAAGCTTGCCACGAACTAATAGAAAGGCCAGGATCAAACCTTTAAGAGTGTCCATGGGATGGTGCTATCTGTCTAGGCATTTTTAGCTCCTTGCTTCAAATTTTAGCTTCATAAACAGGTATATTTCAGTTTAAGGGGGATATTTGGGTTATTAGGATGTGTTGCTTGGCACGTGATATTATTCAGGCACGTGAACATTTTTAATTGAGCAGTGTAAGCTCATAGAATAATAAAACATTTTGGATGGGGTAGTGTAGTTATGGAACTGGTTGGTGTTGCCTGAGTTAAAAATATTTTGTGAATGGCTACTACATAAAAATCTTCTTTTAGAGGTTTGGCAAGAGCTATCTATTAGTAGTTGGGGGTTTAAACAGGGGTAAGTGGGTTTGTCGAGAAACTTGTATTGGTAATTAACGCGTATTAGGTACACATACGTGTATGTCCTGTAACCACTGACTTAATAACACCTCATTAAACAAATGCTAGAAGATAACTTTAAATTTAAGCTCAGCTACAAGTTAATTGACTGTGCCAAGGCCTTTGACAGCTGTATCTGGATCACAGCATCCCCCCAAGATAAAGAATACCAAGAGCATGACACCACAGTTGTGTGTCAGAGTGACCGATTAGACATTAATCCATTGAAATGTCTTATTTAATGGGAATGAGTGGGCGGTTTTAGGTGAGATGGTCCTGAAGTAAGAACCCGATGTCAGATATAGTGTGGTATTAGCTACCCCCATGAGTTATGGGCCCGGAGCAAGAAGAGGGATACTGTTTACAAGGGTTGCTTGTTTCTCAGAGGTAGGTGGATTAAGAGACCTAATAAAGGGTGTGATATGCACGTTGGCTAGAAATTATTTGACTTAATGGGGTATGTATGATTAAGCATTCTATGTACCATGTACTTCAGTGATTTATTGTACTTGCTTATATGCATGGGGCAGATAATTTAATGTACGATATGCATGTTGCTTATTATGTACTGTTATCATTTCATGTACTTGTTTATTATGGGATAGATGACTTTTGCACGATGTACATAAGGCTAGGAATTTTAAGTATGTGTGCAATTACATGTCTCCAATATAAGTATATAAATATTACAAGGAGTAATTTAATATAGAATGTCAGCTTTGAGTGTTGACAGTGTAGTTGTTAACTTCTTCCTTGAGTGCTTTGGGGAGTATTGATTCCCCTTTTCTGGTTTATAAGACCAGTATAATAAAAATATATTACAAAGGCTCTTATCATTTTATGAAAGTATTTTCTTCCAGGTTTGTAAGTGGCACGAGCACAAGAATAATTAGGAAATATACTACAGATGCCAGTTGTCCAGTGGTGATAAATGGATATTCAACTGGTTGACCTACAATTCTTGTTAGTACTAGTAGGTCTGCAACTAAGAGTCAGAAGAAGCATTAGAGGGTAGGATATTTTGCTTCCTTGTTTGGATATGTGGAGGAGAGGAAAAACTATAAGGTTAAGATAGGTGCCACTAAGGCTACTACTCCCCCCAGCTTATTAGGTATTGATTGTAAGCAAATAGGAAATATCACTCTGGTTTGATGTGAGGGGGTGTGTTTAGGGGATTTACTGGGGTATAGTTGTCAGGATCTCTGAGGATATCTGGTGAGAATAGAACAAGAAGGCTTAAGACCAGAACGAATAGTATTAACTCCTGGAATGTCTTTAATTGTGTAGTAGGGGTTAAAGGGGATTTTATTTGTGTCTGATACAATGCCTGACAGGTTGTTAGATCCTGTTTTGTGGAGAAATAGTAGATGTACTCCTGCTAGTCCTGCAAAAATAAATGGTAGGATGAAATGAAATGTGAAGAAGTGGGTGAGTGTTGCTTTATCTACAGAAAATCCTCCTCAAATTCATTGCATGAGGTCTGTGCTGATGTAAGGGATGGCTGATAATAGGTTTGTAATTACACTTGCACTTCAAAATGATATTTGTCCTCAAGGAAGTACGTATACCATAAATGCTGTGGCTACTGATGTGATGAGGAGACTGTCTCCATAAATATTTAAGCATTGTAGTAGATACCTCATCCGATGTGTAGGAATAAACAGATAAAGAATATTGATGCGCCATTGGCACATAGATATCGGATTAACCATCAGTAATTTATGTCACAGCAGTTGGGTGTAACAGATGTGAAAGCAGTTGTTATGTCTGATGTATAATACATTGCTAGAAACAGGCTTGTAAGAATTTGTAGGATTAGGCATATGCCTAGTACAAAGATAAAGTTTCATCAGGAGGAGATGTTTGAGGGGGTGGGTAGGTCAATAAAGGCATTATTGATTAGTGGGTGAGATTTTTGAATGCTGCTCATTATTATTCTTATAGTTGAATTAGAACAGTGATTTTTCATGTTATCAGTCATGGTTAGATTCCATGTGAGGCTAATGATAACATATATTGTGTTTATTTTAAGTACTATTTTTGTGATTAGCTTTGTTGGTTTTTCATCAAAGCCTTCTCCTATTCACGGGGGTGTAGGTTTAATTGTTAGTGGTGGAGTTGGGTGTGGGATTGTATTAAATTATGGTGGGTCATTTTTAGGGTTGATAGTCTTTTTAATTTATTTGAGTGGTATATTAGTCATTTTTGGTTATACGGCTGCTATGGCTATTGAGGAGTATCCTGAGGTTTGAACTTTGAGTTGAACAGTGATGGATGTGTTTCTTTTTGGTCTAATAGCAGAATTATTATTGGTAGGTTATGTTATGAAAAAGGGGGAGTTGGAGATTGTATTAAATTTTAATGGGTAAAGGGATTGAGTTATTTATGATACAGGGGATTCAGGGTTTTTTTAATGAAGAAGCAATTTGACTTGCTGTTTTTAGCTATGGTACTTGGCTGGTTATTGTAATGGGGTGATCTTTAGTTATTGGGGTATTAGTGGTAATAGAGATTACTTTGTGGAAATTAATAATGATTATTGCTACTTCTAGTGAGATGAGGAAGGAGAGAAAATAGAGTTTAATGAGGTCCTTATTATTAGAGGTAGTGGACGATAGTTTTACTTGAAATTGTGAAATTGTTTTTGGTAAGATATTTTCATTCAGGTGAGATCTGGTAATATTGTTGCAGATTTCTGGCTTACTGAGAGGTTGATTTGAGGGGTGAGCCGGTGTATGAGGATTGGAAAGTAGCTGAGGAGGTTTGAGAATATATATATGTTTGAGACTTGTATAAGTTTAAGGTTTTGTGTCATTAGGTTTACTTCTATTGCTAAAGTGAAGCCTGAGATTGTAATAATGAGGGTTGTGAATTTTAGGTATGGTGGTATAGTTATTTGCAGGGTGGTTATGGGGGGATGAAATTGGAGAGTAGGAATCCTGCGAAAATGCTTCCAAAGAGGAGGCATTTGATGGAATTAATTAATATAGATTGTTTTCATTAATAATAATTAGGGGGTGGTATCGAGGTCATCTGAGAAGCACAAAATAGATGACTTGTGCACTGTATGCGGTGGTCAGAATGGTAGAGATGAGAGTAGTAATGAGGGCTCAGGCATTGGTATTCTGTGCTGGTGGTTTCCATGATGAGGTCTTTAGAGCAGAAACTGGTTAAGAATGGTATTCCTGTCAGGGCGAGGCTCGAGGTGAGTGGTATTGTTTTGAATAGGTGGTCTGTTTTCCGGTTATCTTGGTCATCTGTGAGGCTGTGAATGACAGATCTGGAGCAGAGAACAGTATAGCTTTAAAGAAAATGTGGGTACAGATATGGAGAAATGCCAAGTGGGGTTGATTAATTCTGATTGTCACTATTATTAGGCCTAATTGGCTTGAGGTGAAGGCTACAATTTTTTTTTTAATATTGCTCTAGATGAGGGCACAGATTGCTGTAAATTGTGTTGTGATAATACCTAGACATAGTGTTATTGCTTGAATTGTTAAATTATTTTCTATTAAAGGGTGAAATTGGACAAGTAGAAATACTCCTGCTAGCATTATGGTGTTTGAGTGGAGTAGGGCTGAAACAGGGGCTGGGCCTTCTACTGCAGAGGGAAGTCATGGGTGTGGTCCAGAGTGGGCTGATTTACCAGCTGCTGTGAGAAGGAGGCCTAGTAGTGGTAGGTTTTGATGGCTTAATTGTGTAGTAAAAATCTGTTGTAGTTCTTGTGAGTTGGAATATATGAAGAATCATGCTATAGACAGGATGAATTCTACGTCTCCAACATGATTATATAGGATTGCTTGGAGGGCAGCAGTGTTTGCATCTGCTCGTCTATAACATCAGCCAATTAGAAGAAATGATATAATACCTTCTCAACCAATGGAAGACGTTGTTGGCAGTTACTAAAATTATTATTGTATTAAGAATATTAATAGATACTTGAAGAAGTGGTTGACATAGGAATCTGGGTGTAGATATCATATTGAAAATTCTATAACAGATCATGTAACGAATAATACTACCAGAATAAATATGATTGAAAAATAGTCTATTTTAAAACTTATAGCTAGTTTTATAGTTTGGATGGTGATTCAGTGTAAGTTTGATGTGACAGCTTCTTGGCCATAGATGATGTGTATAATTATAGGTAACAGGTTAATTATAAAGGCATAGAAAATAGTGGTTTTGAGTATTTAGGATATAGATTAGTTTGATATACTTTTGTTTGTGTTTATAAAATAGGTATGGTTAGAATAACTAGGGTAGTAAATATTCGAGAGGTAAGTGTATTGATTACTTATATTTGGAGTTGCACCAATTATATGGTTCCTGAGACCAACGGATATCTCCTATCCTTTAAAAGTATGAAAAAGCCATGTTGTTAAACCCAGGAGCATGAGTCAGCAGTTCTTGCTTACTTTTGCGGTAGGTAAGAAGCTGTGGACTTCTATTATGAGGCACACAAGCTGATGTTTTTGTTAAAATATACTTACAGTAAAGAAAACCTAAAATTAATTTAGGGTTGTGGCTTAATATTTAGAAGGGTGATGAGGGTAGGGTGATAAGGCTATTTTCTCATGTAAAGGTTGGTTTGATATTATTAATGTGTGGGGTACATTTGCCTCACTGGGTTATAATTAATATATATATATAGTGCATATAAAGCTGTAATTACTATATTAAGGCCTATTAATGCCATTGTTAGGTGAGGTCAGGAGAATATTGATATTATTACAAATAACTCTCCAATTAGATTAATTGAGGGAGGTAGGGCTAGGTTAGTCAAGCTAGTTAGGAGCCACCAGTTGCTATTATAGGTAAAATAGTTTGAAGTCTGCAGGCTAGGATCATGGTTTGGCTATGTGTTCACTCATCATTAGTATTAGCTAGGCGGAATAGGGCGGGAGGTTAGACCATGAGCAACTACTCCTATGAAGCATCAGAGTTCTGCATCATAATGACTGCAATTCTAGTGCTATGTGGCTCCTGGAGGAGTAAGCAGTTAGTGATTTCAGGTCTGTCCGACGTAGGCAGATAGAGCTGGTTATAATTATACCTCAGAGGGATAATATAAGGAAGGAGTAGGCCATGTGGTTGGTAAGTGGGTTTAATAATATTGTTAGGCATATTATCCCATATCCGCCTAATTTCAGCAGCACTGCAGCGGAACTATAGATCCTTCTACAGTGTTTTGGGTAGTCAAAGATGTAAGTCGTAAAGCGGTATTTTTACTATAAAGGCTATTGTGCCGGCTAGTCATATAAATTACTGGAGCAAGAGTTTAATAGGGTTGGGGCTCAGTACTGTATAAGGACTAGATTTAGGGTGCTTAGTGTTTTGTATAAATAGTAATATGACAAGTAGGTGAAGAGATCCTACTAGTGTATAAAATAAGAAGTAAAATCTGGCATTTAGGTGCTCCATTTGGTTGCCTCATCGAGTAAAGACAAAATTCGGTTGGCGACCAGTGTAGCTTTGAATAAGATATAAGATAAGGTTAGTTCGGAGGCAGCAAATGTTATGATTAAAAATACTTGGGGGGTAATCAGTATAGTTATGTATAGTTTTTTTCGACTGGGGATTCATTAATTACGTGATACTGGCTTGCTATGAGTATTAATGGTAGGAGTCATGTTGATAGGATTAGTAGGGGTGTTGAGAGGAGGCATAGAAGTATAATGACTGTATTTATTGTGGTATCTTGATTATTGGGCTTGGTTACGAAGAGATAGGCTGATTATTGCTAATTAAGAGGCTGTACATAGTTGTGTTAATTCAGACAAAGTTTGCTTTAGACAACCAGACCAGAAGGATGAGTATGTTAGTAGGAATAATAATTTTTAGCATTGAAGAAGATTTTGGTTTTGGACATAATCGACACTGTATGTGTTGGATACTATGACTAATAGGGACAGGTCTATGTTGCTTCACAGGAGGCAAATACATATAGGATAATGATATTACACAGGCTAGTGTGAAATGGCTATTAAGAATTATAATTGCTCCTATAACAAATAGTGATAATATCATGCCCTCTAGATGTGGAAGGGAGAATATGGGATGAGATCAGTATATAAGTAATCCTCGGAGGGCTACAACGAATGCCAGTGTGATAGGAAAATTAAGGGCATTTGATAATTATGGAAAGTCCATAAATTAATGAATCAGAATCATTTGTTTTAGTTAAACTAATGATCATATTTAGTTCATTGTAGGCCTTTTGGTTTCATTCATATGCTAAACTCATGGCTAGTAAGGAAATAAGAATTAGTGCTATTTTGATTATTGTGCTGAGTTTTTCTGTCTGGCAGGCTCATGGAAGCAGTACTAGGAGGGCAATTTCTAGATCAAATAATAGAAAAGTGATTGCCACTAGGAAAAATTTCATGGAAAAAGGTAGGCGTACAGATCATACGGGTTCAAAGCCACATTTGTAAAAATCCGATTTTTCTGTGTAAATATTCAGTTGTGGTAGTCAGAATGCGATAAGCACTAGGATTGTAGCTAGAAAGGTGTTTTTAAGTAATGAGATTATTAGGTTTATCATTCTTCCTCAGGTTGTTCTGATACTGATGACTGGAAGTCAATTGTACTACTTAATACTGAGAGAATAGGATCCTCATCAGTAGGTTGAAACATAAAGGAACAGTCAGACAACATCTATGAAATAACATCACGCTGCTGCTTCAAAGCTGAAGTGGTGACTAGATGTAAAATGGTAATTTAAATGTCATATAAAACACATGGTTATGAAAGTGGATCCAATAATGACATGGAGGCCATGAAAGTCTGTTGCAACAAAAAATGTGACTCCATATACTCCGTCAGAAATGGTAAAAGGAGCTTCATAATACTCTATTGCTTGTAGTAGGGTGAAGTAAGCTCCCAGAACGATTGTAATGAAAAGCCTTGTGTCAAATGCTTGCAACTTCCTTCTATAAGACTATGGCATGCTCAGGTAATTGATATTCCTGAGGCTAGTGTGGAAGTGTTTAATAGTGGGACTTCAAACGGGTTTAGTGGGTGGATTCCTGTAGGTGGCCAGCATCTGCCGACTTTGGTTGTAGGGCCTAGGCTGGTATGGTAAAAGGCTTGGAGAAAAACCTAGGAAGAAAAACACTTCAGAGATAATAAATAAGATCATTCCATATCGAAGCCCCTTTTGCACAACAGGGGTACGGTGGCCTTGGAATGTGCCTTCTCGGATGATGTCTCGTCATCATTGGTACAGTGTCAGTAGATTTGTTATTAGGCCAAGGTATAGGAGGATTATTGAATTAAAATGAAATCATATGGCTAGGCCAGAGGCTATTATTAGGCCAGACAGGTGCTAGTTAGAGTTCAAGGGCTTGGGTTAACTATGTGGTAAGCATGGGTTTGGTGGGTCATTAGGTATTAGCATGTAAATATAGACTTATTAGTAGTGTAAATACGTAGGGCTGGATTAGGATGACTGTGAATTCAAGGATAGTTAATAGAACTAAAATAATAAATGTAATTATTGCAGTGGGTCTGATAATGCTTATTTGTGCTAATACTGTACCCCCAATCAGGTGAATTAATAGGTGGTCTGCAGTGATGTAAGCAGTCAGTCGCACAGCTAAGGCTGTTGGTAGAATAGACAGACTGACAGTTTTGATTCCTACTTGATAGGAATAAGTGGGAGGGGTGTGCCTTGTGGGAGAAAATGGGCTAGGGATGCTTTTGTTTTATTGTGGAGGCCTATGATCACAGTCCTGGCCCACAGTGGGATGGCTATTCCTAAATTTATTGATAGTTGTGTTGTAGGGGTGAATGAATCAGGGAGTAGGCCTAGCAAATTAGTTGAGCCAATAAATAAGATTAGGGACATTAGCATTAATGTTCAGGTTTGCCCCTTGGTGTTGCGAATTGCTATTATTTGCTTAGAGGCTAGTTGAATAAGTCGTTGTTTAATAGATACCAGTCAGTTGTTACTCGGTTTGAATTTGGAAATAATATGCAGGGAAATACAATGATTAATACTACAATAGGCAGGCCTATTATTGTAGGGGTAGTGAATGAGGCAAATAGATTATCATTCATTTTGTTTCCCAAGGGGATTTGTGTATGAGTATTTTTGTAGTCTTTGGCTCGGATCTTCATGGCTAGGAATGTTTTGAAACTTTCAATTGAAGCATAATAAATAATGTGAGTAGTATAAAGATGATGGTAATAAATCATGTGGAAGTGTCTAGTGGTGGCATTTCATTAAGGAAGGGGTCAGACCTTCAGTCTTTAACTTAAAAGGTTAATGTTAGGTTAGTTTCTTAATGAATTTATATATTAGATGCTGATAATTTTTCAGTGATTCAGAGGTACTAATTCTAGGACAATAGGTATAAAGCTGTGATTGGACCCACAGATTTCAGAGCATTGTCTAGAATAAGCCTGGTCATGCAGACAATAGAGTTGTTTGATTTAGTCACCTTGGAATAGCGCCAGTTTTTAATCCTAGGGAGGGAACAGCTCAGGAGTGGGACATCTTCAAGTGAAATTAATATATGTACTGTTCTGTTGGTAATACAGCTCAGTTGTTGACTTCTAATAGGTGTAATTCTCCTCTTTTAGGTCTGTTGTAGGGATTATGTAAGACTCACAATTTAGATCTTTATAGTCAGTGTATTCATAACTTTGGTATCATTGATGTCCAGTTGTTTTTACAGTTAGCAAAGGATTGTTGATTTCATCTATTATGTATAGAATGCATAGTGAAGGTAGTGCGATTAGGATAAGAATTACAGCGGGTAAAGTAGTTCGGATAGTTTCTACTTCTTGGGCATCTATTGTGCTTGTGTGAATGAGTTTTGTGGTATTAGTGAGATAATATATAGGAGGATAATGCATACCTGTCATTTAGAGACAAATGTTTCTCGGATTATAAAAATTATTAGTATGACTGTGGTTAGGGAGATGCAAGAGCCTACGGAGGACATGGTATTTCATATTGTAGAGGCATCAGGGTAACCAGATTGTGCATGCCAGAAAGGCCTAGGAAGTGTTGAGGAAAGAATGTTGAATTTACTCCTAAACTTGACTTCAGTTTCTGGTGTTTGGCCAAGGGGTTGATGGGATCTGGAATCTACTACAGGATAGAAAGGTTTCTGTCAAGGTAGATGAGAAGCCTGTCTCTGGATTCTACTCCCTGGAATGTAGTCTGTAGTGCAGGTCATGCCCTGGTATTCAAGCATTAAGCCAGCACTTGGGTTGTAGACCAATCAAAGCCCAAGGACCTGGGTTCAGGACCCAGGACTGAGGAGGTGGGATGGGGTGGGAGGTTCATCTGAAATATATAAGCAGATACATTTTTTTAAAGGAAAGGTGAAAGAAGAAATGAAGGTGAAGAATAGTCAGGTAGGAAGAGAAAGGTAGAAGAGGAACTTTATTTTTTATTTAGTTGTTCCCCTTGGTTGTTCCCGCTGGCCTGGGGTCTTGAACCCAGGATCTTGGAATGACGTGAGAATGCTCCCAGGTGTACTAGGCCTCTAGACCACCAAAGCATGCCCAACAAATACATTTTTAAAAAGTGTTTCTTTCTCTTCTCCTCTTCCTTTCTTAAACAAATGTTTCTTAAAAAAAAAAAAAAAGCCTGTGCTAGACTATTGGTGTTAAAGAGCATATTATATACAGATGCTGCTTCACAAAGATGCACACCTTAAACTCATATAGTGTTATGTGGCATTGTTTCTTCAATAAAATTTAAAAACATGAAAAGATAAATAAAGGCTCTGCTGGTATACCTGACAGTTGCTTAGTGCCATAGTCAATTAAGTGACTGATAAATTATATATTGTATTGATGTAAGGCATTAATTGTAGGGAACTAATTAATCTAGATACTGATTAAATACCTACTACATGTAGAAACAATTTAAAATGTTCTCAGAAATGTGTATATTTTAGCAGATCTCTGAAATAATGACCTGAGTGTCCCGACTTCTATCAATTTCTTGTTTTATCTCTATCCCTCTCTCACTTGCTCACTGTGCTCTAATCACACTGGTGTCTTCCTATCCCACCAATCCATCAAGTTCCTAACAATCTCAGGACCTGTGCAAATGCTCTTCTTAGTCTGGACTCATCCTCCCCTGGATCGAAGCTGGGCCCTTCACATTGCTCTTGTCTCAGCTGTGAAGTCCCTGTCCTCAGAGAGACCTAATGAGAACCACTGCCGTCTCTACTCCGCATCTGAAAGAAATTTACATTGCCTTGTTCATTTCCCACCTATATACAATTCCAAAATGAAATAATCTTAGTTACTTAGGAAGCTGCATGAAGGGACGAGATCTTGTTCTGCTTGTTTAATGCTATAATCTTGGAGTCTAGAACAACAATCTCAATTAGTATCTGTCACATGCATGATGGCTAATAATGCCTTTCATCTGGATAATGCTTTCCTGCCACTGATAGTCATGTGATCCTCCCAGTAAATAGGAAGGCATTATACTTACGTTATAGAAAGAGACACTGAGTCAGTTGTGAATGACTTGTTGGCTTGTTGCCTAGTTTCCTTTTTAAATTTTTTGCACCCTTGTCTGCATGTCCAGTATGAGGCTGGAAGCTGGAGGTTTAATTTTTCCTTTATTTGGGGGAAACTTGCTCTCTGGAGCTTATACAGATTTAGGTCATAGCAGAGAAAAATGCCTTTGAAACAGTGGCTGAGGATTCCTTGCAGAACTTCCAGCGGGAGGTGCTGAATCTGCTGCTCTTTTGTAGGTCCTTGAAAACAGGAAGGATTTTTTCCAACCTTTAATGGTTTCTGGAAAAGCTATCCTAAAATGGAAGAGGTAAAATAACGCTTTACTTCTTGATTCTGTCAGTAGAAAAGGAGTTATGAGATACCATGTGGGCCTTGGGGGAGGCACTGTTCCTTGGAGAACTGGATGTGCGTATGTGTGGGGTCTGGGGTTTTCTGTCAGAGTTTTGGGTGCCCTGACTGGCAGAATGACGAATACATTACCTGAGGACTGCTTTTTGAGAATATCCAGTTTTTCAAATTACACATACGTGCATGCATATATACACACACCGTACCGTTGATTGTTATTTGCAGTTCTGAATGATTTTTCACTTGATAAAATAATTATTTTGATAGCCAAATAACTTGCGTATACAAGAGGCTAAGGCAGGCACTTTTACCTGCAGTCTTATTCTTACTCTTACTTACTCTTATTCACCACTCACAACCCCAATTTTAAGTGGGTGTTTTTCCTATACTATCAGAGGGAAAACAAAGACTTTGGTTTTAGTTTAAGGACCTTGCTTAAAGTTACACAGTAAGTAACAGAAATAAATTTAGACTTAAATTCAATGTTCTTTTTAAAATGTAGTCCTAAATAAGTAATTGTTCTACAACACATAAAATATGTTTCTATTTAATGAAAGATTTATTGTCTTCAATTTTTTAGGACTTTCCCCTTCAATCAACCACTAATTATTGTCCTTGGGTCATAGATTCATCTTTCAGCCACATAGTCAGTGTATTAGTACACTTCACTCTTCCATGCCCCCCAGCACAGGTGCTGGCTCAACCACCCTATGTTGAAGACTCATGTTCGGAAATCTATTCCACTTAAAGAGAGACAAGGACAGCTTGGAGGGACTGAAAACAACTTGTCACAATTAACATGTCCATTCTTCCATGCCCCGCAGCACAGGTGCTGGCTCAACCACCCTATGTTGAAGACTCATGCTTGGAAATCTATTCCACTTAAAGAGAGACAAGGACAGCTTGGAGGGACTGAAAACAACTTGTCACAATTAACATGTCCATAGCAGCAACATGAAGCACAAAACTGAGTAATTTGGGCCTGTGCAAACAATCAAAATAATTCAAGCTTCTTTATGAGTGGGGTGTGTGTGTGTGTGTGTGTGTGTGTAGAATGTACTGAAGTCTCTGAGTAGTCAATCACTGAAATTACCTATCTAATAAAGGTAATATCTTATATGACCGTAAGAATATTTGGATAGAAAGAAATTGGATTTCAAAGCAGTTCCAGCCTGATAAATCCAACCTCAGTAATTTTGAGATAAGAAAATAGTGACTGGAAGAGGCTCACGGTGTTTCAGTAAAGACAGGTCCCAGGTAACAGCCTGTGACTCCAGCTATGGGAAATTCTATTCCCATTCCTTGACTTCTGTTTTTTCCTAGGCAGAGATAGTAATTTGTACCTGATGTGGAAGATTCTTTTTCTCAGACTCAGTCACATGGAGGTGTGGAAAGGGATTTTTAATGCCTGAGCAGGCAAATATGGCACAAGAGGCTCGAACACTGAAATACCTGTGCAAAAATCACCTTAGTTGACATCCTCTAGGCAGTGCTCAGATGCATGTGGATGCCTTGTCTCAAGGAGTCTGGATGAAGATCAGGAGTCTTGCACAGCAAGTGTGGGTGTTGAAGCATCATACCTGGTTTTGCCTCTGCAGGGACTCCTCTTTGAAGATTATGCAACTCCAGCTAAAAGAATGGGCTTTCCTTACCAACTTTACACGCTGAACTAACATTTTTTTTAAAGAAAAGGTACAGGTAGGAATGAAGGTGAGTAGTTAGGCAGGCAGAAAGAGAGGCGGAAGAAGCATTTTATTTACTTGTTCATCTTGGTTGTGCCCCCACCCAGCCTGGATCCCAAACCTGGATTCTTGGGATGTATATGAACTGCGCATGGCAGACTAACCTATTAAGCCACCAGATCATGCCAGATTAGCATTTGTTTTTTAAGGACAAGGTGCCAGGCGGAATTAAGGCAAGTAGGCAGACAGGGTGGAAGAGAGAGGAGGAAAAAGCATTTTATTTTATTTCCATTTTAGTTGTTCACATGATTTTTCCCATTCCCTGGACTCAGGACTCGAACCCAGGGATATTGTTTCCCCATTGTCCAGTGGGCTCCACCACCATTTGCCTTGCCCCCACCACCCGCTTCCCCTATTGGTAACCTCAATTCTGTTTTAAGTGTTCAAGGTTTGGTTTGGTTTTATCTGTTCCTTTGTTTTGTCTATTCACATTCCACCTAAAAGTGAGGTCGCCTGATTGTCTATCTTCCTTCTTTTTATTAATTTCACTTAGCATAATCACTTTCAGATCTAACCATATTGATTCACATGACAGGTTTTCATCTCTTCTAAGGGCTGTGTAGTATTACATTGTGTATATGTACCATATCTTCTTTACATGATTAACTTTTTAAAAACAATTTTTATACTCTCTTTTTAAGAAACTTCTGGTTTTTTTTTTTTTTTTTTTTTTGTCTCTGGTTACATAGTGTTTAGGGAATAGAGAGAAAATCCTATTAAATACAACCAATGTATTTCTAATTTTGATTTAGTTAGTGAGACACTTTTAATTTGTGGGTTGTAAAAGAAGCACAAACCTCATAAACATACAGATACATGTACATATATACATACACATATAATTGCACATTAAGAAAAAGAAAGTTCTTATTTGTTTTTCAAAATACAAGAGATTCTCCTCATTTAGTGGTTTTTTTTTTTTTCTATGTTTAGTTTGGCCCCACATTTTTATTAAATTATTTTTAAAACTAGCCAAAACTATTTTTTAGGATCATATAGCTTTAGTTATCTGAATGAAGTTCTTATCATTTTTTATGCTGCAGCGAGATCAAGGCTCTTCTTTCTCCTTGGTTTCAGAGATCCATACAAAGAAATTTCCCTGAAGTAACATTTTTGGTTCCTCTCTACCATTCTACCTCTGATTTGAGTTTGGGTGTAAGAACTGGGCATGTGTGACCCAGTCTTTTGGACTTGCCATTCTTCTTGGCTCAGCCAACTGCAGAGAGCATTTTCTCTGCTTTGCCTTTCACGTAGTATTATTGGCATGGTCTTTCTGTGTCAGGAAAGCTTTTAGTTTTCCAGCTCTTCCTGTGACCAGGCAAATACTTTTAATTTGGGGGTAAAATGTGAGTGAGTCCATTGCGTTCATAGATCTAAAGATCCATTCTCCAATTTAGTCTCTCCAGTAATCAAGATAAAATTTTGATCTTCAACTGTCTGACTCTGTTACTATCTTTACATTGCTTTTAAACTCCATAGGGGTAAAAGGGCTTAGCTCTCTATGGTGTTGTATAGGCAAATTCATAGTTAATGTTTTACTATCACTCATCTTTTTGGACCCAGAGTAATTTTTTTGGTCAGTATTTCCAGGCAACATGGCACTCCTATAAACTATAACAAATATTGATTGCCAAACATAGATAAAAATATGAATGACATAATAAATCATCATTTAGTATTAAACCTTTTTCTTTGAGTTTATTTTATTGGTTTTCCTAAAAAAAAAGCATGCCCATTTTTGTAAGATAGAAAAAAGTAGGGTAAATATTCTTATAATAACACCACTCAGAATGTACTGACAGCAATATTTAGGAGTATTTCCTTTAAGAATATTTTCTACAAGCAACACTTCCATCGCTGTCTTAGTCCTTTTGTAAGGGAAGCTGCTGATACAAAACTAATCACTCCAAGTGAAGAATTTAGACTTCATAATAAGCTGTGGCCCACTTAATTTATCTATACCAGGAGAGTTTAAGAATACAACAAAATAATTTATTGAGAATGATCAAACTTACTCTTTATAAAGAGAGCTAGAGTTTACTTATAAGATTATATACAAAAAAAACTATAAAAAATAAAGTGTCATCTAAAGCCAGTCCCTAGCTCTTCCTCACAAAGTACTAGTGATAAACTTTTTACTGTGTTCTCTCTTGAACAGTTTGAAAAATTGCTGGCAACCTGCTGCCTACTCTGTTTGAGGATCATCAGGAGCCTTGTGAAGCTTTAACTTTGGTTCCCTTGCTGTGAATCCTGATGAACTACTGAGCTCTCTGGTGAGCTAGGTTCCCATGCTTTCCTGGGATGCAGTCTCTCTGTCCTGTCAGTTTTTTCTTGGGCACTGTTACCATAGATGGGATATACGAAATTATTTTCAGTAGACTCGTTTCTTCTTTAATCTGAGCTGAAAAAGGTTTAGTACTTTGGAAATATTTCCTGTGTAATTTAAATTTAACCCTCAACCCAGCAGCAACCAAGAAAAACTAATAATCATCCAATAATGTGAACTGTTTGGGGATGTAGGAATTTACTTTTAAATAGTTGTAAATTATCTACTACATATGTCCACTAAAAGACAGGAGAGTCACCATAGGTTCAAGTCCTTACAAAGTCTATCATATTATAGGAGACGCTTTCTCTCAACTGTTTTGTCTGAAAAACAATATGCTATTGGGGGAAGACATGTTCCTTTGTGGGGGAAACTTTAGTCATTGTGAGTTTTCCAAGTTTATTGAGGTTACCTGCAGAATCTTTGAAAGCTAGTTTAAAAAACCCCTTAATATGAAGTCAATAATTCATTTCTAAGGGTGATGGTTAACTTTATGTGTCAAAGACTCAACTGGCTGTGGGGTTCCCAGATTAAGCATCAATTCTGTATGTTTGTGAGGGTGTTTCCAGATGATATTGGCATTTGGACTGGTAGACTCAGTAAAGTAGGTTGTCCTACCCAATTTGAGTGGGCATCATCCGATTCACTGAGGGCCTGAAGAGAACAAAATAATAGAGAAAGGAAGAATTCAAACCTTTTCCCTTGCCCCTCTGCTTGAGCTGGGATATCTCATCTTATTCTTTTCTGTTTTTGGATTAAGATTTACATCACCAGTTTTCCTGGGTCACCAGTTTGCAGTCCCACGGCGGATCCTGAGACTCCTCAGCCTCCAAAATCATGTGAGTCATCTACCTATAATGAATATCCCTTTGTATTCTATTAATTCTACTTCTCTTGAGAATCCTAATATACTGAGGTACACAATTATAAGTGTTGGTTATATTTATAAGTGAGTCTTTTAAAGACTGTGTAAAGAAAACATGACAGTTATATTAGTGAATATTACAGTACATAATTATGTGGCAAATTAAAAAAATCAGCTATCCTACAACTCAATAATAAAAAGGCAAAAAGCTGAATTAAAATTAGCAAAGGATCTGAATAAACATTTCTCCAAGGAAGATATACCAATAAGCACATGAAAGGATGCTCAGCATGATTAGTTACCAGGAAAATATAAACCAAAGCGAAATAAGGTAGCACTTCACACCCACTAGGATCACTAGAATAAAAATTCATATAACAAATGTGGGTAATTATGTCTCTGGAGAAATTGGAACCCTTATAAACTGATAATGGGAATGTACAGTAGTCCAGCTGCTTTGGAAAACAGACCGGCCATTCTTCAAATAATCAAACATAGTTTCCATATCCAGCAATTCTACTCCTAGGTATATACCCAAGTGAAATGAAAACATATATCCAGACAGAAACTTGTCCATGAATGCTCACAGAAGCATAATTCATAATAGCCAAAAGGTGAAAACAACCTAAATGTCCTTCAACTGATGAATGGGTGAATAAGGCATTGTATATCTGTACAGTGGAATATTATTAGACTGTAAAAAGAAACAAAGCACTGATGCATGCTAGAGCATACATTTATGCCTTGAAACTACTATGCTAAGTAAAATAAGTCACAAAGTACCACATATTATATGATGTAATTGTTGTGAACATCCAGAGCAGAGAAATCAATAGACCGGAAAGTGGAGTGATTAGTGATTGCTTAAGGTTGGGAAGGCAGTGGTGACATAGAGGGTGATAGCTAAAGGTCACAGGATTTCTTTTTTTGAGATAGTGAAAATGTACTAGCATAGTGAACACACTACAAACCACCTTACACTTTAAATTGGTGAATTACCTGGTATGAGAATTCTAGTTCAAAAAACCAAATGAGCAAAAGAAATAAAATACATTATTTTCTTGTCAATGAAATATACTTACCTACTCAAAAGAAATTTAACCATCCTAATATTTTACAATTGGTTATTGTACTTTGAAACAACATTTTCAGTGTCAGGAAGATTCTATATGTTATATAGAATGCAAATAGTATATCACAAATAAGACAACTAAGTAACACATGGGCAAACTTCACAGGTCACTGTTAATGGATGATTGGAACCAACTCATTATTCTGAAAACAATAAGTAGAATCAATCATTTATCCTGACTTTCCTAAATCCTAGGGTAATCAAAAGTTGATAAAAGTTGATCATAATAGGGTCATTGAAAGCTTATGAAAGTTTCCCTTTATAGAATGTCCCAGTCAAAGCATAAAGAAGGAATGACAGAATTAGAATACATCATTTTGCACCTCTAATGAAATAATGGATCAAAACAATGATAACCAGTATCTGCATCACAAAAAGAAAGGTAACCAACATTTATGTGTTTCCCAGTGGAAGTACATAATGCCACCTATGAAACATTCTTATACTGAACAAATAGAATGAAAATGTGGTACATCCTTAGATTCCAGAAATGAAAGGAATCAGAGGAGCATGTTATGTGACACCACCAGGGGAAAATGAGCCAAACTTCAGATGTGCACTACTCTAAAGGCCAATCAACGAATACATTATATAAATAGGAATAAAGAGCCAGAGGAAGGGGGAACCTCTAGATTTTCAGAGAATTAAAACACCTATCAACCAAAGGAAATGTCTGCACTTAATATGGATCCTGATTTAAACAACTTTGAAACAACTGGGGAAATCTGGAAACTTAAAACTAAATATTTGATAATATGAGAATATTATTAGCTTTCTTAGGTGCTGTAATAGTATTACAGTTCTATTTTAAAAAGGATCTTGATCTTAAGATACGTATTGAAATGTTTTCGGATAAAATGTGGTTGTCTGGGACTTGTTTAAAAATAATCCAGGAAGGAGGGCATAGACAAGTATAAGCAAAACATTGGCCCTTGAATTCTACTGTTGATGTTTGAAATTCTCTGTAATAACATTAAAAAAATATACTGTGTTGGAAACAATTTAGACAGAAGTGAAGATAGAGTTGCCTGAAAACTGATGGACTTCTCTTTAGAGATGATGAAGACACTGATGTCAAACATGCCCCTGAAGAGTTTGAATACATTTTTTTTTTCATGAGATGTGGGAATGGAAAGCAATATTAGAGGATATTTTTTCTTACGTATTCTCTTAAAGAATACATATGTATTTTAAACTAAGATAAAGAACTAAATGCTATAAGAAGATATTTAAGTATTTTGTCTTCATTACCTAAAGTTCGCATATTCCAGTTTGTTGGTCTCTATCCCTAAAAACTCAATTGTTTTAAAATTTTCATCATGATAATTAAGAATTGTGTAATATTCAGAGTTACCTTATTCAGGCAAATATAAGTAATATGCATTTTCATTCAATGTTCAATGTCAAAGCCCAGTCATGTCACCATACTATTATGAAATCGTGGCAAACATATATTTTAATGGTTTAGTAATGGTTTAGTAATGGTTTAGTTGATATATTAGATTTATTGATAGACATTTGATTGTACCTTGTTTTTCATTGTTAGAAACAATCCTGAGATAGTCTTTTGATATAAAAGTAATTTCTGCTGTAATATTATTTTCTTACAATAGCATTCCTAAAGTAGAATTTTAAGATAAAGGACATACATATTTCAAATCTTGATATTTTTGATAAGATTTTCTAAATTTTTAGCCAATTTAATACTTTCACCATTATAAAAACACCAATTTCACCATTAGTATGAAAACTTTATTTATGTTTTTCATTTTGGTTATTAAAATAAGTAAAGCCATATATTTCTGTTTTAACTAAACTGACTGCTTAATAAGGTAGACCTCATCCCTCTGTTTTATTTGAATTTTGTTAAATGTCAGTCGACATCTATTATCTATTTTCCTAGTTGGGAATGTAATATTTTTCTCATTGATATGTATTAATTATTTGTACTCTAAAGATAAGTAAATTTATTTATTTAACTAATGCTAATTAATTACCTGCTACTATTCTAAGCTCAGGGTATATCTGCTATTGTGGAGCTTATGTTTATGAGAAAGAGAAACATTAAACAATTTCATATATATATTTATATATGTTGCTAAATGCTATGAAAGAAAAGTAGAGGAGGATGCAATGTGAAAGTATAATATAAGAAAATAATTTAGATCAGGATTCAGGAAAAGTACCCCTGTAAAACCGAATCCTGGAGGAGGAGAAGGAGTTAAGTCATGCACAACAAAACTTATGTGCAAAAGCCCTGAGGTGGATAGAGCACAGGACATTTGAGACATTGAAAGGAGAATGACATGACTGGAACACAGCAATAGAGATGACGAAGAAATTAGTGCTGAAGAGGTGGACAGAGGTCACACAGGGCTGTTTAAGTGTATTAGAGTTTAGGTTAAGTGAAAGGCAGGGCAGCAGTAATTTAAGAGGCTGAGTTCTGGGATCAGACTAAATTGATATTCTAATTCTATTCTGTTCTAGTTCCTTTGTTTTGGACAAGTTATTTAATCTCTCCAAGCCTCAGTTTCCTAACTTGTAAAACAGGTGGTAACATAGGGCTGTAAGGATTAATTGTGAGAATAGATATAGGGTTCTTTGCACAGTACCTGAAACATTGGCTATTATTAAGTACAATGGGCAGCTGTTGAAATATTTTTTGCAGGATAGTGATATAAGCCCATTTATTATGTTTTAAATGACATTTAGTTGCCACATGAAGCCCTCAGAGAAATTAGCTAACTGGCTATCTGATGAGGAGATTTGGACCAGAATGATGACAATGAGAGAACACAAGGAGTAGGAAGGAGGGGCGTTTGTGATGAATTGCATGAGGGCAGTGAGTGAAGTGGGAGGAGTCAAGGATGACTCCTAGGTCTCAGGAATGCATGAACTATTGGGATGGGAGTGACAGATTTACTGAGAGAGCAACAGTGGATGAAGGATCAATTTGGGGGAGTTGCATTATGGATTTCTGAGACATCTAAGTGGAGGTTTGTTATGTCCAGTGTATTAGACATAAAGGTGTAGAACTCAGAAGAGATAACTGAACTGGAGATAAAAATTTAGGAGTTATGAGGACGTAGATGATATTTCAAATCATAGAAAGAGATGAGGTCACCTAGGGAGAAGGAATGTTCAGGGAGAGGACTGGGCTTAGAGTCATGCTCTGAGGAACTCCGATGCTTAGAGGTCAAGTAGAAGAGAAACAAATAGCAAAGGAGGTTAAGATGGATGGGGAGGAGAGGACATCACGGAAACCAAGAGAAGAGATTTTTAAGAACCAGGAAGTGCAACCTGGCTCAGGAAGGGATGGGGGAGGTGCAACGTTACTCGATTTTTCCTGGAGAAGCCCCTAGGCACTTCCTTAGAAGAATGTAAGCAAAAATCACCTTGTGACTTGAAGGGTGAGTGGAATAAGTAGTGAAGAGCACTTGTGAAGTCAGTCCTTTTGAGAAGGCCTAGGTTTGACCCTTTGTCTACTTGCCCATTCTTTCCCATCTTGCCTGTTTTTGATTTATTTGACTCACAGCAGTTTCACATTTCTATGTAGGGATCAGGCCTAGTTTGAAAAGCTGAGGATTTCGGACAACTGAGAAGCTCTCACGGAACTCATAAAGCTGCCCTGCCCTCCCCAGCTGCCTCCATCCCAGGCAGCAGGGGTTTTGGGCATCCCAAGGGAACCAGCATGGAATGAGGCTGCCTGAGGGAGCAGGTGGGCACAGCCCACACATCCCAGCAGTGATGGCATCTGCCCTGTGAGCTACCTTAGAATGGAATTTCGGCCTGGGAGCCCCTACTGCTCCTGCTGAGAAGGCTCAATAAGTAAGCAGCCGTGATGTGTAGGCTAAGATCCTGGCAGGCGCATTCTCTCTCTCCTTAACTCTGCTTTCTCTTCTTCTCTTAAACCTTTGTAATCTCCAAGCATATTTCTGTAAAGCCAGTGATGAACTGAAAATGTGAGGTAATGCTGTTTGGATGGAGGAGAGGAGGCTTAGAGTTAAGAGCTATGGTTAATAATAAAAGCATATACTGAATTATAAAAGCATAGGGGCTTTATAGATATTATCACATGTAATCCTCACAATAATACTATGATGCAGGAATCATCATCCCCATTTACAAATCAATAAACAGAGACTTAGAGACTTAAGAAACTTTCCTAAAGTCACGTGATAATGAAATGATGGGGCTGAGGATTCTATGCTAGGTTTCTCTCATAAGAGCCCAAACTTCGCCTTAACATGCCACTCCATCTCATGACAGGGAGGTCAAGAGAAGAATCTTCCACTTATTGTAATTAACATACTTTGTGTGTCACAGAGTATTTATATTATTCACAGCATATCTATAATATTTATGACAATGTTAAGTGAACAAAGCAGAATATAAAATGATAGTAATGTAAAAACCACATGTGAAAACAAAAGAGAATATCTAAAAAGCAATCTGTATGTAAGGGGACTGGGAATTTATATTCTCTCTCTACATTTTGCACTCTTGGTAATGTTAAATATTTTTTAAGATACAGAAAAATGAAAGGAATCACAGACTGGAACCCAAGGAGAATAGTTGAAACTCAATAGGTCCCCTTGTGATTTACCTTTCTGGGATTCAGTTTTCACATGTAAACATTTATTGATCAACTACTATATTCCAGGACTGTTTTAAACAGAATAAAGTTTAAATCTCCCTACAATTCTATAAGGTAAGATATTCTACAGATGAAGAAATGAAGGGTCAGAGAAGACGAGTAGGAAGCCAGTAGAGAGACTTAAACTTGGATTTTCATCTTGTCTTCCCTCCAATAAATTGGCTGACAGTGGGAAAGTTACTATCTCAGAGTTTCAGTCATTCCTACCTTCCAGTGTTCTTGTAAAGAGTAAATATGATTACTGTATCATGTTCTTGGCACAAATAAAGCACTTGATGAACAGAAATCGCAATTAATGCTAAGCACCTAGCAAAACGTTTTGCAGACTGAGACAAGGCAAAATAGGAATTCTGTATGAGGGTGATATGAGAGCAAGGTCTAGGCTCTTTTCCCCCAACAGAATGATCTTACAGCATCCTCTGTCTCATTACTCTGGCCTAACAGTTTATGATCGGAACACTTTCAGCTCTGCTTTCTAAATGATTGTTGAAAAACAAAGTCACATATTTTTTTTTTCTATTTATAAAAATGTATCCATTGTCAAAGACTTGAGGTCATGAGCCAGCCCTTCTCTTTCTGTATGAGATGAGTGGGTTTTCCATAAGGAAAACCCTCTTGTGTACATTGCGGGGAATCCAGAACAGGGGAGTGGGGCAGGGTCCACAGGCAGATTTTGTCACTGGCTGTGCCTGAGCATATAGCAGATAGGCTGTGTTTGTTTGAATTAACTACACATTAAAACATAATAAAATACCTTCATCCTCTGTCTCCTCCTTAAAATATTTTTTTTTAGTATTGAGAAAATATTGTATTATATGTAAGATCTTTGGATGTAAGAGAGTCTTTAAGGGAGCTGGTTTCCTTCATCTGTCTAGTCTCTCTCTTCTCCAGGTCTACTTCTTGTATACTTTCCTACTGCGCAGAAAGATCGAGTTACTGCTAAGTGAATAATGTACATTCTTCTGCTCACAATGCATGTTTCTTTATGCTTTTCATGAGGATTGGCAGTGTTCAGTTAAATAACATAAAACATTTTAGAAAAGGAGAGAGAAGAGTTTATGGAGTGCCAGGTTTGTGCCAGACCTGCAACCTCCTTTTTTGAAAACAGTGACTCTTTCCTAAGTTGCTAGAGTATTTCCTCAGTGGAACCAATCCAGCCTCATCTGATTAGATCAGGGTTTGGTGTTCAAGCCAAAGACAATCATGTGTAAGCTGGATATGAGGGAGGACACCTGCCTTTGACAGTGTTTGCTGGTAGAATCTGTTGGATATGGGTAAACAGATGATGAGTTCACACAAAGAAGTAGTAGGCAGTCATGTTTTTGTCAGGAGCTGAAGTTCCAGGCGTCCATGAGACTGGAATATGGCCTTGACTTGGAAGTCCAGGGACCCAAAATACAGCCAGGAACATGGAGGGTGCCCAGCTTCCTTCTAATGGACCCCACTCTGAAAAGGCAACCTGGTGTTCTGAGCGTTTCTTCTCCCAGAAAACTCAAGAACATCAACCCTCAGAAATAACTTAAGTCCCTCCTTATAGATGAGTAAAACAGAGGCCCAGAAAAAAAAGGCCACAGCGCTGAGGGGAGAGGAGCTTAATTTCTTTTTTTAAAAAGGAGAAGTGCAAGCAGGCGTGAAGGTGAGTAGGCAAGCAAGCAGAAAGAGTGAGGAGGAGGAGGCACTTTATTTATTTTTATTTAGTTGTTCACATTGCTTGTTCCCCCAGGCCCTAGGTCTTGAACCGGGGACCTTAGGAGGTATGTGGGACTGCTCTGAGGAGTAATAGAACACTAGGCCACCAGGGTGCACCCTCAAGTTTCTTGATTTTTAATATTGTTCTTCCAGTTATAGGTTTGTCTCATGTTTTAATCCTCTGAAGTGTAGTGTATGCATGTTTTAGAAGAGATAATATTTACCTTACTATTCATTCATCCAATGTGTATTTATTGAGTACCTATGTGGTGGCTAGAACTGAGTTAGGAATTAAGGAAAAAGAAAGAGAAAAATAAAACCCTACCTCCTAGTCATTTGTAATCTAACCAAGGATCTATTTATGCTAAGCTATTTTGTAGTGATGTGATCATATAAGGCTGTAGAATGACAGAATGAGAACTTTAATTACTACAGAGAATGAAAAGGCATTTCTTTTTAAAAATACTTTTAAATTCTTTTAAAATTTTTAAATTAATATTTTTCTTTTTTGGGTGGGGATTGAGAATGATTGACTGAAGTGGTACATGGACAGAGATTATGAAGCTATCAGACTAGAGGAAAGTATCCCTGATGCACTGGGATTGATTGGTAAGGTCTGCTCTGTGGGTACTGGGAGCATATGTACTGTGTTGTCAGATGTCTTTTTCTTTTTTTAAAGGAAAGGTGCAGGCAGGAATGAACGTGAACAGGCAGGCAGGCAGGAAGAAAAAGGAGGAAGAATATTCCTTTTTTTTTTTTTTTTTAATTTGATTGTTCACAATGGTTGTTCCCTCTAGACTTGGAATGCAAACCTGGGTTCTTTGAATATACATGCACTGCTCTCCTTCGGAGGTGGCTGACCTACCCATTACTCCACCAGGGCGTGCCATTGTCAGGTTTCTTGTGAAGGCGAATCACAGAACATTCCTGACACAAGAAGTAGTCTAAGCAAAGACTGGGGAATGAATCTGTTTGAAGGGTGTGGGAAAACCAACCTGAGGGAATGCAGAGTGGGAGCAGGCAATAGAATGACAAAGCAAACAGTTTGTTTTTACCCAATAACAAGACCAGTGTTTGTGAAACCATGTGGAATGAAGGCACTAATTGAACTATACACACCTCCTCAGTGACAGGGTGTGTTGGGAATATCATGAGGTCGGTGTGGGGTAAGTAAGGTTAGACTCTAACAGCTCCCACACTGCCCTACTTTCATAGCACAACTGTTTCTTTATATTCAACATATGAGTTAGATGATCTGGTATCTAGCTTTCTCCTCATGACCAATTTTACTTAGTATAACTTCCTTTAATTCCCTCACAAAATGACAGGGTGACATCTTTTTTAGGGCCACATAATATTCCATTGTATATTTATAGCAAGACTTCTTTATCCATTCATCTGTTAATGGGCATTTAGGTTGTTTCCATTTCTTAGTTATTGTAAACATGCTTCAATGAACATAGGGGTATAGATATCGCTAAATTAGTGTTTTTGTAGAGGTTTTCTTGGGTAAAAACCCAGAAACAAGATAGTGAGATCTTATGGAATTTGTATTCTCAGTTCTTTGAGGGATATCCATATTGCTTTCTATAATGATTGTACCAATGAATACTCCCACCAGTGGTGTAAAAGAATCCCCTTTTCTCCACATCTTTGGCAACACTTAGTTTCAGTCTTTTGAATAATAACCATTCTCACAGGTGGGAAGTGATATCTCATTGTTTTAATTTGTGTTTTCCTAATAACAGGAGATGAGGAACATCTTTTTATGAACCTTTGGGCCATCTGTATTTCTTCTTTGGAAGGATATCTATTAAGATCTTTTGCCCATTTTTTAAAACTAGATTGTTTTTCTGTTGTCAAGTTTCATCAGTTCTGTATATATTTTGGATACTAAGCCCTTGTCAGATGTATTATGTGCAAATATCTTCTCCCAGGCAGTAAGATGCCTTTTAATTTTGATGAGAGTTTCTTTTTACTGTGCAGAACCTTTTTAGTTTGATGTAGTCCCATTTGTTTATTTATTTTTTGTTTCCCTTGACATTAGAATTGAGTCCTCAAAGACTTTTTTAAGGATAATATCATGGAACATATTACCTATGTTTTCTTATATTTATTTTATGGGTTCTGGTCTTACATACACATCTCCAATCAATTTTGAATTAATGTTTGTGTAGGGTGTTAGAAAGTGATCTAGTGTCACTTTGTTGCATGTGCCTGTCCAGTTTTCCCACACTATATGTTGAAAAGATTTTATTTTTAAAGAAAATGATTCTTACTTTAACAAAACAAGCTGAAAATCACTGCTGTAAGCAAGGAAGTCATCTGGAGGGTTTTTGTCTGTTAATTTGATGCCTTAGGAAGACTGATGGAATACAATTTTGCAAATTGGATCCAAGAAGGGTATTAGGACACTGTTGTATTTTCAAGTGTGAGGAGATAAAGCTCTGATTTAGGGTTAGGACAGTTGTTTCAGGGCAAAAGATGATTAATAAGAACCATTTCAGAGGCAGAGCCAGGGAGGGAAAAGTCACTTCCATCCATGGAAATAAATAAGGATTAAAATGGAATTTTGTTTGTCTCATTAAATTGGACTCTATCAAGTTAATTTATCTTCTAGATTGTAAACTTTATGAGGGTAGAATTATATCACTTTCTCTGAGTATTAAGGGAGGAAGAGTTAGATACCGAACAAAATTGGAGTCTACTCAACGGAAATAAGGAAGAATGAGTGCTGAGTTAAGTATCCTTGTTACTCACGTGATTGGAGGACCAGGAACCTCAGGAACCCCTGGGACCTTATTAGAAATATAAGATCTTAGGACTCACCTCAGGTCCACCAAACCAGATCTGTGTTTTAAGAAAATTCCCCAGGTCATTCATAAACAAATATCATTGGAGAAGCAATGCCCATAACCATACACTTTAATCCCTTCCTGGGTCTTTGCCTGGAAAATAGGGCAGATGAATAACTACTTCTTTTTCAAGACTAAGTGTGAAGAATTAACTTCAGTCTCTCATTCCTAAGCTCTCATTGCATTTTGTTCCTATATCATAATCTTCATGCCAGTATATTATAGTTAGATGTTTATGTTATCTTAGAATCCCCAAGTACCTAGTTTAGTGTTTAGTACTAAAATGTACTTAATGAGATCCTATCTATTCATTCATTTATTCAATGGATTTTTTTAATTGAATACCTGAGATACCTGGCACTCTTCTAGATTCAAGGGACACAACAATGAATAAATCAAGCCCCCTACTTCATGGAGCTTAAGTTCTAGTTAGAGGAGATAGATATTTTGCAATATATTCCTTGTTATATATACTTGTAAAGTGAATTAATTAGTTCAACAAATAAATACTGAGCACACCTGTTTGTTAGACACTGTTCAAGGTACTGAGATGATACTGGTGAATAAACCAACATAAATCTCTATCTGCAGTGGTGCTTTTATTCTAGTGAGGGTTAGAGACTCATAAATAGTAAACAGGTATATGATGTAGTGTTTTAGAAAGTGGTAAGTGCTGTACAACAGAAGAAGCAGGTAAGGGGAGGAAACTAAGTATGCTAGGGCCATGGAATTGCAAATTTAAATAAGGTCATCAGGATGGGCCTTCTTGAGCAGAGGGCAATTTATGTTCTAGTGGGAAAAATGGGATGTTCCAGCATGTGATGAGAATTGTGGTATCACTGATGAATGTAAGGATTCTGAAGGTGGGGGATCAATATTTTTTGGAGGGACAAGATTATAAACTTGTTGAGTTGGAGTTCTTGGTGAGATATTCAGAGGAAAATATCCTAAAGACAAAGAAAAATGTGGGATTGGTGTCTGCTTGTAAGATCAGGGTGGATTTTTTAGGTTTTAGTATCTTTTGTGTTACACTGAAATCTGAAAGTGAGAACTCTTATATAGAACTAGTTCACCAAAGATCCAGTGGGAAAGAAAAGCAAGAGCTTCTGGCTGGGCCTTGGAGCATTCTCCAAATCATGGGGTAGGAAGAAGATATGTTTTCCCTTGTCTAGAAATATCACTAAGTGACAGATTGAGGTCAGTAGTAAAATAAACTAATTTCACATACGCTGATTATAGATTTAAAAAATGACTTGGGGAGGGAAATATTTGAAGCATGGCCTGGTAAAATTTGAGTACTTTTCTGAAATACTGTGATAAGGAAACTAGTTAGACATAGTCATCTGTCTATAGATAAATCAGTCAAGTTGACAAGGACAAAACAACCTGTCCTGTCTGCTCTGCCTTTCCCTGTCAGTTTTCCATAGTGTAGGAATAGGGCGGAGCTCTCAGGCCAGACCTGGACCTGACTCTCCTGGGTCAAGCGAGTTAACATGATGTTCAGCCCATTCCACTGAACTGGCCTTTTATTGGTGGTGGCCTCAGGGATGACACTCAAGTTTCTAGTGAAGGTTAAACCTATTTTCTTCATATCCCTGACAGACCATTCTAATCTCTACAATAGTACTTGTTCTTTTCTTCCTTCCCAGTGCTTTTTCTCTTAGCTAATCATTGCTTTTATACTCTCCTCTTGTTCTCCAGAGCCAATTCTGGCTTTCTTTCACTTGCTTGCTAAAACATTCTCAGAGAGCTAAAGTAAGGAAAAGTAAGGAAAAAAGCTCAGAAAGCTAAAGTAAGGAATTCCCACATTAGTGTATTAACAGAATATAAGACAAGACCTTTATTAGATTCATTTGTTCATTTATTCAACAAATATTTATTGATTGCCTATTATATAGCAAAAATTGAATCAGGTCCTAACATATAGTAGTGAATAAGGGATAACTCTAGTTTTTGTGAAATATGTAGTCTTACTGGGAAGAGATTAGTCAAATGGGTAAAGTTTACATAGTATAAGCATGCTAAAACAGGGATACATTTAGGGTCTTTGGGGAGAGTAGAAGGGTAAAAAGATGCAGGGAGTGTTCCTAGCAGAGAGGATGATGGCTACAAAATCCTGGAAGCAAAAATAAGGGCGTAAGAAAAGGCGAATGTATTGAGGAGATAATGGCAAGAGATAGATCTGGAGCAGTAAACAATGGCCAGACCATTAGGGCCTTGTAAACCTTGTGAAGTATATTGGACTTCATTTTGAGGGCCATGAAGAGCCAGCTAATGGCTTCAAGATGGACATTGTCATAATTAAATTTGCTTCTTAGAAAGATCACATTGGCTGCAGAGTGGAGAATAGACTGCAAGCATCAAGACAAGTATGGCAGTGCAGTCACCCTGGCAGGAGTTGACCCGAACTATTGGACTGTCAGGGGGAATGAAGATAAAGGGACAGAGTCAAGAACTTTGTAGGAAGAATCTGTGATTGATTGAATGGGGTCAGAGAAGGAGAGAGGAGTCAAGGATGATTCCTAAGTTTCTGACTGGGATGGAAATACTCCTTAATGGCAGAATTGCAGGCATCCGTGACCTGGGCTGTAGCATAGCTATTTTTGGGTGGGGTGCATGCTTGTCACACTTAAAATCACATTATGCAAACAGCTGCCTACCCCAAATATTTACCTTGAAGGATGGTTCTGGCATTCATTTTTGCTTACTAGCATGGAGAAGTCTTTTGTAGTGTGAGGACAGGGGTGTTCATGGCCCAAGTGCTTTCAAATTGTGGGAAAGGACCATGGAGAATATTTCCTAGAATTATTGGATTACTGGCAATTCTCACCTAAATGATGACTTGAGTCCAACCCTGGTTTTTCACATTACGAAATTTTACCTTTATGCAACAATCTCTCTTCCCTCTGGATCTCATTCTTCCCACCTCTTATTCAAAGTGGAAGCAGTTGACAGCTGGACATAACAGCATGGCATACTGAATTGAATCAGCTTTCTTTAACTACTGTTTATATCTGAGCACTGTGTATTACACACACATACACACATACACACACACACGGCATTATTTCAAAAAAACTGCTTGGATTATAAAACTTTTAACAAAATGCTGGGCAACTAAATAGCAAGACGTGTGTGTGTGTGTGTGTGTGTGTGTGTGTGTGTGTGTATGTGTAGTTCTGTAACATAGATATTTAGATATTATGTATCTAAAGGAATCTACCTAGAAGTCATTATCATTAAATATCTTTTATAAGTTCTTATTATAATTTATAATGCAACAAAGTATGTTGCACATGAAGAGCATTACAACCATACATGAGAATACCTGGCAAAGCAATGAAATTTAAAAAGAAAATAGGTGCACCTGGTCTGCCTTAAACGCTTTTTAAAAGACTCTTTCAGGAAAGTCCCTATAAGTGAATTAAGTCTCTGTGTCTTTTGGGGCTGCCAGCACTTTGTTTGGCCAATACAACAGCTGTACCATGAGGTACCAAGCTGCAAAAGGCTCAGCTGTGGTTGCAGTTGCAGGCCCAGCCCTGGAAGACTGACCTGCAGAGGCACTTAGCTGGCACCTTTAAGAACTGTTAGGCAGTTGGATTTTCCGTTTGTGCAGCAGTGTATAAGCCCATGTGCTTTCAGTGTCCCTGTTAACTGAATAAAAGGCATCTGCAAGTTGGACAGCAGGGTCATCGTTCAAGCAAAGCCTCTCGGTTACTGGCACTGATAACCATGCTCAAGGCTAAGACAATAAAATGTCATCATTCTTCAACTCAAGGACAAACAATGCTTAGCTGAGCTGCGGTTAGAAGATGTATCTTTACCAAAATAATAGTTTATCTATGTAACTATGTTTTCAGATAATGGATTGTCGTGAACTCCTGGCCTAAACTCCTAAAGGGGCTCACCTCTCTGGAATCAGAAAAAGACTAGTTTTATAGATGTTTTCTTTTCTTCTTCAAGGGATTCTAGTTGCTGAGTTATGTGTTGTACCAAGGCCTGTGAAGGAAGAGAGTTGTTTTGTGAATTAGAAAGGTCTAGAAAATATCTATTTATGTGACCCCTGGTGGCTAATGGGAGTGAGTGGTGCACAGAAATAATTTTTCTCAAACGCTAATTTCTTTATAATAACAGAGTAGCAGATTGATGCCTAGAGTCTAGTTGGTGTTTTTGAGGATTCTGTCATTTCTTGCTGTCACATAGAAAAGGGAGAAAAGTAAATAAATGACTCTACAATCATTAATTTATCCCCCAAACATTATAATTAAAGGCTACTTGGCTACCCAGTTTTGAGTGCCTGACTTAGGCTATAAAGGAGCTAAATAAGAAAGGGAAGGGGAGAAGGAATTCCTGGTTTGGGGATTTGAGCAGAGGGATTATATCTCGTCTTGTGAGGAGATAAGGGCAAGGTACGGGCCAATGGAGTAACCAGCCTGAATCAGCGTCGTGTTGCTTGCCTCTTCCTTACCAAGTGCATGCACTGATTGGCAAGAGCATTGGCGTGGTGGCCACAATACTTTGAGTTCTTTGTCCCTGCACAACCACCAACTCTGGGAGACTGTGCAAACTGGTTCTCTCTAGGCCTAAATTACTTTAGTGGGAAAATGAAAGTGTTGGGTCAGATAGTGTCAGTTTCTGAATGTACTTCAACTAATCTCTTTAACTTTTGACTTTTCCAACACTGCTAAATGAGGTGAGAGCCTTCATTTTTCCAAGATATTGCTAGTTCAAAACTTACAGAAGCTGGAATAAGCAGATTATCAGTCACTGTGTCCCTGCTTTTCTCATAGATTAGGAATCGGCCATGCAGGTTATCTAAATCATTTGTTCTTAAAATCTGATCCAGTTAGTGTGCCCTGGTGGACTAGTGGTTTAGACCACCATAGCAGAGTCCACATACATCCCAAGCCTTCACGGTTCAAGACCCAGAGCTGGGGGAAAACAACCAAGATGAACAATTAAATAAAATAAAGTAAAATGCTTCTTCCTCCTCTCTCTTCCTACCTGTTCACCTTCATTCCTGCTACCCCTTTCCTTTAAAATAAATAAATAAATAAATAATAAAAGGTGATCTGGGACCAGCAGCATTCACATCGCCTGGGAATCTGTATTGGGATAAACTGAGCCAGGGATTGTGGGGGTGGGGTCCTGCAATCTGTGGTTTGAACAAGCCCTTCAGGTGATTCCAGTTCATGTTTGAATGATGTGTAATGTATACATTGGGAGTAAATATCATTAGAATTTTGCTCTGCTGCTTTGCTTTGCTGATTCTGGCACAATTTAACAATTTGATAATTTTATTTTTAAAAACATGCCCAAGGACACTGGTGATAAGATGAAATTTGAAATGAGCTGAGTCAGCTCTGTCACAGTTAAACATTTCTACCTTTTTTTTTTTTTTTTTTTAAAATTTAAAAATTTTAAAAAAAAAAAAAAAAAAAAAAAAGCCCTGGGCATGAGCAAAGAGACTTCGGTAAATGTAGTTTATTTATTTGTAAAGGGGAGACTTGGGGAGCTGTCTCCCTGGAGAGGTATGAAGTTTTCCAGGGCACTCCACAGTTGGTGAAAGAGCCATTTCTGCAGCTGCCGTCAGGTACAAGCTCACAGCATTTTATCTTTGTATGTTTGTTCTGCTAGTTGAACACTGGCTTTCATATTGTCTTGTTCTGTAATTCAAAACTGACTTTATAATTAGGTCTGAAAGGAGTGTTTCCCAGGCAATTCCTTTTAAAACTGTTAAGGACAGTTGCTTTCACTTTGGCTTGTTTTGGTGTCATTTGTCTGAGAAGGCTGCAGGGTTACTCAAGTTATACTGGGCTGACCTCTCCTCTGTGTATTTGTAGTGGGAGGAGCAAGGACTGAATTCTGCTCTTGGGAACCTTATGTGGATGAGCAGAAGATGCTGGCAGTCTTTTCTTTTTCATCTTTGAACAGTGAACTCTCAGTTGGTTTATGGTGTAAGCCCACCTGGTTCAGCTATTTGGCCTCAAGGAAAAGGCTCTACCAGCTACATTACAGGGACCAAGGGTGACTGGCCCAGAGAGCAGACTAAATGATTATTGGTGTGCTAATTCCAAGGTTTCCTTTTGGGATTCCATTCAATGGAGACCTGAGACTTTCTAGTTAATTTGCATACCTAAATATTGAGGTTCAAATCTAACTTTCCGTTGAGAAAATCGTGACTGCATTTGTGATTTTCTTTTTGCTTCAACATCACAGTCTAGGACCATTAGGAGAACTGGGAAGAGGGAGCAGGTCCAGCCTGGGAGGAGCTAGGATCCCACTTCTGGCTTCCACCAGAGCAACTCTACTTTGTTTACATTTCGACTTAAGATGTCCTTTGGAGAAAATGTTTCACTGCTTTGAAAACTTGAAAACCACTGGTTTAGATTAGAAGTGTCCAGTAACAACCCCTGTACTATACATCAAGTTAGCTCACCTGCCAGTCCACAAAATAAGTCTTAAACGCTGGAGTGCTGGGACCAGCCTTCATCAGCCCTGTGCCCTCTGTTTGTCTTTGCCCACCAGCTCAGACCTACCTCGATCCAGTTTCAGCTGTTCCTCTGATCCTCCCTTAGCATGTGGATATTCAGTTCTCTTGCTCTGTGAAAGGCTTCCCCTCACTCTGGTCTCCATCTGTCTAGCCTGTAGTCAAATTGCCAGGTACCTGCCTCAAAGACAAGGAGGTCAGAAAAGGCCTCTTGAGTTATAAATTCTCTGAGGTTGCTTGGCTTCGTATTAATTTTTCCAGGACTTAAAAGATGGTGTTCTTAGTGCTTTTGTCCAGAATGGATGAAGTCATTGTGTCCTTGGGATGTTTTATTCAGTTTTTGTGGTTTTCTCATTTGAAATAAGGAAATGGCAGCCACTTGGGTGTCCTGCTTTTGTTCAGTGTTATCTACCAGGCCTGGCCCAGGAAAGCAGTGCGGCTGGAAGCTTTGCTTTAATGTAAAGAATGTAATGTAATGTAAAGAAGCTGTATGGTAATACTTGATCTGGATGGCATTAAAGATGGTTCTTCAGTGCTGCTGGTGCCTAAGAAACCAGAAGTCTGACAAAGGTTTGCGTTTACCATTCACAGCAGAGTGTTTCAGCTTTGAAGTCAGAAGATCTTATTCTGACTGTATCACTTTCTAGCGGGTGACCTACAACACACCTTCTGAGTCTGTAATTTGGGAGTGGTAATATCTAACTCATAGGATCACTATAAAAATGAAATGAGAATGTGTGCGTGTGAGTGTGTGTGCGTGTGTGTGTTAGTACCACTTAACTTACGGAAACATTGAAAAAACTTTTTTTCTTTCTCTCTTGCCTGAGCCCTTACCATAGCACATTATAGGTGCTCAAAATTTATAACCATTGTTCCAGAGGTCTTTGGTTAGATCTGGAAAACCAGGTTCTGTGGTCCCCATTCTCTGTTTGCCAGTTTGATTTGGTTTCCCACTATGTTGATTGGTGGGTTCCTAGGTAACTTTGTTTTGTCTTACCAGTCCTTATACAGGTTTGCTAGACAGTGGATACTTTTTACAATTTCAATTAGTTTTCAATTACAATTACCACTTTTTAAAAACACTTGATTGCCATCTCATTACTTTTTCATTAAAGTTTCAAATTTGATGATATGCCCTGGTGTCCTAGCAGTTTAGTAAACGTGGGAGCAATCCCACATACATCCCAATTTCCCAGGTTCAAGACCCAGGGCCTGGGTGGGGGTTGGAGGACAGCTAATGTGAACAACTAAATAAAAATGAAGTGGCTCCTTCTGCCTCTCTCTTCTTGCCTGCCTTCATTCTTACCTGTACCTTTCTGTAAAAAAAAATGTTATTTTATATAACCTGCTATATCTGCGTGTCTAGCCTACCTCCTGTTAGCTTCATCTTACTCGCTGCCTTCTGTCATGTTTCTCAGCTGTACAGTGGCCTCTCGAGCCTAGGGCCTCTGTACGTGTCCCCACTCCATTTGGAATGCTATCCTCTACCTCTTACTCCTACTGGCTTTGCCCCAGTCATTTACTCAGATCTATTTCCCTCCTCTCCTCCTTTGTACAGGAGGGGACTGACCCAGGCTTCCTTTCCAGTTGGCTTCCAGCTATGTTTGCCAAGTAGAAAGCACTGAGCAGCTCTAGCATCTGCAGACAGCCTTTTCCTCTGTGTTCCCAGCTCTCATTACTACCTCCTGTTCCTGGGATCTCTGCTGTGTCATCTCCAACCCTGGGGTGGCTGTGGCTTCCTGTTGTGTTAATCTCTGAGTTTCCTTACCATCCTGTTTGCTCTTTGTACCCTTGTAGCTGGTCTCCTAAATTAAATTCCCTCTAGTGAACTGCCTAGTATGGCCTTTGTTTTCTTATCTGAACCTTGACTAATTTGAATCTCAGCTCAACTTTCATTTTTCAAGGAAAGTTCATTTTCTCAGCCTTCCCTGACCTCCCCTTCCTCTTCCACAACCAATAGAAATTAGATCAAATCTCCTGTTAAAGCGCTGTGTGCCTCTCCTGTGTAGAACTTAGTTCATTTGTAATTTCATATTTATCTGTGATTTTTTTATTAATTTTTCTACCATTAGAAAATAAACTTCATGAGGCAGTTATCATGTCTTTTTTGGGAGGTCACCATTATTTATACAGTACCTAAAATATTCTGGCACATTTTATGTGAATGAATGAATCCTTTAAAAACTTTGCAATGTTGGGAACCACTGTTAAAAGAATTGTTTTTGCCTAAAACCACAAAGAATACTGTAATACCATCACCAAGTTCTCTGTATGTCTGGGCATGGCCTGTAAAAGAGATGAACTAAATGGCAAACAACTGAACTATCATATTATCATTGAGAAACGTGTTGGATAAATAACCTATTACTCGGTTGTAACTGACCGTATCATTATGGAGAATGGCCTTAGGGCCATAATAAACTTCTCCTAATGTACCAGGATTTGCTCTTGCCAACGGTGTAAAATCATTGGCTAATTAACCAAGACCAGGCCTGCCTCCTTGCCCCGGCACAGATGTGCTCTGATTTCATATTTAATGGTGAGTAAAGGCAACTTTAGACCTTGAATTTACCAGAGACTAGGAATGGTGCTGCTAAACTTTCTCCTCTCTGAAGAATTAAATAGGGTGTCGTCTTCCACATTTGCAGTGCTTCCTTGAATTTGATATTTTAGGTTTTTTATTTATTAGAAAAGAAATGCATCTACTTATAATTGACAAAAATAGGAACAATTAAAATGTCTTTCATTTGAGTGAATGGTTGGTTAGATAAATAAATGGTGAAATGTAATTTAGCAATAAAAATCCATATAGATGTCAAGGGAATTATGCTGAGTGAAAAAAAGTCAGTATCAAAAATTTGCATACTGTATGAATTCATTCATACAACATTCTTGAAATGATAAAATGATGGAGATGGAGGACAGATTAGTGATTTCCAATGGTTAGGAGAGGGACATGGGCATGATTATAAAGGGGTAGTGCATAAGAGATTTGTGGAGACTAAACAGTTCTGTATCTTGACTGTGATGGTGGTTACATGAATCTACACTTGATAAAACTGCGTAAAACTATGTGCATGTACACGTGACAATGTATAAAACTGGTGAAATCTGAATGAGATCTGTGGTTTTTGTTAATGCCAGTTTTCTGACTTTGATATTATACTATCGTTCAGTAAGATTTTATTTTACCATTAGAGGAATCTGGGTGAAGTATACATGAAAATTCTCTACGGTGTTTCCAACTTCCTGTGAATTTATAATTATTTAAAAATAAAAAGTGTTTTCCAAGAAGTAATACGGGAATTTCTTTCTTTCTTTCTTTTTTACTTTTTAAAGGAGAAGTACAGACAGGAATGAAGTTGAGTAAGCAGATAGGCAGGAAGAGAAAGGGGGAAGAAGCACTTTATTTTATTTAGCTGTCCATACTGGGTGTTTCCCCCCAGACTCAGGACTCAAACCCAGGGGTATATGGATTGTTGTTTCAGAAGCAATTGACCCAATCTTGCTCCATTAGGGTATGCCAAGGAAATTCTAATAAAACAAGAGATTCAACATACATATTTCCCTTCATTTCCTTCTCAAATCCCACTAAATGGATTATAAAGGTATAAAAAAATGTATAAACCTAAAAGTATACATACACACAGTACATAATAATATAAGAGATCATAGAAATTAAGAAATGACTATAACACTTTTGAAACTGTAAAACGGATGAACTAGTGAACAGCTATTAACTGAGAAAGTTGAAATCCAATTGGTTGCAAGGAAGAAAGGCAATAAAAAATATTCAGATTCATTCCACTGAACCTCTGAAAATGTCAGTAATGGATGGCTCTAGGTCTCTGAAGGCAGTGGGGATTGTTGAAAATCACTAGAAGAGGTATTTAGACCTCTAGATGGCCTCCTCAGCTCCAAAAGTCAGCAGACAGCCTCTTCCTCTCACCTTCTAGAAGGAGTTTAAGCTGATGGAAAGGTTGATTCATAGAGACTATAGTCTTAGAATGCCTGACACAGCTGAGGCAGGATGAAGTGTCAAGTGAACAAGAGACCAAAGTAGAGACTGATACTGAATAATAAGACAGCTTTTCAAACACAGTCAGTTGCACTTACACATCCCAGCTGAGAGGCTGGAGAGTTCCTATCTGGGGAAATTCAGTAGCTCAGTGAAAAGTCCTAGAGTTATTAATATTTGTGGGTCTCTCAGTGAAAATGGTCAGTTCCCTACCCCTTCAAAGAGCACACAAGTCAACAAGCCTGTCCTTCATAATCAGCTTTGGAGAGCCTCATTCCTAAATATGGAAGACAGATAGCCAAGAGTCAGGTAACATTTGAAGAATGTGTCTAACAAGAAAGACAAATACGACTGCAAATAAATAGCAAAAAAAGAAACAGAGCAAGTAAGGACAATGCAGAAAGGCAGGGAAAATTTTAAAAGAACTTTCGGAGATAGAATAGCAGATGGTGTACCATGACAAGGAAAAGGTCGAATGAATAAATATTGAGAAAACATGAAATTTATATTCTTTACCAAGAAAATATTCTGTAGAAAGACGGAAGACAAAGTGAGGAAATCTCCCAGCAAGGAGAACAAAAGATGAAGAGGTGAAAATTGGAGAGAGATTAAAATAGTAATAAAAATAATCATCATCATAATCATAGTCACATGTGGCCTAGTTTCTTCAATAAATGAATGATATGAATAGAAAAGGGAAGTTGTAGAGGAAATGTTATAACTGGAGTAGCAGTTGGGCACAGCTCACATACACACCAAGGTCCCAGGTTTGCATCTCAGATTCTGGGAGAACAACCAAGATGAGTAAGTAAATAAAATGCTTCTTGCCCCTCTCTCTTCCTGTTTGCCTGTCCCAGCTCACCTTCATTCCTGCTGGCACCTGTTCTTAAAAAAAAGGACCTAATAGCCAAATGCAGTGTTGGTCGTGATTAAATCCTGTCTTGAAGTTCAATTGTGAAAAAACATTTTAAAAATCTGTTTTGTAGTTTTGTGAAGGTTAGAATTGCACTTTTGGTAGTAAACTTGATGTACTAGGTATAGATGTTGATTTATGGTGAGACACACCTTAAACTTATATAATGTTATGATGCAATGTTCCTTCCATAGAATTTTTAAAAATTGGAGAAATATAAAGATAAATTGGGTATCACATGATAATAAATTATGAATACTATTGTTAATATGGTAATGGTGTGTCATTAAGGGCTAAAAATTCCTTATCTGGCTCACCCTGGTGGAATAGAGGTTTGGTACAATTCATATACATCCCAATGTCCCCGGTTCTAGTCCCAGGGCCAGTGAGAATAACCAAGATGAATGGCTAAAATAAAATAAATAAAGTGCTTCTTCCTTCTCTGTCTTTCTACCCGCCTAACTCTGTTTTCCTGAACCTTTTTCTTTAAAAAAAAATTCCTTATCTGTTTGAGATACATACTTATTTATAGGTGAAGTAATATAATATATGGAATTTGCTCTAAATATGCTTTCTTAAAAAGGTAAAAGGTAATAAAAACTGGGTGATGGGCAAATGAAAGAGTGATTATAGAAGGAATGATGGAAATGGACATTCATTTTTTTAAAGTGAAGAATCCATTTATTTGGACAAGATAAAAAAACAGCTCTATATTGTTTCCTTTAATACAGAAAGTAGAATATTTCAAATACATTAGTTTTTTCCCTCTCTTTTAAAAAAAAGAATTATTATTTATTTATTTAGAAGAAGGAAGGAGGATGAATGAAGACAAGGAGGCAGGCAGTCAGGAAGAGGGAGGAATAAAAAGCATTCATCCATTCAGTTAGTTGTTTGTCCTAGTTGTTTCCCCTGGTCCTGGACTACGAACTCGGGTCCTGGGACATTATGTGAACTGCCAGAGTTGTGGATTTAGCCAACGAACCAGCGGGGCACACCGGTTTTTCTCTTTTTCCACGGAATTCATTTCAACTAGTCCCAGGAACTGCTTATCATTTGGGGATTCGTATTTTAGAAATACATACCCATTACAGCCAAAAGAGCACACTTGAATTTCAGACAGTCAACAACATTACTTTTATGGTGACCATACCAACATATGGTAAAAACCCTGTTTCTTCCCAAAATATTCTTTCCAGCCATATCAGGCTTTCTTTGTCTAAGACTTTATCATCAATTTCATTATTATCTCTTTTAGTCAGGAATTTGATATCTCTGTTATCTTTCACATGAATTTTGATTACTCTGAGAACTATTAGAATGTCTCATCCTTCAGCCTAAAAACAAATACTTCACCAGCTTTAATAAGATCTTCCTGGAAATATGTTAGAACAGTTCTCTCCTGTGATTGGCTGGCTATTAGCCAATACTGATTTCAGGATGTTGCAATACAAATAAATTTAGAGTATCATTATGGTTTTTTATGCTAATATTACTCAACCTAAAAATTTATCAGTAAATCGTATTGTATTACATTTTTTATAAACTGATGAGAAACAGCAAATTGATTTTTCTTTCTCATTATTTTAATATTGTAAAATGGGTATATCAATTAAATTATAATTATATCATCTTTGTCTTTTTTTAGTAATCACATATGGGACTTTCCTTAAGATATTGCCCTGTAGTTTTTATAATGTTCTTGAAATTTGAATTGAAATATAAAGTCAGTAATTTTTGAAAAGTGAAAAAAACTGGTTTGACCAAGAGGACTTATTATTTTGGTTATTTGGGAGACATTGTCAATAAACTGAGCATGCTCTATTTGCAGCATGTGTTAATTAAAAATGTTTTACTGAAAAATAATTGAACTGGCTAACATGTAATGAAATTGAGATTGGTAGGGTTTTCCTAAACCTAAATCTAAGGGATTAAGTGTAATGCTTCTAAGTGCAAGAGTAGTAAGTATAATGAACGGTTCTTTAATGAGCCTTAGTAAAGTCTTTTTGTTTGATTTTCCAGTAGTAGAGAAAGTGAGTGACTCTAGTACCTGAATAACAGCTCTTTTTCATACTAGTATATTTACAATTTATGCTTTCACCTGTGTGAAGGAGAATCTAATCCACACTTCTATCCCTTGTTTTTTTAAAACTAAATTGAGAAATTTTATAGCATTTTTAAAGTAGGCAGTAACAGAAGAAATGTTATTACAATGCTAATTCCTTTTTAGTTATATTTCAAAAATCATAAAATGTCTTCAAAATGATATTTAATGATCTCTTAAAGATCTCTTTTTCATCAGTAAAATTAGAAGAATCCTCTATTCTCTTAGTTCCTTTCAAATTCTATAAAATTTTTTGTTTTATTATTGTGTCCTGAAAGTATTTGCAAACACTTGAAAATAATACATAATGCAGATTCCTCAAAAAATTGAGACTAGAATTATGTATGTTCCCTTCATCCCACTCAGGGATTTACCAGAAAAACACAAAAACACTAATTCATATTGGTATATGCACACCCATGTTTATTGCTTCACTATTTACAATAGCCAAAAACTGGAAACTACCTAATGCCCAGCAACAGATGGATGAGTCAAGAAGATGTGGTGTGTGTACATATACACACACACACACACACACACACACACACACACACACAATGGAATAGATACTACACAGCCCTAAAAATGATGAAGTTCTGACATTTGCAACAACATGGTTGGAATTTCAGGGGATTATATGCTAAGTTAAATAAGTCAGGAGAAAGACAAATAGCAGATGATCTGACTTATATGTGGAATATTAAGAAACGAAGCTAACAAACAGAAAAAACGAAAAACCAAACCTTGGACATTGACAATGGAACCGAGGTTACCAGAAGAGAAGGGTGGGGTGGGGTCTCAACCGACAGTGGTGAAGGACTTCTGGGAATTTGGTGGTGGGCATAGCAGTGTGCTGTATATTTCATGGAGAGTAAACCTGCACATCTAAACATATTATTTTGTAAGTCAAAGTTACCTCAATAAAAATTTTTTTTAAAGAACAGAAATAATACGTAGTAATTATCCCTATGTCTTTTCATGCTTATTTTTCCATTAAACATGGAATGACTAAATTTATTAACATGGTATATTGAATAAACTTTTAAAGTGTGTCTAAGGATGAAAATTCTAATAAAAATTAATTGAAAGCATTCTTTTTTTTTTTTTTTTTTAAAGGAAAGATACTGGGAGGAATGAAGGCAGAGGCAAGCAGGAAGAGAGAGGAAGAAGAAGCATTTTACTTTATTTTAATTTAGTTGTTCACTTTGGTTGTTCCTCCAGACCCAGGACATGAGCCCAGGTCCTTGGGATATATGTGGACTTTGCTCCTTCGGAGGTGCCAAACCTAATCACTACTCTATCAGAGTGCACCGAAAGCATCATTCTAAAGAATGTACAGTCTGCTGAACTATAACAGAAACAGTATAGAGAAAATCAGATTATTACTTTAAATTCCAGACTTAACAGCTGGTAGAATTATAATTGTTCTATAAGAACTGACCTAATAATACTGCTTTTTTTTCAGAATGTCCTTTTGCAGTTAGTTAGCTATGAACAGCATGGTCACGGCATAACCTATACCAACTTTTAAAACACATATGACTTTGAACCTCTTATTATAATATATGGTAATTATGTTGTTTCAAAAACCTTTTAGAATAAACATAATAACCCTAAATCATAGTTATTTATCTAATCAGAGTCATCCTCGTTAACAAAGTTTCTGAAATGTGTAACAAATTCTTAGATAAGACTACAAGGCTGTGTTAGAGTTTTAATAGATTAGCCAGGATCTTTTTGTTCTGGGTAGAATAAAATTTCCTTTAATTCTGTGAGGAGCTGGCAGTTTGCTCAAGGGCATGTCTAACTTTTCAAAATGCAAAGTCATAAACATGTGACCTCCATTTGAAAATACATGTATTTGTCTCTGTTGATCTGCACAGAGTTCTCTGTAGTAGAAAGGGGTGTTGGTCACATCGAGAGAACTCACATTTTAGAGGAGCTGAAACAGAGACAGACTTTCTTTCACTCACATATCTTCACAGAGATGACTGAACAATGAATTTGAAGTCAATGGGGTGGAAGCCGTTGTGACAGGCCTGGAAGCTTTATATTCCAGCCTCAAGAGATCTTCTTTTAGACCTACATTTTGAGGAGCCCGGGTTGTGAGAATATTCTAGAAGTCCTTCCCTATGTCCCCCTGTCTCGAGTTTGTGGCTTTGCTCCTTTCCTGGGCACTGCATGATTTGTAACTTTTGCTAATGATAGTCATAGGCCAGTGATATTTGATTCCTGCACAGACTCTAAGGTCTAGATTTTAAGGACTGTTCTCCCTAATATGACAATGTGGTAACTTGATCCATTGAGATTAATTTCTGTTGAG